>JAWWEY010000280.1:858762-879008 GCA_035582745.1 Loriotus luctuosus | reverse complement strand
ACAGGAGCCAGGGAATGGCTCCCACTGCCAGAGGGCAGGCATGGATGGGACATTGGGAATTGGGAATTCCTGGCTGGGCTGGAATTCCCAGAGCAGCTGGGGCTGCCCCTGGATCCCTGGCAGTGCCCAGGGCCAGGCTGGAGCAGCCTGGGACAGAGGGAGGTGTCTCACCCATGGCAGGGCTGGATTGGGATGGGATTTAAGGTCCTTCCAACCCAAACCAATCTGAGAACCCGGGACTTTCTCCTGTAATTGATTTTTTTCTCTAAGGAAAACCCAACAAGCAGCTTAGGAAGGAATCCATGAGTGGCTGGACACAGCTGGAGCCATTCTCCCCTTTAAAACAATTTCCTGTCATCACATCCCCATCAAAACTCCCCAGCAAGCTGCTGAATGAGAGCAAAAACTTTTCCAGACAATGCCTGTGAGATGATCAAATTAGAGCAGGAGAAAATATTTTCTCTGGCGAACAAATATTGAAATTTGTTTGAAATACACCATTTCCACAACGATGCCATTTGAGTTAATTACTTTACTGTAAATGTACCTCTTAAATAATTGCTAAACCTCAAGAAATGCTTTCAATAATTGACGGAGTTTTCCGAGGGAAAAATGGTGTTATTAAATCCAAATTAAATGCACATTTGAGACACTTCAGTAGAGTGCTGCCAGAGCAGAGCTTTTCATGCTGTATGAGGAATAACTTTGGGAATTAATGGCAGGAAACCTTCACTCTGCAGCCATCCATGAGCATCTCCTTCCCCGCTTTTCCCAATTCCCACACGAATTTCAGCATTTTGGGGAATACCCCGGAGGTTTGGGAGCAGTCCCAGGTGGGGATGCTCAGCACCACCTCAGGGGGGGTCAAACCCTGCCCTGGGCTGCGTTTTTAGGGGTTGTTTCCATCCAGAACTGGGTGGAAATTCGGGAGAGCCCAGTGTCCCACCGAGGGGAGCCCTGGGTGGGCTCCACTCCCAGGGGCAGCAGGAGCCCCCAGCCCCAGGGCCAGCCCTGTGTCCCCTCCCAGCCGGGTCCCAAATGAGACAGAGTAGAAATTCTCCAGAGCAGAAATCCATTTTGATTTAGGTGAAATGTGCATCTTTGAGTTAAGTCTGTAGTTTGAAGCCTGCAGTCTGTAGCTTAACTGCAGGGCCTAGGCTCAGGGACTCAATGAAGGACAGAGATAAGGGGGGGAGACAGAAGGTGATAGACAGAGAGACTGCTGTGAGAGCAGGGCAGCCTGACCTAGGAATTCTTTTTAATAAAGAAGAACTAGCGGCAAATGTCACGCAAAATTTGTAAAAATGAATATGTATGAACCTATTGTGAAACTGTATGCATATGTATTTGAGAGGGGGATAAAAAGGGACCTGAAGTTCCCAGAGGTACGGATGGAATTTTAGGGGAATGATTCCCACATGCATCCAGCACTGTGCTAAACTTACCGGCTTTACAGCTTTCACAAAGTTGTGGAGGTTTGATTATCCCCGCAGAACACCACGGAGAAGCTCAGCTGTAACTGAGCTCATCGGGAGCAGAACAGCGACTTCCACAGCCCAGATTTGCCCTGCTGGGCAATTCATCTCAGGGAGTGTCCCCCGAGCACCCCTCGCTGCCCATCCCTGCAGGATGAGGTTCACTCCAAGGAGCCCCAGCCCTCCCAGGGGATCCCCAGCTGACAGGACCCCGATCTTGGCCTTGTCCCCGAGCGATGCGGGGCAGTCCGGATAGCTCAGTCCCTGTGGGACACAGAGTGCCCGAACACCAGTCAGCTCACAGCCGTGGCCACCCTTAGCAAGCTCAGTGATTTCAGCTCTTTAGTGATCACCAGCTCTCCCAGGATCTCAGCTCTTTAGTGATCACCAGCTCTCCCAGGATCTCAGCTCTTTGCTTGCTTGCTAGGGCTGGGGCAGAAGCAGACAGAGAGAGAGGAGAAGGAGAGGTCCTGGTGGTTCCACAGCGATGGTTTATTGCAGGATCTGTGAAGGGTTCCAGCGACAGCTCTTCTTCTGCTGAACGAGCTAAAACAGCCCCTTTTTATAGGGTATAGGGGGATCCAAACTTGTCCAATAGTGAGGGTCAGGGAGAAGTGGCCTATGGGGTTACAGAGATAAGCTATGGGGTGAGGGGTAAAATACAGGAGCTTATTTGCTGTCTCATCATCACTCACAGCTCCTACTGTTAAGTCTCAATCCTCCATGGAGCTCTCGTAAGCTCCATAGAGTCTGCTACACCCAGCCCCACCTAGCACCCTCCAAATCACCCCAAATCGAGCCCTGCGCCTTGGCAAACACTGGGAATATGTAATTGCAGACACAGCCCGGCCAGCAGCACTAGAGGGAAGCATTTCCCCACATTACCGGGACTCTCTGGAACCAGCAAACCCCAGCAGCAGAAAGGCTCCCGTGCCATCAAACTCTGCTAATCAACGGTAATTAACGAGCGAGCTGCAATCAGCTGCCCCCGACAAAGGCACCGAGCAGATAACGAGCGGATATTTGGCTGGAATTCGGTGTACAGAGGGTGGCAGCGCCTGCCGTGCTCATTCCAAGGGGGACAAGGAGTGCCGAGCTCGGCCGGGTGGGGATGTCCTTCAGCACCCCAGAAATGCGGGGCTTTGTTATCCCCATTGATCCGCTGGGGATCCGCTCCAACCGTTAATTACGGGCGTTAATTACATCACTAGAGAGAGCCAACACTTGACACTTCTGATAGGGAGGAAAAAGGTTTTGAACGCCGCTTCCCGCAGGCGGGACGAAAATCCTTCCAAAATTCCTTAGCTAAGGTCCAGCGGCTTGGTGCTGCCCAGCACAGCCTGGTGTGCCAGGAAACGGGGATGGAGCTGGAAAAGAGCTAAAGGAAGGAGACCTGGATTAATTCGAGGTGTTTGTGGTCACAGGGAGGCGAGTGATGAGCTCTGCAGGGAGGGAGATGGAGGTGGAGGCGCGCTGGGGTGGCGTGGCTGTATCCCATATCCCATATTCCACATGCGACATCCCATATCCCATACCCTGCATGCATTCTGCATACCATATCCCATGTCCTTCATCCCACATCCCGCATGCCATATCCTATATTTCACATCCCATATCCCATATCCTGTATCCCATATCCCACGTCCTATGTCCTGTATCCCATATCCCACATCTCACGTTCCACATCCCATATCCTGCATCCCATATCCCACATCCCACATTTCCTATCCCACATCCTGCATCCCATATCCCACATCCCATATCCCATATCCCGCATCCCATATCCCACATGCCATATCCAATATTCCACATCTTGTATCTCACATCCCATATCTCACATCCCATATCCCGCACTCCACATCCCATATCGCTCATCCCACATCTCACATCCCACATCTTCTATCCCGCATCCCATATCCCACATCCCACATCCCATATCTCATATGCCATATCCCACATCCCACATCCCATATCCTGCATCCCATATCCCACATTCCATATCCCATATCCCACATTCCACATCCCGTATCCCATATCTCACATCCCATGTCCCACATCCCACACCCCATATCCCTCATCCCCATACCCCACATCCCACATCCCGCATCCCGCATCCCAGGCCGTTCCCGGAGCCGCTGGTAGATGGAGCTGCAGCCCCAGGAATGCGGGCTCGGGCTCAGCCCCGCTCCCTCCAGCCCGAGCGTCCTTCAGGATCACTTTTATGGGAATTCATGGAGGCTGGGGAGAGATATCCCTGCAGGGAAAAGCGGGGCTGCTCCCCAGAGTTCAGTAACGCTTGGGGGCAGATATCCCGGGATGGGGGCAGATATCCCGGGATGGGGGCAGATATCCCACGGGAAGTGCTCACCCCAGCCCCACAGCACACCCTGACCAGTGCTGGGCATCACTCCCATCCCAAAGGAAGGAATTACAGATCCGACTCTCCCAGCACTGGGCACACGGAATTCATGGATCCCAGCAATGAGTGAATTCACAAATCCCCAGGGATCAATAAATTCATGGATCCCCAGGGGTCAATAAATTCATGGATCCCTAGGGATCAGTGAATCCATGGATCACCAGGGATCAATAAATTAATGGATCCCCAGGGATCAGTGAATTCATGGATCCCCCAGAATCAGGGAATTCACAAATCCCCAGGGATCAGTGAATCCATGGATCACCAGAGATCAATAAATTAATGGATCCCCAGCAATCAGTGAATTCACAAATCCCCAGGGATCAATAAATTCATGGATTCCAGGAGCCACTGAATTCCCAAATCACCAGGGATCAGTGAATTCAAGGATCCCCAGCAATCAGTGGCTTCATGGATCTCAGGGATCAGTGAATCCATGGATCCCAGGAATCAGTGAGTTCCCAGACCTGCAGGGATCAGTAAATTCACAGATCCACAGGGATGGATGGGATATCAGGATATTGGGAAGGAATCCTTCCCTGTGAGGGTGGGCAGCCCTGGCACAGGTTCCCAGAGCAGCTGTGGCTGCCCCTGGATCCCTGGCAGTGCCCAAGGCCAGGCTGGCACACCCTGGGACAGTGGGAGTTGTCCCTGCCATGGCAGGGTGGGCTGGGATGATCCTTCCTGTCCCTTCCACCCCAAACCATTCCAGGATTTGATGATCCTTCCTCTATCCAGGCTCCCCCTCCCTGAGGAAGCAGCACCTCTGGACTTCTCCCTGAATTAATAAAAAATAACAGCACAAACCCAGATTCCTGGCTGTTCCCAGCTCCTCCAAGCTAAAGATTCTCCGGATCCCCCAGACAGCCTGGGATGGATGCAGAGCACCAGGATCCATTCCTGCCGGGAATATCCCTTTGAGCACAGTGCCCCAGTTGTGAACAATTCCCAATTTCCCCTGCCGGAGCTCGGCGGCAGCACACGGGCACACACGGGCAGCGGGAGCTCCGGCAGCTCAGAACGGCTGCTCGGCACAGGGCTCGTCAGATTTTTAATTATTATTTTTGAAATGGGTCCTTTTTGCCAACAGAAAACACCAGCTGGGTGGGATAAAACCGCGCTGCAAGGACCTGCTGGTTTTTTGTTGCTCTTTCTGACAAAAGCCAGGCAGGTTT
Source organism: Loriotus luctuosus (assembly GCA_035582745.1). Taxonomy (NCBI): domain Eukaryota; kingdom Metazoa; phylum Chordata; class Aves; order Passeriformes; family Thraupidae; genus Loriotus; species Loriotus luctuosus. The sequence continues at coordinate 873,939 of JAWWEY010000280.1, read as the reverse complement.
CCCAGGAAAACCCTCTGAGCTGCCCATCTCTGCCCCCAAACCTGGAGAATCGCTGGGTTTGTGTCCCAGGCCCAAAACACACAGGGAGAGGGAAACAGCACCAAAAAAATCCCAAATAAATTTCCCTGTTTCCTCCATATGGAAAAGTGCTGGGGTGTTTAAACCTTTCCCGAGATCCATGATGTATTTCTGATGGAATATTTGCTTCAGATGCTGCAGATTTAGGCAAAAAAAAGAACCAAACCAAAAAAAACAAAAAAAAAACCACAACAAAAAAAAACCAACCAAAAAAAAAACCCAGCTAAAAAAACTCCCACTGAAAAACCAAAACCAATCCAAAGTTGTTTCCCAGATTTTCAAGGCGTTTGAGAATCACGACTTCTGTTAAAAATTGAAAATTAAAAAATGTCTGAAAGCTCAGAGTTTCAAGGCTGGACTGGGAGCTCTGCTCCCAAAATCCACCCAGAAGAAGGAGATGGTTGGCCCTGGAGGCTGGGATGTCAGATCCTGGCTCCCACCTGCACCCAGGTTCACTTTGGGAATATTTCCCTGGAATTTACTGACCCAGGGATGGGTGTTGATGCTCCTCCTTGGAGGCACAAGAGCTTCTCCATCTCCCACGGGAGCTCATTGCTGGTTTCCAGCTCTGTGCAGCCTGGATGTTTTATCAGAAAGTTTCCAGCACTGAGTGGGAGCAAATAAATTTAAAAAAAAAAGAAAGGGTGAAATCAGATAATTTAAGCTAATTTTTAAAAATACTGAGAAATATAAACCGAAGATGCCCAGCCCTGTGAGCTCTCGGGCTGCAGCCTGCCTTTCCTTACTCCCGTGGTAATTTCTTCCTTCCTGCCAGCCCCAAATCAAGGGCAGCAGCCCCCCCAGTCACACCTGATCATTGTCCCTCCTTTGGAGCCTCCCAGCCCCGGGAAGCCCCGACCCCATCCATGCCCGGCCCTGGGGGCACGACCTTCCCACGGGAACCCCCCAAAGGCAGCTCTGCAACAGCTCCGTGGTGGGGAGTTTGGTTCTGCAGCCCAGGGAGGGCAGGCGGGATCCCAGTCTGGGGTCGGGGTTGGGATTTGGGGTCAGATCCCATTTTGGGGTCGGGGTTGGGATTTGGGGTCAGATCCCATTTTGGGGTCGGGGTTGGGATTTGGGGTCAGATCCCAGTCTGGGGTCGGGGTTGGGATTTGGGGTCAGATCCCATTTTGGGGTCAGGGTTGGGATTTGGGGTCAGATCCCATTTTGGGGTCGGGGCCAGGCTTTGGGGCCAGGTCCCGATTTTAGGACCAGGGCTGGACTTTGGGGACCTGGGTCCAGGTCCCGATTTTGGGATCAGGGTTGGGATTTGAGGACACGTGGCCAGGTCCTGATTCTGGGCCGGGTTTGGGGACCCGGGGCCAGGTCCCCATTTTAGGGTCGGGGCTGGGATTTGTGGACCTGGGGTCAGGTGCTGATTTTAGGGTCGGGGCTGGGATCTGGAGACCCGGGGCCAGGTCCCCATTTTTGGGGTCAGGGTTGGGATTTGTGGACCCGGGGTGAGGTCCTGATTTTGGGGTCAGGCTTTGGGAACCCGGGGTCAGGTCCCAATTTTGGGATCAGGGCCGGGATTTGGAGACCCATGGCCAGGTGCCGATTTCGGGGTCGGGCCGGGCTCTGGGGACCCGGCCAGCAGCACTAGGTGGCATTGTGAGACCGGCGGCTGCCCAGCCCCACATGAGCGACAATTCTCCCTCCCGCGCCGCTCTCTGCGGTGGAAGCGGTTCCTCGTAGCCTGCAGGATAAATTCTATAGGGTGCCTGCCTCAGTCAGGGCTGTTCCTTCCCAGGCTCTCCCTTCCCAGCTTTCACCTCAATCTGTCATCCAGATTTGACACTGCCTCGTTCCAACAGTGCTCAGGAATGACATGTATATAATGTGGAATATTGTGCACATTTACAGCCAGCGCTTTTGCCCCTTCAAACATTGCTCATTGCTGGGTTCTGGCAGCCGCCGTGCTGGAGAGAAAATAAAATTACCGGGGAAAAAAAAAAATAAAACCAAACAAACCAACCAAACCCGCCGCAACAGAGGGTTCTGTTCTGATCACCGGGAAGGAAAACTTTGATTTGGGTTGGATTTTCGGGGCTTTGGGGCTCGGAATGGTCCGGCAGCTCGGGGCTAATTAAAGAGGAGCTGCGCGGCGCTCGGCAAGCTCCCGAGCTGCCTGCTTTACGATTCTCTTCCATTAACACTCCGGATTATAAATCAAATTAACTGGCATTTCTATTAATAATAAAAAAAAAAAGAAAGAAAAAAAGAAAGGAAAAAAAAAGAAGGGATCCTTTCAGGAGAGCACCCAGCCCGGCGGGCTGAGCCCCTTTTCCAGGGAGGATGAATCCCATTCCAGCTTTGTTCCCACCGCTGCCACCATCACCCTCCTCCTGCCCTCTCGGAACAATCAGGGAGGACGGGCGATTATTCCCTTGGAGAAAACAAAACAAAAAGTCCCAATTAGGCGGGGATGCCTTCCCGGCTCGGCTCGGGGAGCCCCGCGCTGATCCCGGCCGCTTCCAGCGGGAATTCGGCGGCAGAAGCAGCACCAATCCCCGCCTGCCCGAGCCGAGAACACACAAATATTCCCGAGCACACGACGCTCCCAGAGCCTCTCGGCACCCCAGCCCTGCGGTTTCACAGAGGTTTAAATCAAGGCTCTGTCCCCTACTCCCCATCCCGGAGCGGCTCAGGCGCGTTCCCGGCTTTCCCCAGGCTGGGCATTCCTTTGGGATGGGTTCCTTTGGGATGGATTCCTTTGGGATGGGTTTTCTTTCCTGCCCGCGTGCCCCTTTGTGTGTTTTGGGCTGCAATTTGGGATTTGATCCCGCAGCACCGCCGCTTGGAGCTGGTAAATGGGACGGGGGACCACGCGGAGTTAAATCTTTGGAATAAACTTAGGAACGGTGGCGCTGGAGTGGGGAGAGAGAAATTCCTGCCTCAGGCGGCTCCCGTGAAGGAAAACCCGGGCTTGAGCCGAGCTCCTGGCACGGGGAGCAGATCCAGCCCGGATTCGGGAGGAATTATCGGAGGAAAAACCCCCGGAGCTCAGATTTGTTGTCACTGTCTGAGAGCAAAACGGCAAGAGGAGATTGTCACTGGGCTAACAACTGCACTGCCAGGAGAAATAAAAGTCCCTCTTCCAGGGATGCTTTTTTTTTGCTGGGAATGTCCCCGCAGAGCTCAGCACGGCGAGGGAGATTTCAAACGGAAATCTCCGCCTAAATTCTGCCTGAATTCCTCCTTTCAGTTCTGGATGTGAATCCTCGGTCTCAGGCCGGGCAGCGGCGGCAGGAGCGCTGCTCCAGCCCGGCACGGCGGGATCCCTCCGGGAACGACAAACCCGGAGCTCCCCGCCATCCCTCACCGCTCCCGGCCCTGCATTCCCATCCAAACCGGGATCCGCCCCCAGCTCGGGGGTTTCGCTTTCTCTTCCAGCGGACCTGCGAGGATTTAAGCCCTGGCTGGGCAGTAAAGCCCGGACAGAACTTTTCCCCTTTCCCCAGCACGGCTGGAGCTCTCCCTGCGGGGAAAAAGATCCAGTGCCTCTCAAACCACCCCAACCTCTGCTCTTTAAAATCGGAAAATAAAAATTCGGCTGTTTATGGAAAATAAACAACCTCTCAGGGAGGGGTGCGCCAGGCCAGGGCTGCTCCTGCGGGATCCCGATCCCGATCCCAGCCCCGAACAACCCCGAAAGGGCCCAGCAGCTGCTCCTGCTCCAGGGACCCTTCCCAAACGCCTGATTTTCCAGGAATTGCCGCGGCTGGCACTGTTATTAGCCGGGCACGTGGCTCTCCCGCTGGCCAGAGCTTCCCTGGGAGCGAGGGAGGGAAAAGGAGCGGGAGCGGCTCCGCAGGGCCCCGGGGACGGGGCTGGCTCCAGCACAGCATCCTGGAAACCCGGGAGAAGGGCTGGGGGACAGGATCCTTCCTGCACGGGGTTTTTTGATGGCTTTTGCTGCTTACAAATGGATCAGCTGTGACTCCCTGAGCTCCGGGAGCGCTGCGCATCCAAGTTCTCCTGCAGCCTTCGGGGAGCAGCGCCAGGCAGCGGCACCTCAGCCACCCCCAGTTTTGCTCAGACCCTCCCAAATTATTTATTTTTTCCTCCTCCACTCGCTCTGGGCTGCAGGGAAGGAACGGCCACGGATGGATTGATCCCGGCTGAGCTGGGCAGGGAAGTGTTGTCACTGGAGGCATGGAAGGGCCCTCTGGCAGCTCTTTGCTCTCCCTTAGAAACTTTGTTCGGCTTCAAAATAACAGGGGGGGCTCAGGGAGGGATGGAGGGAGGAAACGGGGGGATCAGACACAGGAATCCTCACTTAGGAAAAGTGACAGGTCCTCGAGAACTTCCCAAAATTGTTCTTTTAGTGTAAAAGCTTGAAATTCCTGAAGGCTCCTCCACAACAGGGATACCTGAGCTGGAATCCTTCAAAATAAACCCTGAGGAAGGCAGGGATGGACTCTCTGTGCAGCTCGCAATTCCTTATTCCAGGAATGCGATCGCTGGTAGCTCCTAAAAATCCCAAATCCCATATTCTCTCTGGATCAGCCGGGAAATTATTCCTACAGATGCCAATTACATCCCACCACCCTTCACCAGTGCTATTTTTGGGAGCTCTTGGAGAGAGGACGGACGGAGCCACAGCAGAGGTTCACCCACGGCAATAAATACACCCGGAATATCCACGGAATATCCATGGAATATCCACGGAATATCCACGGAATATCCACGGAATATCCGTGTCTTGCCACGGGCAGCGCATCCCCAGATCCAGGCACGAGTCGCAGGGAAATGGGGAATTTTTTCCAGGAATGAGGATCCAGGGAGGATCCAGGGAACAAACCCCCCTCGCCCGTGGCAGCCCCGGCGGAGCGCCCTGACATCACCATGGCAACCGCGAGCCAATTACAGCAATTAACATTCCCGCGGAGCTGGCCCTCATCAGCGGCAGCCGCGCTCCTCCAGCTCCTCATTTATCCCTCCGAGCTGGCTCCGGAGCTGCGGCAGCGCCGAGCCCGGGGTGGCCCCAAAAGGGAGCAGGGATGGTCCCACTGGGACACAGGCACGGTCCCAAAAAGGGCACAGGATTCCATCCCAAATTCCAACCCTTCCAGACAGCGCAGCTGCATCATTCACAAAATCACAGAATAAGAAATTATGAGAATTCTCTTCAGCTGTTTTTTTTTCAGGAGTATTTGGGGGTGGTATCAAGACATCGAGGCTCAGTGTTTGAGCCCATTTTCTGTCCCTGGAAATGAATTAGAAATGGGGATAAACCAGAAAAATGCAGTGACTGCCTAGGTGTTTTAAAAACTTTTACTGCATTTTCAGTCTCATGAGGAGGGTGGGACAATACAGATGTTGTAATTCACAATCAGAAGCCAAATATTTCCTAATCACAATACACTATAAGCATTTTTGGCCTATCAGCTTTTGCCACACCATATGGCAAATGCCTTAAAGCAAATGATCTAAAACTTCAAAAGCAATCCTGCAGTTAAACCCCATCTCCCTTTCCGTGTTTCCCAGCAAACTGCAGCTCCGAGCTCACTGTCTGCAGCCAGAGGATGGTTTGTTTATTTATTTAATTTAAATAAACCTTTCCTGCCAGCTCATCTCAAGTGGCTGAGGCTGTTTTCAGTTTTATCTGAGCCTGTGACTGCAGAAGTGCCAAAGACAAGAGCAACAGCCGTGGTTTGACCTCAGCATCTCAGCTGAAGGGCTGCAAGTGAAGCCAGCTGCAGGTTTGGAGTTGTCATTTCAAGTTCAACCACAATTCAAGGAAAGATTTTAAAGAGGGAAAAAACCCCTCAAAACTCAAAACAATCAATCAAACAAACAAAAACCAAAGGAAAACAAAAAACACTCACAAAAAAAAGAAAAAAGGAGGAAAACCCAGCACACCCACCCCCCACAGTGTAACTCCTATTTCTTTACCTTAATAAAAATGTGGGAGTTTTTGATTACTCTGTAATTTATCTGAAGCAGCAATAAATGTTAAAAATCATCCAACTCCTTCCCCACCCTGTGGCCCAAGCAGGGCTCCAGGCACTCACAGCACTGCCCCAGCTCAGCCCAGACCTCCTGTGTGCACTCAGCTCACACTTTTGGGACAAATTATCCTAAACTTCACTAAAAATAAAACCCAAACGAGCAGTTTCCCTTCAGAGAGTAAATAATAACAAGTGCCACTGAACCCAGGAGTATTGCCAGAGCAGAGTTCCAAAACACCAGCCCCAGAGCCATTCCCATTCCCTTTCCCAGCTTTAAACCCACCTCAGGAAGGGGTTACCGAGCACCAAGGGCACAACTCCCAGCGAATTCCCTGCCTGGGAATGTTAAAAAAAATAAATAAATAGGGATAAGAACCACCTGAGCTGGGTCAGCCCCTCCCAGACCGGGTCAGCCACACCTGGGCAGCTGCAGATCCTCAGGGCTGGGATTTGGGATTTCCTTTCCCATTCCCAGAATCCCTGACAGATCCCAGTGCTGGGATTTGGGGTTCCCTCTGCCATTCCCAGAATCCCTGACAGGTACAGGAATTTTTGGTTTATAGGAGGAGCTGCAGACCCTCAGTGCTGTGTTTGATCTCTCATTCCCGTAGATCCCTGACAGGTACAGGAAGTTTTAAGAAACAGCCACAGAATTCATCTGGTAATGATGAATGGATTAGACTCTCCTAAACCCACCTTAAAATGTTTAAAAAAATACGGATAAGAACCACAGAATCCTAAAATATTTGGGTTGGAAGGCTGAAAGTCCATCCCATCCCACCCCTGCCATGGGCTGGGACATCTTCCACTGTCCCAGGCTGCTCCAGCCTGGCCTGGGACACTGCCAGGGGTGGCAGCAGCATTTTTGGCTGGGTTTTTCCCAGCTACAGGTGTGATGGGCATTCCTGAGCTGCTGGGAATGTGGAAGTTGTTCCCAGAAGTTGCCAGCTCATTGCACAGAGTCTCTCTGGAGGCAGCACCGTGGCCAGGACACCCCAGGGACACCCTAGGGACACTCTGGCCACTTTGGGAGCATCATTTGTCCCCAGCAGTTGTGAGGCAGCTGCTGAGTGCAATCTGTGCCTGCACTGAGCCACGTCAGAGCAGATTAAAGCAGCTCAGGCCCTTCCTGAGCAGCAACCCTCACTCTTCACAGCGATTTTCCCCAGCCCCAAAATAATCTGTGTGGAAAAGGTTGTGGAGCCCGGGCAGCCTGGAGTGAGCGCAATAAATGCCAGGGCTGCTCACACAGCCCAACGTGTCTGCCCGTCCCACAGGCTCACATCTCAGCAGCTTGATTTGATTGTCTTGATGATCAGCATCTGCTTTGGAGCCTGCTGCCATCAGAGAGGAGACTTCAGCTCGAATCAGGGCTGCTGTCTGTCCCCTGTGACAGAGCTGTCAGGGCCAGGCGCAGAGAGCAAACCCCAGAGCCTGGGCACGGCTGGGGAGCTCCTTCCTGCAGGGACAGGGGAGAGATCCTGGGGAAAAGGGGATCAGGGGGGACCCTGTGGCTCTGCACGGCTCCTGCCAGGAGGGCACAGTCGGGGGGATTTGGGATCATCCCAGGAACAGGGACAGGAGCAGAGGGAACGGCCTCAGGCTGGCCCAGGGCAGCTCAGGGTGGATTTTGGGGCAATTCCTCCATGGAAAGCCATTTCCAAGCCTGGCACAGCAGCCAGGCCAGGGGTGAAGTCCCAGATATTTTGACTAGAAATGCCAGGTTTGCAGTGAGAATATTTGGCTGCGTTTCTGCAGTGCCCTGGGCCTGGGCTGAGCATTTGGGGCTCAGAGCCCTCCTTGTCCTCCTGCACTTCTGCTCCTGGGGGATCCCGAGGATTTCCCAGCCATCCAAACCCCCTCATGTGGGCATCCCTCATCCTAAAAATCAGCAAATCTGGGAGCACAGCCCGTCTGTCTGTCCAATTTTTTTATTCCTTTTCCTTTTTCCCCTTTGTGGATTGGAATTGGGAGCAGGAGGTGCTTGCAAAACTTTCCTACAAAATTAGTCTGACCCTGAACAAATTCACTTTCCTTAGTAAACCAATTTATCCTTAAAAATGCATTTACCTGAAAAAACATAGGTTCAGCCTAAGGAAATGAACTTAGCCTAAAACCAAAACTAAATAAATGCACTCACACAAAAAACTCCCCAAATTTATCCTAGAAATTAAACTTAACTTAAAAAATACACCTCACTTAAAACATTACACTCACCTGAAAAATGCAACTTATCTAAAAAAAGAACCTGCTCCAGAAATTGAACTTATCCTATAAAACAAAATTTATCTTACAAAACAAGACTTATCCTAAAAAATTATACCTACCCTAACAAATACCCTAAAAGGTAAACTTAGCCTAAAAATTGCTCCTGCAGGATCCTTCCTGTGATATTGATATTTTGGCATTGAAAGCAGAGTCAACTTTCCATATCTCGTAATTATTACTATTGCTGTTATTATTATTAACATAAAATTTTATCCAATAGTAATTTATAATATAGACATTCTATACATTATATATACCGGTATATAAAAATTATTATTACTGTTATTAACATAAAAATTATCCAATAATAATTTATACATTATATATTTTATGTAATATAGATATGATATACATTATATATAGTGGCATGTAAAAATATTATTATTGCTGTTATTAGCATAAAAATTATCAAATAATAATTTATACATTATATATTTATATACAATATAGATATGATATACATTATATATAGTGGCATGTAAAATTATTATAATTGCTGTTATCATTATTAACAGAAAAGTTTATCCAACAATAATTTATACATTATATATTTAAATATAATATAGATGTGATATACATTATATATAACAGTATAGAAAAATTCTTATTGCTGTTATTAACATAAAAGTATCCAAGAATAATTTATACATTATATATTTTTATATAATATATATATGATATACATTATATATAGTGGTATGTAAAATTATTATTATTGCTGTTATCATTATTAACATAAAAGTTTATCCAATAATACTTTATACATTATTTATCTATATATAATATAGATATGATATACATCATATATAATGGTATAGAAAAATATTATTATTGCTGTTATTAACATAAAAATGTATTGAATGAATAATAATTCATACACTATATATTTATATATAATATAGATATTGTATGCATTTATTCATTATATATTTATGCATAGTATAGATATTATATTCATCTATAATATGGATATTATACAATGGTATATCTCAATATTATTAATATCAATAATAATAAGAATTGAACCACAACAACAACAACAACAACAACAACAATACTAATAATAATAAAGGGAATTCTCCCCCGGGTCCTTTCCCAGAGGGATTTGGGACGGGAATTCCCATCCATTCCCAAGGGAATTCCTCCCCCCCGGGTCCTTTCCCAGAGGGATTTGGGACGGGAATTCCCATCCATTCCCAAGGGAATTCCCCCCCGGGTCCTTCCCCAGCCGGGTTTTGGGCCCGGGATCTGCCCCGCCGCGCGGCCCGGCAGCACTAGGTGGTGTTGCAGGGTAGTTTTGTGGGGAATTGGGGAATTCTGTGCTGTTCACCCCTTCCCGAGGCTCCAGAAGTTCCTCCCGGGGGTCTCTCTGGCCAGAGGGATGTTCGGGATCTGTTTTCCAGCCACCCTCTCCACTGGAGGAGGTACCCGGGCATCCCTCACCTCCCACATCTGGAAATCCAGGTTCAAACATCCCTGGAGATCACTCATCCCTCCTGTCCCTCCAGGAAATCAGATTCCCTACAGCCTCAGAGGAGTTCGGATCAGGTATTTCCACATCCAGGGCTGAAAAAATCCAGGGACAATTCCTATCACCCCAGAACATCCCTAAATCTCCAAATTTCACTTTCTTTTCTCAGTGGATGGATGAAAAATTGGATCCAATTTCCAACCTGGATCATCACTGTCAGAACTCAACCCCCTGAAAGAAAGAAAGGAAATTTTCAATCAGATTTTTTGGTTCAACATCAAAATATTTCGAACACCAAAATATTTCAAATAAGAAAATATTTCAAGCATTCAAAACAATTTCAAGCATCAAAAACATTTCAAATAGAAGTATTTCAAGCATTAAAATATTTCAAGCATTAAAATACTTCAAATATCAAAATATTTCAAAATAATTCAGCTATTCTGGAAGCTAGAAACACTGCCAGCTCGCAGGGGAATTTGTGTTTGGATGGATCCTGAAGAAATATAAACAGATAGGGGAAGTTTGTGGTTCTCCCATAGTGCACACAAGTAGAGATATCATAAAAGAAAGGCTTTATAAAATATGGTTTAGGCCCTGCTCTGCTTGGAACCTCCCATGTGAAAATCATAAGAGTGAAAGCAGTCAGCACAACAAACTGCTCTGGTAAGAAACCCGTTTGCACCTGTAAGAAACAGGAAACCTGTCCCTTGGGAGTCAGGGAACAAAACGTGTGAACTAACCAAAAATAGGGAGAATTGACAGACACACACCATGGCCATTTACTGACCACTACACTGAGTGGCAGGGTGCTGTCAGCCACGGTGCCTTCTGGTATTTCCCAGAAATAAGAGCTTTGTGAATAAAGAATTGGTTTTTCTGCCTGGAGAACCTGAGTCCTGGCAGCTTCCCTGCAGCATCCCCAGCCCCTGCTCTGCTCCCTGCCCTCAGAGCCACGGAGACCAAACAGGGCCAAGAATTCCAGGGCCAGGGGTTGGACAGCATTGGCAGGGGAGGTTTGCAGTGCCCATCCCTGGAGGTGGCACTCAGGGCTCTGGGCTGGGGACAGGGTGGGATTTGATGATCCCAGAGGGCTTTTCCAGCCTCAGGGATGCTGGGATTCTGTGCCTGAGCCAGATCCAGTCCTCCTGGTGTAAAATCCCCAACGAACCCCAACATTTCCAGCCCTGTCCCCCTCCCAGCCTCAGGAATTCACCCCCGCGCCAAAGTGCTGCTCCTGCCACCCCCACCCTGTGAGCCAGAGGTTCTCCTGCATTTTTCATTATTCCAGCCCTGAACGAGCCGGGAAATCCTTAATGAGACATTTCCCCAGCCTCTGTTTTACATTCTGCCCATGGCATAATGAGGCTGGGCTGGGAGGAAACGTCCCCAGCACTTCCAGCACATCCCACTCCCCACTTCCAGCCTTGCTGCTGGGGTTTTTCCCTGCTGGATGTTGGGAATTTATCACAACTATCAATAACCCCCCATGGCAAAGGCAATTCTGCCATGCTGCCTTTTTTTTTGGCTGGAAAGGATTCCTGCCCATTTATCCTCAGGAATACTGGGGGATGATTGCAGTCTGATAAATCCAGCAGCAATTTCTCCTTCTCCCCCAGCCCCTCCTGCGGATGTTTCCCACTTTGGAGTTGCTCAAACCTTTATCCAAACATTCCCGGGGAGGGTTTCCAGCCTGCCTCTGCTTCCCACAGAACCCAGCCCTGGAAGTTTCGTGCCTTCAGCTTTGCAGTGATGTCCTAATTAAAGAGAAGTGAGATTTATGGGGAGATGCAGCTTATTAGGCTAATTTGGGCAGCTGAGAGGCAGCACACGTTTAAATCCCAGGAGCTGCTGGCCCTGCCTGGGAATTTGTCTCTCACCTGACTACTTTTAATGGCATTGCTGTGGCCTGTGCCAGGTGCTTGTGGCACCCTGAGGAAGGTCAGGGGATGTCCACGGATCCATAGATTTCCCTTCCAGGACACCCCCACCTGCACAAAGAGCACTGGCATTTTCCTCCCGGTAAAAAATGGCTCTGGGCACTCACAGCTGGCTCTCAATTCTTCCCAGAGTGACAGAATTTTTCAAAATGTGCCCCAAAATCCCCTTTTTTCAGCCTGTTGCATTTTTGTTTGGGACGGATGAATTTGCTGGGGTCATGGAGAACTCTCTGTGTGCCCTGCAAACCTCAGGGATTTATTCTGCATTTCAAAATCTCTGCTCAGTTGTCTGCAGCCCTCCTGAACTTTCAGCACATTTTTAGGGTATCTCAGCCATTAGTTAGGATTTTTTTCCCTGATAGATCATTCATTTCTGTGGCCAAGACCCAAAATCTGGATCCCAGGAGTGGCAAAGGCAACCAGAGGCATCAGGAGGATGAAAATCCTTTTTCTCCTTGCAGTGACCACAGGAGCAAAACTTCCCCTCTGCCCTAATTCCTACACAACTGGGAGCTGCTCCCCCGTCACAAAGAAATATTCCACACCCTTGAAACCCACTGGGAGACCATAAGGAAGGATTCACACCCACTGGAGTCTGTGTATTAAAAAAAGTCCAATTCTCTATGGAAAATAAGGGAGATTTTAACATTTACCGATTTTTGTTCCTGCATTCCTCCTGCACAGCAATATTCCCACTAAACTCCTCTTTTCTTTGGAAATTCTTAGGAGAAAATAACTTTTTTTTTAAAAGGGGAGAGATGCCCGATTAGCAGAACTGAACTCCTCTAACACCCCACTTGTTTTCCATTCTCCTGCCCTTTGGGAATGTTTCCCAGCCTCCTCTCCCCCTCTCCCGAGCCTCCCTTTCTTTCCCCAGACATCTGCTACAAATATCAGACATTTTCAGTCCTCCCTTTCCCCGTGGGAATCCTGACTAAGCCCGGTGCAGCCTCGGGGTGCCCCTGTCCCGGTGTAATCCCATCCATCCATGAAGTTCATCCCGTTAATCCCATCCAGAGCAGGAGGGGAGGGGTTTGGGAGGAGCTGCTGGGCCCTGGCAGGATCCCGGGATTGGGATATCCCGGGAAACTGCGAGTCAGGAATGGGGGAAAACCTCATTGCCATCCCAAGGGGAGCACTGGGCGATGGGAGAACCGACTGCTTAAAGCTGCTGGGAGGCACTGAGCACCTGCCAGGGCAGGGATAAAATAAAATAAAATAAAATAAAATAAAATAAAATAAAATAAATAAAAATTAAAACCAAAATATAAAATTAAAAATCAAATAAATAAAAAATAAAAATAAAAAATAAAAATAATTAAACAAAAATAAAAATTAAATAAATAAAAAAAAAACCAAAATAAAATAAAACCACACAAAAAAACCACCCTAAAGCAAAAAACAAAAGAACCCCACCAAACAATAAAAGTCCCCAACACAAAACTAAACTAACAAACAAAAAGCCCCCAAACAAACCAACAAATGTCCCCCCACAAAAGCCCCCAAAGCAATGAAGAAATCTAAAATCCCCCCAAGATGAGGGGCAGTGCAGGATCCCAGGAAAACAGAGTGGTTGGGATTGAAGGCTCCTCTGGAGAGCATCTCACCTCAGGCTGGATCACTGGGAGCACAGGATCCCACGCAGGGGTTGGAGATCTCTGCAGAAGGAGACTCCACAGCAGCTGGCAAACCTTCTCCAGCCTCCTCACCAGCATCCCAGGGCTCTCCCATCCTCGCCTTCCTGAGACAGTTCCACAGGTGGTTCTGGCAGGAAGCTGACCCTGGAGAGCCGTGGGATGGTTTGGGCTGGCAGGGACCTTTAGGGACCACAGGACCTGACCTGGGCCAAGCTCTGCTGCTCTGGGCGTGCTGGGAAGGTTCGAATCCTCTGGATGGACGAGGCTGCCTTGGGAACGTCCCAGGTCACCTCTGGGGGAGGCTGGGATTTGTCACCTCAGGTGTCCCTGCACAGTGACACAACCTTCTAAACAGTGGCACTTCTTCAACACTTCTCCCAAATGGATTTTCCTGGTTTTCTCATTATCCATTCACCATGGAGTAATGGATCTGTGGCTGTAATCCCATCCCATCCAATGGATCCCATCCCACTGACCCCATTGATCCCATTGTTCCCATTGATCCCATCCCATCCCATTGATTCCCTTCCACTGATCCCATCCTATCCCATGAATCCCATCCCTTCCCATTATCCCATCCCATCCCATTCCATTGATCCCATCCCATTCCATCATCCCATCCCATCCCATCCCATCCCATCCCATCCCATCCCATCCCATCCCATCCCATCCTATTGATCCTATCCCATGCATCTCATCCCATCTCATGGATCCCATCCCATGGATCTCATCCCATTCCATGGATCCCATCCCATCCCATTATCCCATTGATCCCATTCCATTGACCCCATCCCATCCCATTATCCCATTGATCCCATTGATCCCATTCCATTGATCCCAACCCATCCCACCCCATGGATCCCATCCTATTGATCCCATCCCATCCTGTGGATCCCATCCCACTATCCCATCCCACTGGCAGACAGGGAAGACCTTTGTGACCCTGTTTGGGATAAGCTCCCCCCCAATGAATTCCCAATCCCAGCCCCCCCTGGGCTGTGCAGATAAAAACAGGATTTCCTCTGCTGGATGTAGGGATTTAGGAGCAGCGCTCCCATTCCCTTGGGTGCCACACCTCAACATCTGCGGTCCCCGAGCCTGGTGGCACAGGGACAGCGGTGGCACAGGGACAGCGGTGGCACAGGGACAGTGATGGGGCTGCAGGATGTCCCCTCCTGCTCCTCCCCTCCTGCTCATCCCCGCCTCCCTCCCGCTCCCCTCCCGGCCCGGCCGCGCCTCGCAGTGTTTGTGCTGATCCAATATTTGCCTCATCCCGCTCTCCCGGCAGTGTTTGCCTCATTCCCGAGCGGTTCCGTGCTGTGTTTGCTCCTCTCCGGCTCCTTCCCTTGGAAACGCCTGGCACCCCCCGGGATGTGCGGACTCCAAAATCCCGGAATTCCGAAAAGCAGGGAATTCCGCAGCTCCCCTCCGCCCGCAGAGCCCTGCCCAGATCCAGGGGAAAAGGGCTGAAGGAATTTGGGAAGTGTTTTAGCGCCATTCCCAATGCCAGGGTTGTCCTTTCCATCCTGATCCTGAGCAATTCCACCGAGGAAAGGAAAAAAAGCATCCCAAACACGGGATGGGGGCGGGAGGGACCTCTGGGGGCAACGGGTGAGGAATGAAAGGGGAAGGAGGGAAAAGGGAAGGAGGGAAAAGAGGGGGAAAAGAACAGGGAAAAAGGGAAAGGGAGAGGAGGATGCAGGAAAGGAAAGAAGGGGGGAAAAAGGGAGAGAGAAGGGGGGAAGTAGGGGAAAAAGGGGGGGGGAAGGACGGGGAAAAGGAGGGGAAAGGAGGGGGAAAAGGAGGGGAAAGGAGGGGCAAAAGGAGGG
>JAWWEY010000280.1:844404-858662 GCA_035582745.1 Loriotus luctuosus | reverse complement strand
GGGGGAAAGGATGGGGAAATGAGAGGGAAAAGAGGGGGGAATGAGGGGGAAACGAGGGGGAAATGAAGGGGAAAGGAGGGGAAAATGAGGGCGTAAAGAGGAGGAAAAGAGGGGGAAAAGAGGGGGGAAGAGAGGAAAAGGAGGGGGAAAAGAGAGGAAAAGAAGGGAGGAAGAAGGAGGAAAAGAAGGGCAGAAAACCCAGGATTTTCCCCTTTGGGTGTCATTTAACACCTTTTACTCTCTTTCCCTTCCTCTCATGTCTCTTACTACAAATCATGGCTTGCCCTTCATGCTGAGGACAGGGCTGGAAGGTGGCAGGGAGAATTCACGGGCAGAGATGACAAACAGCTTCTCTCTGGATATCTAAAACACTCCACAGCATTCCCGAGCTGGAAGTTCTTTCCGAAGTTTTGCTTTAAATCTAAAAAAAAAAAAAACCAACATTGAAAACCGTTCAAAATCAGCGGTGACCTTAAACCAAGGAAATTGCACCCATCCCTCCCTCTCCTGCTAGGGAGGAGCAGCCCTGGCAGCACGGAGCCCAGGACGTCAGGAATTCACAGGCACCAGCACTTCCAGAAGCCTTCTTGGACAAGGTTTCTGTTTAATTGGCTTAAAAAGCCACTCTTCTCCCACACAGGCTCCTGCAGAGCCATCTGTGCAGGGAATTGGCAATCTGGAGAAGGAGTCTGTGAAGGAATTCGCCCTGCTCGGCACTGCTGGATGCTGGGGGGAGGAGAATTCCAGAGGTGCTGCCCAGCTGGGACAACCAGGGCAGAGCCAGGGCTCCGAGGGGCACTGGGAATTCCAGGGGCTCTGAAATTCCAGGGGCACTGGGAATTCCAGGTGTACTGGGAATTCCAGGGGCACTGAGAAATCCAGGGGCTCTGAGAATTCCAGGTGCACTGGGAATTCCAGCTGTACTGGGAATTCCAGGGGCACTGAGAAATCCAGGGGCACTGGGAATTCCAGGTGTACTGGGAATTCCAGGCACATTAGGAATGCCAGGGGCACTGGGAATTCCAGGGGCACTGGGAAAAGCATTGGCCCATGAGCCAAGACAGAGAGGAAACCCGCGAGGACGGAGGATTTGGGCCCTTTCAGGGTAATTGTGGTGAGGAGGTGAAAATTTGTATTCCTTGTCTTCTCTGGAGAGAAGGAGCTTGGGAATTTAGGATGAAATGGGAAGAGGAGCGTGGAGAGTTGAAGGGAATGCTGCTGCTGGAGGGCCCTGCCTCACAAGTGCTTCATTTCCAACATTCCCAGGTCCAAACCTCTGCCAAGCAACCACAACCTGCTTGGGTTGTTGTGGGAATTGTGACAGGAAAAGGCGAGGAGCAGGAAGGGTTAATTCCTTTAGAACCCAGTCAGAATCCTGGCTCTGGAGCCAGGCTGGGAGAGCTGGGAATGTTCCCCTGGAGAAGGGAAGGCTCCAGGCAGAGCTCAGAGCCCCTGGCAGGGCCTGAAGGGGCTCCAGGAGAGCTGCAGAGGGACTGGGGACAAGGCATGGAGGGACAGGAGCCAGGGAATGGCTCCCACTGCCAGAGGGCAGGGATGGATGGGACATTGGGAATTGGGAATTCCTCCTAAATCAGGGCAGGTCCAGCCCCAGCTCTGACCGTGGCACTCAGGACAGCTGAGCTGTATTTTCCTCAGGTGCCACATTTTTGCACAACCCCAACCAGGAGATAAATAAACCCCCATTAGTGGCAGGCTCAGCCCCTGGATGAGCACAGGTTGAAGTGCCTGAGTTCCAAGGAGATAACAATTACCAGCAAGTCATTACTTACAAACAGGATAATTTTTCAAGCAAGCCTGAATGAATCTGCACATTCCCAGCCAGCAAATAGCTTTGAGAACCCTCTGAGCTGGAAAAAACCATTGTGAATCCCCAGCATCTGCTCTGCTCTAAGTGTATTTTAAAAAATATTTGTTTAGGCCGATAATGTGAAGAGGGAACCACGGCTCTGAGTGTGGCTGAGATGTTTAGCCCGTGGCTAAACAGGATTTTCCTGTTCACAGTTATGATTTCGTGTTTGGCCATAATAAAAAGCCTTGATGAAAAATATAGATGTTCCCAGCGTGAGCACTGTCACATCACTGGTTTATAAATAAACATGGATTACGTTCAAAAGCCTCCCTAAGCACAGTGACCTGGCAGTGCAATGCCTCCCCCAGCAGCCCTGAGCTCCCAGGGGATGCTGCAGCTGCTCCAGGGAACTCCAAGCTCCCCTGCCCACAGCAGGGGCCTGGAACCGTGGGGTCTTTATGCTCCCTTCCACCCCAAACCCCTCTGGGATTCTGCTGGAGAATGGAACAGCTTTTCTTCCCAACGAAATAAAACCTGGGGGTTTGGGAAGGACAAAATGCCAGGGATGGTGGAGCTGCCCCAGACTCTGCAGCCTTGAGTGTGCTCCAATAAAAACGGGGCTGATGGAAAACAGGGGAGTGACTTTTTATACGGGCAGAGAGTGATGGGACAGGCTGGAATGGTTTTTAGCTGGAAGAGGGCAGGGATGGATGGGACATTGGGAATAATTCCTGGTTGGGATGGGATTCCCAGAGCAGCTGGGATGTCCTCTATCTCTGGAATTTCCAAGGCCAGGCTGGAGCACCTGGGACAGTGAAAAGTGTCCCTGCCATGGCAGGGGTGGGATGGATGGGATTTCTGGTCCCTCTCACCCCAAACCCATCTGCAGCCCCTGTGCCTGTGGGGTTTTGTTGCTTTGCCTGCACAGCCCAGAGAGCACAGCTCATCACTCCTGGAGGAGAATTCCCAGCTCTGGAGGAGAATTCCCAGCTCTGGAGGAGAATTCCCAGCTCTGGAGGGAGGAATCCCAGCTCTGGAGGAAGGAATCCCAGCTCTGGAGGAAGGAATCCCAGCTCTTCCCTCCCTCCTTCCATCTCCCACCGCTGCCCTGGCCCAGGTCTCTTCCCCACAGCCCCAACAGGGCTCATTCCCACATCTCCCATCCCAAATCCCTCCTTCCAACCCATTTCCCCTCCTCGTTCAGGGTGGCTGCTCTCTGCTTGTCACTTCTTTTGCTGGAAGTGTCATTTGTTTACCTATTTTTTTCCCCCAGTGCTGTGAAATGATGGCTGCAGCACCAAGGTGCTGGTAAATGACAACCTAATGGCCAAGCTGAGTGTGCTCTAACAGTAAAAGAAAGAAATCACTAATCAAAGTCTCTCAAATTATATGGAATACTGACAGCTTTTTATGCTGTTTTAATTAAGTACACTGTAATTTAAACCACTGAACCATAACAACCCAACGTTTAGTGTTATATCCCTGGGAGAACTTTAAAAATATGCATAATTCTGCCTGCGAGGTAATTGAGGGATATTTTTGGGGTGGTGGGGGTAATTAAAGGTTATACAGGAGAGTAATAGGAATTTTACTCGGGTGCTGATGGTGTCAGCAGCTGTGCTGAAAGCTCCTCGGGAAGGTGATTCCTGTGCCCAGCTGGGGTTCCTCCTGGGGGTTTTGGGGGCTCCCAAGGGCCCTGGCAGCTCCTGGGTGCCAGGAAGGTGCTGAGGGGAACCTCTCCTGGCATTGTCACCTGTCCTGGCATTGTCACCTCTCCTGGCCCCAGGAGCAGGGAGAGGAGGGGAAGGGATGGATTTATCCCCAGGGGAAGGTCAGGGATGGCTCTGTCCTGGCCCAGGGCCCTGTGCTGGGGCAAGGACAGCGGGGTTGGGGTGATGAGGATGGACGAGCAGGAGGAGAGGAAGGCAGCCCTCAGTTATCCCAGAGCAGCAGGGGTCTCCCAAGCCCTGGTGGAGCATCCTGGGGGATTCCAGAGCCACCTGGAGAGCTCTGGGTGCAGAGGAGCCTGCTGGGGAGGGAGGGACAGCAGGGCTGGGCTGATGAGGATGGTGAGGAAGGAAATCAGCCCTGGCTATCCCACAGCAGCAAAGGGTGATCCAAGCACTGGAGGGGAGTCCTGGGGCACTCCAGAGCCTCACGGGGATCCTGGCTGGGTGCAGAGGAGCCAGCCCAGCCCTGCTGCCCCTGGGCAGGAAGGATGAGGAGCTCCAAGCCGGGCAGCCCTGCAGGGGCAGCGTTTGCCCCCAGAGCTGCCGGGCTGCAGAGCTGCAGCTGCCACAGGATGTACAGGGAGATTCAATGTGAAAAGTGGAAGATAATGTGCTCACACACTAATGGGCACTGAACTAGACACAGGCTCATTTTTCACATCATGTCATCTCTAAGGTTTGAATAAAAAGCAATGGCGAGAATGAGCCTGGATCTATCTCAGACATTATCATTTGCCTCCTCAGTTTTATTTGTGTTGACTTGTACAGTCTCAGGAGCTGACAGAGCGCGGGCCCCCGGATCAGAGTGAGTGATAATACACAGCACATTACACTGCTGGTGACAGCTCCTGTTCCCCGCGCTGGCATCTGAGCGCGCGCATCTCCCTCCGTCAGCCGACAGCAGACAGCACTCACCGAGGGGACAGCACAGCCCTGCCTCTTATCATCTCACCACATAAACTGCACTTTCCAGGGGATCTTGTTCGCGAAATTAGTGTCAGTCAAACTTTGGGGGATTTTTTTTTTTTCTCCCTCCCTCTCTCTTTTCTTTCCCGCTCCTTTTTTATTTTTGGTTTTTTGTTTTGTTTTTTTGTTTTTTTCCTTTCAGAAGATAAATAGCTCTGGCAGAGGGGCTCTGTTTGTGCTGCTGCACAATCAAAGCCTAATTTGAAATTGTGGAGGGGGGGAAGGAAAATAAAAATCACCATTTTAAAAATAATAATCCTCTTTTTGTGGCGAGGATAAAGACAACGCTTCAGCCTTCATCTGAGCATGACTAAACAGCCCCGTGGCTCGCAGCACTTTCAACACAGCAATACAATAATTTTTTACATCAGATCAGTAATTTTTTCCCTCTCAAAACATCTTAGATTTCCTCACCAGCCAACAGCCTGAATCCAAAAAGTTGCTGAAGCTGTCGCATTCAAGGATAAATTCCCATAACCTGAGACTTCTCAGCTGAACCCTGCACGCTCGGCCCCACAGGCACAATGCTTAATTAAGTGTAATATCCTTATTTAAGGCAGGCAGTCTCTGTAAGCCTGGTAAGTGTTCCAGAAATTATTTTCAGAGATTTCTCAGCTACAGGAATGTACAAGGGAGGAAAAAATATTACCAAGATAATCTACAGTCTCCAGAGGATCCCCACCTTCCCGAGATATGCAAAAAGGCCCAATTCTTTTGTTTAACCTGGGAGATAATTCGAAACCTGCAGCTAATGAATCCCAGGGGGTCACAGGGGGTTTGGATTAAGCTCCAATTTGCTAATCCTGCTGCTGGAGGTGGGGGAGGATCCTGGCAGCCCATCCATCCATCCCTCCATCCATCCATTCCCCTGGAGCAGAGCACACTGGAGCTGCTGCTGCTGCTGGGGGGTCCTGCCCGGGCCCTTGGGATGGGACAGCAGCAGGGCAGCTCCAGGGCCAGCCTGTGCCAGCCCTGTTCCAGCCCAGTCACATCCCAGTGACATCCTGTGACATCCCAGTGACAGCCCAGTGCCAGCCCAGTGCCAGCCCAATGACATCCCAGTGCTACCCAGTGATATCCCAGTGCCTGCCCAGTGACACCCAGTTCCCAAAGCTGCTGCAGTTCTCCAAACCCAGTGAGCTGCTTGCCTTGCACGTCCCACAAATGCCCCTTCCAGATCCACCACCATTCCCAGGCCCTTGGACCACAATCTACTAGTCCTGCAGCAGCTGCTTCCCCAGAATTTCAGCTGCTGCTTCCCCTGGAATTTCAGCTACTCCTGCTGTAATGAAGGTGCTTGAAGTTGCTGGAAGGGTTTAACCCCCAGGGTCCTGTTCAGACCCTCTACCTGCTCTGAATTCCCTCTGCTCCCTGTGTGAGAAGATGCCACAAGCCATGAAAAATGGGAAAGACACCCAAAATTCACCCCTGGCTCTGCTTTGGTGGGATTTCTTCCTCAAAGCTGCTCCCAGGCAGCTCCCCCAGCCTAAGTTCTGGCTTCCCACTGCCAGAGGACAGGGATGGGTGGAATATTGGGAATTAGGAATTGTTCCCTGTGAGGGTGGGCAGGCCCTGGCACAGGTGCCCAGAGCAGCTGTGGCTGCCCCTGGATCCCTGGCGGTGCCCAAGACTAGGCTGGACACTGGGGCTGGGAGCACCTGGGACAGTGGGAGGTGTCCCTGCCATGGCAGGGTGGATGGGATGGGATTTAAGGTCCCACCCAGCCCAATCCATTCAGGATTTCATGCCTGTGAGTGTTTGGATGAGCTGCCACAATCTGTGCCCACGCAGGGACACCGTGACAGACAGGACAAGGACATAAAATCCAGATAACCAGAACCACTTGCTCTGCCTGTTGGCTTCCCTCATGCAGCTCCTTCACCCATCCTGCCTCCGGCTCCTCTTTCCCACCAGGCTCATCCAGACAAAGAGGGAGAAGCCCCAAACAACCCGGAGTGGGATTCCACGAGTCCCCGTCCCTGGGGGAAGCTCCGCTGCTATTTAGCTGATTGCAATTTCTCATCACAGCAATTCTCCCCATCATCATTATCAGTACAGCAATCAAACACAAACAGGAGCTGGGGCTAAATGAGACAGGGCTGGGTAATGAAATAATTGCTGTGCTCGGCAGCCCAGGGACACTCCCAGCCCCCAGATCCCGCCCTGCTCCGTGCCAGGGACACGGAGCTTCCCTGTTTTACACCCGCCTGGACACTGCAGCCACCAGTCCTGCCCTGCCCACGGCACTGGGGAGATCCCAGCTCCTCTCACACGGAATTTCCTTTGGGGTCTTCAGTTTGGAAATATCTACCAGCCAAACCTTATTACTATTATTATTATTATTATTATTATTATTATTATTATTATTATTATTATTATTATTATTTTGTCATGTTATTGTTGTTATTATTATTACTGTTATTCTCTGCTTCATTCAAGCAGGGATCTCCCTCTCCCCCCTGAGGGAGCAGCCCTCCTTGACAATGCTTACACCCAAATGTCTTGGAAGTGGGATAAATGTGGGAAAGAATTGCTCATATTTCTGGAGGGTTTCAGGCAATACAGGATTCAGCATTGCAGCTGATTTTTAATTCTATATATTTGCATATATCTAAGTGTGTATATACATATACATACATATATATATATATATATATTTCCAGTGGTCCCCCTGTTCATTCCCTGCTCTTCTCAAGGAGTTTGTTCCTCCCAATCTCCTGGGGTGTTCAGTATCCACATAAGCTTTTTTTATAAATGAAATGTCTTTGACCAAAGTGGGATCTCCGGAATCTCCCTGGTGCTGTTTACCCTGGTGCATCCCAACATTTCCATCCCCATCCCTACCTCAAGCACCCCAGAGCCCCCTGAGGCTCCCAGGATGAGGGATTAAGGTGGATTTCAGGCTCTGATCAAAAAAGCATTCGAGGAAATGCTTCCTTTCCCAGAGGGGTGATCTGTCAGCAGAAAAATCAGGAAATGTTGGGGGTTTGGCTTTTTGGGGTGCTGGGAAGCACCAAGTGGTTCTCTGTGCGTGTGTGTGTATCTGCAGAGATGTGTAGGGATAGATAATTCCTGGAGATGAGAGGCAATTGAGAGGCTGATGAGAGATAATTGACAGACCGATGAGAGATAATTGATAGATTGATGATAGAGTACTGATAGGTCATCAGCTGTCTATCAATTGTGCATCAATTGATGGATAGACAACTGATCCATGATTGATAGATGGCTAATCTCCCCTCACAGTGTGTGATTTCTCTCCCACCTTTGAGAAGAAATTCAGAGTGAACTCTCAAACCCACATCCCCGTTTAATAAGAGAGAAAAAGCTCCTATTTCCAGAATTCCCATTTTGCTGCCAGGTGGGATCCTGCCCTCCCAGCACAGCACCTCAACGAGGTGGTTTGGCAGCAAAGCCACCCTGGTGTTCCTCTGACCCAGCCAGGCAAAGGTCAGCATGAATTCCCTGAGCTGAACTGCAGGACTGTGCTGGGACACGGATGGATCAGGAGTGGAGCACCCAGAGAGCCCCTGGCCTGTGCTGACCCAGTGGTTGCACCTCTGGGCACGGGCAGGGACACGAGGGGTGCTGATGGCATGGCCAGGTGGTGCCCTGGGTGATTCAGCAATGAAAACATCCTAAACAGCAATACAGACACGTGTCCACGCCCTGCAGGACAAAGCACTTGGACAAACCTGTGTCACCAACTCACCAGCCCTCTGTTCCTCCTGCTGGGAATTTTCCAGCCCCAGATTCGCTGGGAACACCCAGCCCTCGGAATGGGGCTGGAAATGGAGGCTCGAGGCAGAACATCCCACCCGGAGGGGCCTTTCCTCCCTGGGTAAACACGGGCAGCATTGGCGCCCCGGCGCTGACAGCGTCATTTCCAGAGGCAGCACGGCTCAATCAAACCTCAAACCCAGCACCGCCGCGCCGAGCCCGGCCCTAAACCCCCAAAATTATATAACACACATGTTTTTATGCTTTGCCAATTACAGCTGGAATAGGGACTGTTTGTTTCAGCCCCTCTCAAAATGAGGCGAGGATGGGAAAACAACCTATTTTCCTTATTAGGTTCAGGAGTCAAAGGACTCAGCCAGGAGCCGCAGGCTTCAAGAGCATAGAAGATTAAGACATATATTGGATTCATGATGGAGGGCACAAAGTTCATTTTCAAAATAAAACAGAATTTTATTCATATTCCTTTTAAAATTCAGATTGCCATTTGCCAGCTGACCTGTGACATGGCAGCAGTGTATTACATTTTCAATGAGCAGCCTGTCTGGAGCTGGCAGGAGAGGAAACTGCTTCCTGGTGGAGTTTTTTCACCACCCTTAAATAGTAAGAATTTGTCGGGATTGTTGTCAGTAATGGGAGACGGTGCAAACAGGGACAGGGCAGCATATTTATTTTTAATAAGGCAACATGCAGAATAGCAAAGTCCCTGGCATTATGCACCGAAGAGGGCTGAAAAAATAGAAAGAAAGGAGAAACCAGAGCTCAGTTGCAATTTGTATGTGGAAATCAGGGGTGGAAATACTTGGCAGATACATTGAAAATCAAAACAAAAGCAGAGCAGGGGGGAAAAAATCCGCATCTATATTAAAAACTGAAATGCAAACGCAGTCGGCAGCGAGTTTGCGGAGAGCGCGAGTCAAGCCAAGGGTTTCTCTAGCGAGGAGCGAGATTTATGGAGCTCGCCATCTGTCAAAATTAGATTACAAAAGGCACATATGCAAAGATACACCACGCCTGATTTTCATATATATTAAACCCTGCAACTCCTGCGGAAAAATGAGGCTCCGCACGCGGCGGCGCCCGAAAGCTCCCGCGGCCAACTTCGGGGCTCGGCTGGGATTGTGCCACCTCAGGGACACAGGGGGATGTCCTGCGGGGTCTGGAGATCCAGCCCCACGTGGGCCTGGCTGTGCAGCTCCAGGAACACCCGAAATGCAGCACCTGGGCTGGAAGGTGCTCACGTGGAAGGAGGGGCAGAAAGGGGACGTGGCGCACGCTCAGCCCAGCCAGGTGGTGACGCCGCTTTGGGGTGTGAGCCAATGGAGAGGAGGATGACACAGAACCCTCTTCCAACCCATTTTCTAACCCATTTTCCTTCATGGCAGGCTCCAAGACCCCATTTCTGGGTGACACAGCAGGATTCCCAGTCCCACACCAATTATTTGTGTACGAGGTGCCTTTTGTCCCTGCAATCAAAGCCCGAGTACAAACCACGTCGCTCTCCTGATAACTTAATCAAGGACTCTCTGCTCCAATCTACCTGTAGATAAAACCCAGGGTGTATTTTGACACGGAGAAACAAATCCACTTAGGGCAGGTGAATTAGCTAATCATCATCTCAGCCCCGGCACGGCTCGCGCTCGGCACTGCTGCTGAATATCAATTCTGCCGCGCTGGATCGCAGCCTGGCCCTGCCCCGGCTCTCTCATGTGAGCCATGTTAACCTGCACTGGGGAAATCCTCTCCTGTTGACAATGGAGGAGCAGGAGAAGCAATTTTGTTGGCAATCTATTTCACTTTGGAACAGCTGAGCTCCGAGGTGGAGCGCTCCGGAGAGAGCCGAGGTGCAGGGCAGGGAAGGGACGCTCAGCCCCACTCCCGGGTGTGGGTAGAGCTGGCATCAGTGCCCGAGCCATGCCAGGGTGCTCAGCAGGGGTTTTCCATTGGGGACAACGCGTGGCTGTGACATTTCTCATCGATTTTACCCCAATATCTATTTCTACACCACTCAAGGGGGTTTAATTGACCACAGTGACACCTCACAGCTGCCCATGAGCTCCACTAACGGGTAGAAACACCGAGTTCTAAAGATGCCAAAAATATAAAAGGAAAAAAGGCCCCTTCTCTTTTTTCTGCAGGATCACTGCATTTCAGATCCTAATATTTTTTAATTCCAGTTTGTTCTCATTTCACATTTAGTCTCAATTTAGAACATCAAACATTTTGAAACACCAACCCTCAAAGCCGTGCGTTTACTTCATGCCTTAATTTATGAAACTGCCAGCTGCAAGGTGCTGGGGCTGGTTGGGTATTAAAATAATAATTAATATTAACATTGTTACACCACTGCTCAATGCCACAGCCACTCTTTGCATTAATCATAAGAAATCCAGGCTGCTCGGGCCATTCCCAGCATTTCAATGGATAACGCTGCGCAGGAAGGGCCTCGGGCTCTGCAAACACCCCTGGCCGTGGGTGGGCACCGTGGGTGATGCCAGTTCCGTGCCTGCTCCTCCTGGGAGGAGCCACACCTTGGGGACGTGGAGGAGAGGAACCCAAACCCCAGAGAGAGCCTGAGCAGCCACCAGGGCTGAGCGAGGAGCGGAGCTGCCGCTCACTCGGCTCTTGCTCCCAAACCCGCTCCTCGTTGGGCATAAAATACAGGCTCCTTAATTGGTGTGTGCTTCTCCAACATGTTTTTAATGAAAAGGCGGCACATAACTCTCGGTTTGTTGGCTGGCAGAGCCCAATTTACAAAAGTGGGAGTGCGAGATAAGAACAGAGTACATCTGCAGCGCAGGCTGTGCAATGAATCACGCCGTGCCAGAGTTGAGCAGAATATAATTGAGTCCAACATCTCTGAGCACTTTCACCATAATTAATGATAATCTGTAACAGAGGAATCTGAGATTCCAGTTCAGAGAACTGTTTAATTAGGCCAAGTAATGAAAGCAGCAGCAGTACAAGAATATGGCCTGCCTCATGATTAATGATTCATGCTAGCGAACACAAAAGTGCCGCGCCGTTAACTCCAGCGGGGCTGTGGCGCCCTGGCATTTACTGAGCGGGGCTGGGATGGAGCTGCCACGGCCCTGCCCCGCCTGGCACAGCACAAACAAGGCTGCAAAGGCAACAAACAGCCTCCCCCAGCCACCTTGGTTCAGGGGCTCAGCCCGGACATGGGTGTTAGGGGAGATCTCCCTGCTCAATGATGAATACCCTCACTTCTGAAGTTGGGCACGCAGCGCTGTTTTCCCTCCCTGTGTGGCTCACACACACAAGCCGTGCTCTGGGTGCAGCTCCAGACACACTCACAGATCCATAAAGTGACACACTCGGTTCACGGGGAGGAAAAAGAGTTCAGTTCACAAAGTATGAAAAAGGAAGGGAAAGGAAAAAGGGGAAAGGAAAAAGGGGAAAGGAAAAAAGGGGAAAGGAAAAAGGGGAAAGGAAAAAGGGGAAAGGAAAAAGGGGAAAGGAAAGATGAAGAGTGGTAAGTTTTCTGCAGGCTTTCACTTTTGCTGGGTCAGGGTGCAAAATGTAGAGCAATTTGACACTGGAAATGCCCTGGAAGTGTAAGGGACATGACAAAAGAAGTGATAAGACTGCCTGGGGCTTTAACTTACAAGCCAGCAAATTATGTGGGTTTTATGTGACTATTTACTGCTCCTTTCAATGAAACAAGGAGTCCTACTTATCGTGGGCCCTGCAGAAGGCCCGGTACATATGCAAGGTGTGAGATAAGGCCATTTTCCAGAGGGCCATGCTCCCTAATGTCTCCATTCCCCCCGGATTAGGGCTCCTTGGGTGCCTCTTCAGCGCTGCCGCTGCTCAGCACCCACCGTGACAAATGCCCCTGCAGGGACATTATCTGCTCTCTGCCATAATGGGCCAGCATTTCCACCATCCTCCCTGCCTGGGGGACCCCCTCCCTGCCCCTCAGCTCCCCCTCTCCCCCTCCCTGGCACACACAGGCTCCTTCAGCTCCATCCTGGCCACAGCTTGGGGACAGGGGGGCTTCAGAGGGGGGTGAGACTGCTGGGGGGAATCGGGGTTGGAATCACAACATCCAGAGCTGCAAGGGAGCCATGGGATCATGGACCCATGCACAGACACCTCAACATCCTACCCTGGGCATCCCTGCTGTCCAAATCCTCCTGGAGCTCTGGCAGCTTTGGGAATGTGCCCATTCCCTGGGGAGCCTGGACAGTGCCAGCACCCTCTGGGGAAAAACCTTTCCCAAAATCGAGCCTGACCCTGCCCTGGCACAGCTTGAAACCAGTGACCACTACAAGATTTTATCAGCACATTTCCCTGAAGAAAAAAAAAATCTTAAAGAAAACCCCACCTAAAAATGGAGGAGAACAGAGGTGCTTAAATTATAATGTCAAATGATGAGCGTGGCAACTTGTGAATCTTTAATGGACATTTTAAAGAGCTCATAAACTTTGGGGTGAGATTCCAGAGGCTCTGGAGCTGTCAAACAGCCCTCAGCTGCTTTACACAGACACACTGGGGACCTCAGAGCAGGGAGTTCCTTATCTGTGGGAGGAAAATCCCGAGGGAGGCAGGAGGAGGAGGAGGCTGTGATGGGGGCAGCAGCTCCACTGATCCCTGGTGTTCTTTGAAGGTGTTACTGCCACAACAGAGAAGGGAAATTCAGCAGATGCTAAACTAAAATTTTCCAAGACACTTGAGGAGGTTTCCCTGAGCACAAATCTGCAGATACATGCAGGGCCAGCCCAGCCTGGAAAGTTCAGGTGATGCTAAGCAAGGCAGCTCTGGACAGCAGAGGGGCAGTGAGGGGGTTTGGGGCAGCTCCCAAATCCCAGAGGTGCTGCCTGCAGAGCCAGAGAGGGCACAGGGACACCAGGAAGGGCTCCAGTGAGGGGACAGTGCCATGAACACCAGGCAAGGTCCCATCAAAGGGCTCAGTGGCTGCTCAGCCTTGTCCTGGATGGCATCTCCCCCATTCCTGCAGCAGCACAAGGGCATTTTTGAGGAATTTCTCTCTTTTCCCATTCAGTACTCCAGGGCACAGGGAATGCAGCCCATTTGTGGTTCTTGCTTCCCTTCTGCTAATTACAGCAGGGATCAGCATCACAAGAGATCAGAAATGAAGCAGCAGCACCATCCAGGAATGTTCAAAGCTGCCACAATCTACCCTGTTTTATAACCTGCCCTGCATTTCATTAGCGAGTGATTTTAATATTGAAATTAGAGGGGCTTTGCCCCCTCATGGAAATATCCCTGTGCTCCTCATCATGGTCAGCACCAATCCCTTCACTCCCTGCAAGTTTGCCATGGACATTTCTGCAGATGGAACTCAGCTGCTCCAGGGCTCAGGAGGGAAGCGTGGAGATGATATTGCTGCAGGAAGATTTGCCAGCTAAAGTTAGCATCCCTAATTTTTTCCCATCATCAGCCCGAGAAAAATTAGCCTGGTGACGTCTGGCCCCGCAGAGGAAATAAACAGGGAAGGAAGTGTTGAAATCAGACAGTGCTTTCCACGTCCTGAGCCAAACACTGATTTATTTTAGGGTTCTCCAGAAGTCTCAAGCAGAGTTTGAGGCTTAGGCCAGTGGGAGATGGGGACAGGGAACCTGGCTGGGCCCTGGGTGGAATTCCAGACATGGCCAGGGCTTTTTCTGTGAAGCTCCTTTAAAAGTGATGCAGATAGGGAGAAACTCCACAAAACCCAATGGCTGGAAATGTTATCCCAAAGCTCTGGCAAAGGACGAGGGAGGGAATGAGATCCTGCTCTCCCTAAATACCAGCAAGGGCTGCTCCAGAAATGGGAATTACAGCAGAGAGAGAGGCTGAGGAGCATTGAAATGCTGAGCAAACCTTGAGGCTGCCCCTGAAATCTGGGACAGGAGAGATCCTGAGGGGCTGGAGAGTGTCCAGGGAAGGGAACGAAGCTGGGAATGGTTGGAAAATCCCTGAGGGAGCCGGGCAGGGGCCGGAGAATCCCTGAGGGAGCCGGGCAGGGGCCGGAGAATCCCTGAGGGAGC
>JAWWEY010000280.1:823011-836089 GCA_035582745.1 Loriotus luctuosus | reverse complement strand
GATTCTCCAGCCCCTGCCCGGCTCCCTCAGGGATTCTCCAGCCCCTGCCCGGCTCCCTCAGGGATTCTCCAGCCCCTTCCCGGCTTCCTCAGGGATTCTCCGGCCCCTGCCCGGCTCCCTCAGGGATTCTCCAGCCCCTTCCCGGCTCCATTCCCTTCCCTGGACACTCTCCAGCCCCTCAGGGTCCCTCCTGTCCTGAGGGTCCCAGAGCTGTCCCCAGCCCCAGAGGTGTGAGCCCAGCAGTGCCAGCACAGGGGGAAGTCAGTGCCCCTCATCCAACAGGGGGAAGAGGATTTGGGATGGAGAGAAGGACCTTGGGATGCAGAGAGGGATCTGGGATGGAGAGAGGGACCTTGGGATGAAGGGAGGCACCTGGGATGGAGAGCAGCATTTCAGCTGAAGAGGCTGAGGAACAGCAGGAATATTTTCCCACATCCAAATGCACAGACTGATGGATCCCAGCCCCAAGGAACCTTTCCTCAGGAAGTGGCAGCTGCCCAGAAGCCCTGGCACAACCCCACGGCGGTGCTCCCCTCTCTCCTGCCCTGGGTGGAAGGGAATCGGTGGCTGTGGCTCGGCGGCGCCGCAGCATTTGTCATTGCCACGGCAGCAGAGTTTAATTAAGTGCCGTGAGCAGCCTAGTGAGAAACACGCTTTAAATTAAACCCCGCACGGCTGCTCCGTCCCTGCGGAACGCTCGGGGCTGGGCAGGGGTGCCGGGGAGCGGCTCCTCCGGGCCGGGAGCGCTGTGCCCGCCCCGCCGGCCAGGGGACAGCGCGACACCAGCCCTGCCTGGGACACGGAGCTGCTCGTTACCGTGCCACCACCCAGCATGGCACCTACTCTTGGTACTGAGACACACTGGAATATTGGATTTTCGCAAATATTGGAATACTAAAAAATAATATAATATAATATAATATAATATAATATAATATAATATAATATAATATAAATAATAGAATAATATAATATAATGTTATATATTATTATATGTTATATGTATTATATAATACAATATTATATTATATAATACATATAACATAATAATATATAACATTACATTATATTAATTATTAATTTAGATAATATTAATCATAATAAAAATAATATTAATTTATATTATATTATATCATATTATATCTATATTATATCAATCGTTTTATTAATATATTGTATATATTATATAAAATATATAATATATTTATATGTTATATATAATTATTATATATTATATAATATATATTTATATATACTGTATATATATAATATATATTGTATATTGTATATACAATATATAGTTAGATAATAATATAATCTATAGTAATATATAATGATATATATAATAGATAATGATATATATAATAGATAATGATATATATTACATATTATATTATGTTATATATCATATCATAATGTGTAGTGTTAAAGTAACTTTGTTATAAATACATAGTTTTTATTTCTGTTGTTAATTAAACTTACACATAGTAGTAAAATAACTGATATAAGTATGCTTGTGTTACAATGCCTACTTAGATAACATCCAATAAATATATCAAAAAAAAACACCCACTACAAATATACCAACTGTCAACACCCACCTTCTAAAGACAGTGTAGACCAAACCCCAAAAACTAGAAGCAATAAAAATAAACTAAAGCCATGACCAAAGAATTCACATACTCTAAAGAGTAAAAACCGAAGAAGAATCACACTAAACAGTTCTTAGAATACATAAACTAGTTTAGGGAAAAAGTTTACTATACATAATAATTTATAAATATATAATAAGCTAACATAATAAAAATAGTATATAAGTAGTATTTCCAAAACAACAAGTGTAGTCTTAGCTGAGTGCCAAGATACACCTGGCTGTAATTACCTTTGCTCCATGATACTTGTCTCCTGTTGTCCTTTATCAAACTTTTTACATTTTGCCCACTCTCCATGAATTGATGGATCACTGGGAAAATGCCCCACGGTTCTGGGTTTAACCAAATCACCTGGCAAATTCTCTCTGGGTGCATCAGGAACTTATTAGGATAATGGGATCAATTATTTCAACCCCCCACTAGTTACCAGTGAGCACAAGTGCAATAAGATCTGGGTTTTCAAAATGTTTGTACCATGTCTTTTTTACAATCTTGGATTACAGGAGATATTTAAATTAATGACACAGGAGTGAGAAATAAGATGGAAAAATATCTCAAGCCAAAAAGGATTTAACTGTGGGTCTTCCATGGGAAAGAACTATTTCAACCTGCCTGGTCTTTCCAGGAAAAAGCATCCTGCTGCAAAATGACCCCCTAAAAATCAGAATTGTGGGTGGCAGGTAAGAAATATCCCAGTGACATTCGGGCCAACTGCAACCACTGCAAATACTGAAATAGTTTATTTCCTGGAAATTCAAACTGGGATTGAGGCTTCTCAGGACAAATCCACATTTTCCTCACAAATATTGTGTCTCTGAATTGTGTAAGGAGAGGGAAAACATTTGAGCCTGTTGGTGCCATGGAGTGATGTTCCAAAAACATCCAGGGCTGACCCTGACCCCATCCCTGAATGGAGCCACCCCTGGCAGGGCTGCCCAGGGACCCTTGGCCCTTTTGTGCTCAAATTTGGCCTTTCAAGAAAGGAAAAACTGATGCCTTTTTTCACTGCACACAACATTGCCAGGGGGATTTTTATCACCCCCTATGATGCTTTTTTTCTGTGCAATGAAAGCACAATTTCCCACCAAAATGTAGTTTTTGTAGCAAAAATGTTTTTGGAATTATCCCAGTAAATAAGTCAGGGGCATTTTGTTGTATTAATTAATGGGAATCTTGAGATTTGGAAATTAAAATAAGGGTTTGGGCTTTCTTGGGCCCAGGGGGAGGGATCCAGAACTGGAAATCAGTGCAGAGTTGAAGATCAGCCCTTTGTGCTCACCCTGGGCAGGATCAGAGGTTTTGGGTGGGGAGAGCTGAGCCTGGCAGAGCCCACCTGAGCCCTCTGCCCTTGTCCCTCCCCTGCTCAGCCCGGGGTGCCCCCAAAATGTGACAATTCCTCTAAAGTGCCACTCGGAGCCCTGACTCTGGAATTGTTTCCAGGATGTCCCGAGGCTGGGCAGCAGGAGCTCCAGCTCCTCTGATTGAGTTTTCCATCTGTAAACAGAAATATTTGTGGTCGCACATTTTCTGGGCATTCCAAGTAAACTCGAGATAAATGTCCAAGCTGTGGATCCCAGGGGGTGTCCCTGCCCTGGATGGGAGGGGATTTAAGGTCCCTCCCACCCAAATCTGGGGTTGATGTGCACAAAGGGGTCCTGGCTGTGGGGTTTCCTCCAAATTCCAGGCACATTCCAGGGATCCATGTCCCTCATTTCAGTCCCTGTGCTCCCTGGAGCCTCAGGAACAGCAGAGAGGAAAAGCAATGAAACCATAAAAATTAACCAATTTTAGTATTCTTCAAGGGCTGGATACAAACAGAGCTGGAAGAAAAACAGAGGGAACCAAAGTACTTCCAACAATGGGAAGACTCAGAGGAAGTGCTGCAGGGGCAGGAATCCATCCCTGGATCCTAACATTAAAATAAAATAAAGTAAAATAAAATAAAATAAAATAAAATAAAATAAAATAAAATAAAATAAAATAAAATAAAATAATCTTTAGATCCTAAAATAAATAAATGGACAAACAAAAAATTAATTAATTCAATAAATAAAATCTCTGCTCTGCAGCGCCAGCCAAGCCAGCACTCGAGCAAAATGCTATTTTAAAAAGCACTGAAGCATTTTCTAACTTATCCCCAGGGATTCACACTTAAAAAAAAAAAAAATCACATAATTCAGTGGTTTCCTTTGGATGCTTGCAACAAACCCCAGCTCTGTGGAAAACAGGGCCAGGAGGGGAATGCTGGGCTCTGCCTGCCCACCAGGATGGGCCCCCAGCTCCTCCTCTCCCAGCAGCAGAGGGAACATCACCTGGGTGGGTTTGGTATTAGGGGAATATTTGATATTATTGAAGGGGGAAGTAGCTCCAGTGAGTGGAGAAAATAAAAGTGATTGTTTGATTCTCTGAGCATTTGTGTGAAGAGGGGGTGATTTCTGTCTGCTGGCCACTTTGTTTGGGCACTTATATCTATATTTCCTCTTATTGTGGCTCTGTCAAGTGTTTGATAGACCAAGATGGAGGCATTAATTGAATTCAAGTGTAGACACCTGAAGTATTTTTATTTTTATTTTTAGTTCTCTCACCTTTTATTTCCATTAGCACAGCAACGTGGTCGCGGTGGGGATTTCTGCCTGAAGGACACAAACAGAGCTGCTTGCAGTTATTAAAATAAAACTGCTTTACCTGGGTAAGAAAAATAGTTCCCAAACCACTTAAACTGGAAAAAAAATTAAAAAACAGAACAAACCCTCTGTATTTTCCCAGCTTTCAGAGGTCCCAGTTTTCCCAGAGCATCCTGCAGCGTTGTGCCAGACAAAATCCCAGCCCTGTAGGTGTGCTGGGAACCCCTGGGTGGGATGACAAAGGGAATCAGCCTGGATCCAGCGATCCTGCAGGGTTTTCCAGCCTCACTGATCCCAGGATTTGGTGATCAGGGCAGGGTTCAGCAGCTTTGCCTTCCAGGGATTGAATTCCTCCATCGGGAGGGAGAGGTGAGGCACAAAGGGTTCCACAGAACAGCCCCGCAGCCTCCTGCTCCCCACACACCCAGAGTGGGGACACAGACCCTGGAATTCCATCCTTCCAGGCCTAAAACAGATCTCCACTCTCAGAGAGGATGCACAAGACAAGGCACTGTCTGTGGGAAAGGGGAAAAGGGAAAGATGGAATAAATGTGTGTGTCCCCAGGCAGGGCAGGGCTGCACCAGAGTCCTGACACCAGACACTTCTTCTCTGCCTTGGGGGACCAGGAAAGTGAGAAAACCAGCACAGGAAATCTGGAAAGGGAATCTGCAGGCAGAAAAGGGAGGAAGATTTTAGGGAGCTTAGAATCAAGTACTTGGAACCCCACAACTTGTCAGATTTAAACATGAGCCCATTATTAGATGAAATATCACGTGAGTGACCAAGAACCCTCTGCCCTGCTGTGGGATCCCATTGTCTGACATACTGGGCCAGCTTTGGAAATGCTTTGTGTCCTAAAATCTCAATCAATTGAGCAATATGTCATAAGCATGAAAATATAAATATGAAAATCAGGGCATGAGAGCCCTGCGTCCCCTCTGAAGGGAACAAATGGACAGCTCTCCTAAATATAAATGTTCTACACCTACAGGCTGACATTTTGTGCATTTCTGCAGAGTATTTCTCATCTGATCTTTTTTTCCCTATCCCAAATCTCCTAAACAGCACCACCCTGAACATCCCACAGCTCCCTGAGCTCTCTGCAGAGCAAAGCTGCTCACTCCTGGGGCTGGGCACCACATCCTTCCCAGCATCAGCAGGAAATCCAGGATGTGCCCCTGGAATGGGATCTCAGGTTCTTCCCACCCTCACTCACGGGGTCACCTCCCAAACAAACTCAGTGAAAATCATCGAGGCTTTGGTGGAAGAAAAGCAAAAAAGAGCCCTAAATAACCACGCTAAGCCCCTGATCTATATTCAGAAATTAAATAATTGGTATTAATTGATATAAAACTCTGTTTTCTCAGCTTTTTTGCCAGGCTGGGGCCAGGTTGCAGAGCAGGAGTGGGAATTTGAGCACCACAAGCAGAAGGCAGTGATGGACACTGAAAAATCACTGCAATTCCTGCTGCACATACTGCACCCTCAGCCTGGGGTCTGGACAGGACCCATTGGGAGGGGTTTTATACCAAAATGCACAGACACAGGCTGGGGGGAGAGAGGGAATTCCAGTGGAGTTCTGAGCTCCTGCGAGATTTCCAAGGAAAAGCCACGAGGAGCATTTCCCAGGCCAGCACCCAAGTGCAGCCCCTTGTACTGATCCCAGTTTGGGGATTCAGAGAGCAGAATCCTGAATCCAAACCAGAAAGCCCCAGTTTGGCTGTTCAGGGGATGGAATCCATAGCACGGGAAGGAAAATTCCAGCTCCTGTGTGAATTCCACTCCTTAGCTAGAAAATTATCTATTCTGCTCCTATATTTCTATTATTTAGCATTAATAATTTCCCTCTGTCTCCATTTTCTGTGAGTTTAGGGTTTAACCAAGAGGTTGTCTGGATTTTTCTTTTCTTGAGATTTTTTTCACTTCTTGGGATGAGCTTTGAACCCTTTCCTGAGCCAATTTAAGACTGCTTCAGCTTTTACCAAAAAATGCTGGATTGGCGGCTTCACTACAAGGTATTTTCACCTACAGCTCCTGAAGCAGGATTTCTTTATGGAGACTTTATCAAAAAGAGAAAAAAAAAAAAAACGTTTGGGATGGGAGGGGGGAAAGGAGTAGGGCATGAATTAGGGTCAGATTATGGCCATAATTAGGACTGGCTACATCCCAACAATAAAGATCTAGAAAAGACTTAGAGTTGTAGGGAAGCCCTGAATTTTTCTTACCAGAAGAAGCCAAATTTTGCTGCACTGACAAGAAAATATCCCAAATGCAGGGTGGCTGGGATGGGCTGGTGGGGAGAGGAACATCAGGCACAAGTTGTTGGGAAAGCTGTAGAACTTAATCACGTAATTCCAGACTGGCTTGGGTTGGAAGGGATTTTACAGCCCATCTCATTCCATCTCTTTCCATGGGCAGGGACATGGCCCAGGAATGTCATGGATGAGTTCAGGGTGAGGGAAATGAGCCCCATCACCTCTGACTCCTGTCCCTGTCCCTGCTCTGCTCTGTGGGGATGCTGCTGGCTGCAGCCCCAAAGGTCCAAACCCATTTCCTGAGACACATTTAATTTCCAGATGTTCCTGAGGGATAATCCTACCCCTTCTCATCTTCCCTCAAGGAAATAAATTGGGAATTAAATAGAAATATAGGTAAAAGACTTCCATGTAAATGGAGAGAAATAATCCAGCGGGGAACAGCTGGCCCTGGCATTTCCCTTCATGTGCATGGGAAGGATGTGCAGGACATCTCCCATCCCACAGGACACAGCTGTGGGCTGAGCAATACCAGAAATTACAAATTACAAATTACAGGGTCTCCCCCACCTCCCTCCTTCCATCCAAACCCTTCCTGTGCTTTCCCACAGAAGGAGCTCCCAGCTCCCAGCCCAGATGGGCTCCCTCAGACCTGTACAGCTCCAAGGGAGGTGCCCAGGGGGCCCTTCCAGCCCCTCAGCCCTGTCCTTTCCTTGGTCCCACACCCAGGGATGCTCCATCCCAACGTGCAGGAGCAGCAGAGGGGTGGAAGGTGTCTCAGGTGAGGTGTGTAGAGCACAGGTTCTGCTGCAGCAGATCCAGGGAACTCAGCCTCTGACCCTGGGGTGCTTCAAGGCCCCGTCCGCGTCTCTCCCGCGTCCGTCTGTGCAGCGTCTGAGCCCTCTGCAGCGGCTGCTCTCTGTTTACTCCTCTCTGTCCCTCATGAACATGCCAGCGCTGTTAATTACTGCTGCTGCGGCCCAGTCCATATTGCCAGCTCGATTATCCGGGCTGCCCTTCCCTTCCCCACAATGAGTTGTGCCACGGCACTTAAGAAGTCGCGAGCGCTCGCCCTCCGCGGTGGCGCTTGACAAATGTGAAGTGACACCGGGACTTTGCTCGACAAGGCCACCACGATGACAGGGAGGGACAGGCAGAGCCTCGGTGGCAGCTGACAAAGCCCAGCCCAGCCCAGCCCGAGCTGCCGGGGCCGCAGCAGAGCCGGGGTTAACGCGGGAGCGCAGCCGTGGCCGTGAACCTTAAACAAACTTCCAGCAGCATTTTCCTCGCAGCCGCCTGACATTTTTCTTTATGTTTCGTCAGTCATATCTGAGCGATCAGACAGCCGCCACACGTGGTACACCCACCAGGATTATTATCTCGAGCAGAGGCCCAGAGCTCATTGTAGCAGGCATGTAATTCTTTACAATGTATGCCACGTTAAGTGTGTTGGGTTATCTATTCAACAGCTGACTGAGCCGGGCTCTCAGCTCTCCTCAACAACCATGTAAGAAGCGATGACAATTGTACTACTTCATAAGGGCTGCATGCAACTCTGACACACACTTCACAGCAACCAGTCATCTATATAAACCAATTTCAAGAGCAAAATTGCATGGTGCCTCCACTCTGTTATAAACACAATGATATCCACTCAGAGCTGATAAATGCGCCGCATTTCTGCCGAGCTTTAAAGAACCACTTCCCTCCGCTCCCGGCAGCGCGCGGGGACAGCGGCACGGGGCCCTTCCCCTCCTCAGAGCCCACAGCTCAGGAGCTGGGAGAGAAAACAAGGGTGGGCCTAATTCAGGCTTTTAAATACTTCTCGACTCCGGAGCAATTTTCAAATTAATTATGGTATCTTTTTGTAGGATTAATGCAATGTAATCCTTGTTACGGAGAAAAATATCTATAGCAACCACCAAGTCCTTGAAAAAATACTTCAACACCAAAGGCTCCAGCAAAGGGGGAGATTAAAGACTGTCAGACAAATTAAAGCCACTTTTCCTGGCTGTTATGGTTGGGTAAAAGGGTGTGTGGAACCAGCAATCCCAGTTACGTATGTGCTGGCCACATGTGAGGTTCTAATTTTGGGAATTCTGGAAATTCCCACCAGTTTGAGGTGGCAAATGTCATTTCTGGACTGCAAGCAGCAACTGAGCCTCCTGCACCGAGCATGGAACCCCCCTCAGTGTCGCAGTGCAATGAAAAGATGAAATATGGCCACAGCGATCTTGATTTAATGAACCCTGTAATTGAATACCCAGCCAAATAGACATCCTGATAAAACACAACAAGGAGTGTTGTTTTTTTAATTCAGATAAAGAATAGGATCCATCTCTGTTTGTTTGCATTGTTCAGCAGTCCTACAGGAGAGTTACAAAAGTGATCAAGGACCATCCAGAGGTGGTCCTGTCTTGCTGTGCGCTGTTGAATAATTTAAATATAATAAAAAGTAACAGACACATTTTAAAATTAACATTCCCGCACAGCTATCGCACTGCCTTTTTTGGTCCTGATCACTGAAAAACACCCCAAGGTTCATCCCAAGCCCGTGGTGCTGACTCCAAAGGGTGCTGAAGGTGAGCCCCACACAAAGCTGTCCCTTGGAGCTGGGATGCTCTGGGACAAATTCCCAGTGCTGTGCCTGGGAAGAGTGGCAGGGAATGGTGGCAGGGTGGGGAAGCGGGCCCAGAGAACCCCCTGGGGCTGTGACACTCAGGGACACAGGACAGTGACACATGGGGAAACAGGACAGTGACACTCAGGGACACAGGACAGTGACACATGGGGGCACAGGACAGTGACACACTTGGCCATGGGCACAGGACAGTGACACACGGGGGCACAGGACAGTGACATACCAGGGCACAGAACAATGACACACAGGGCCATGGGCACAGGACAGTGACACATGGGGGCACAGGACAGTGGCACACAGGGGCACAGGCACAGGCTGAAGGTCCAGGTGGCTGCACAGAGTCCCTCTCTGTCCCTTTGCCTCCTCTGCTCTGCCCCACTCGGAGCCTCCCAATGTTTGTTCCCTTCGCTTTCTGCAAATCTCCCAAATTCCACCTTCCTGCACCGCTCAGAAAATAAAGTTTTGTGCAAGCCTCGCACCGTCCTCCCTGAGAGTTCCACGCCCAGAGTCGTCTCCCCACAGGCGAATTTATTTTTCAGGAAACAATTAACGGTGATCCCCATGGAAAATCTTCCCAATCCCGAGCTCTCCTTGCAGTCATGGCTGAGAACGGCGGGCAGAACAGGCACCGGCTCAGAACTGACTTTGCTTCCTAGATTGGTCTACAATCCTCATTTTACTCTAATTTAACCTTTCCTAGTTAATTTATATCGGTTCAGCTTGCCAGCCTGTACCTGCCAGAGTGATCATCTCCCATCAAGGGGCTGGGCGTGGACAGGGCTGCTCTCTGTCGGCTCCCTAACCACCACACCTAATTAAAGTCCTTAAAAACCTTTAATGTGACAAGACGAGACAGGAACGGGCAGGAAAAATAAGAGAGGATCTTTCAATTACTTTAATCACGCTGACTTTCAAATCCCTATCAAAACACGGCGCGGGCTGAAACTTTGCGCACTTTTGCCTTTTCCAGGAGGCTCCCTGCGCCCGTCCCGGCCGAATCCCTTTTCCCTCTCCCTTAATGAGAGGGAAGGGAGAGGGAAAGGGAAAGTAAATACAGCGAGCGCTTGTAATAAATGATTAAATTGTCCTCCAGGCACGTTTTGCATATGAATATAAAAGTTGTGATTAATAGGTTATCTCGCGCATTACCCAAGGCTGCGGCGAGCACCGGGCAGCTCGGGCTTTGCCAGCCCTTTCTGCTTTCAAAGGAGCTGCGGCGAGGCGTTCGCTGGAGTCCCAAATTCCGGCCAACAAGGCCATCAAAGCCGGCCAGATTGCGGCTTTTGCTCCCCGGGGGCTCCCTGCCCATTGTGAGCCTCAATGCCCCCACCGGGCCGGCGATTAAGAGCGATTTAACCCAAAACCGGCGGAAAACAATGGCCCGTGCCAGGGGGAGCGGGAGCGGCTCCGCGCGGGGGCACAGTGCGGGGACAAAGGGGACATCTGGGGCTCGGGCACCGCCTGCCCCGCGCTGCTCCATCCCTGCCCCTGGTCCCCGAGCCCGCCCCTTCCCTGGCTGAGCTCACGGGTGGATTTTACACCCCCGGAGCAGCGCACAGCCCGGTGCCCAGCTGGCACTGGGCTGGCACAGAGCGCGGGGCTGTCCCTGCCTGCCACTAGGATGGCACCGGGGATGGTTTCTGCCACCAACCCGTGCCAGGCCGCCCAGCTCGGGATGCTCCCCTCGCCCTGAGCAGCGGGCAGTGCCCAGGGAAGGTCGGCAGAGCCTTTCCCACTGAAAGAACTGCCGAGGAAACAAAGACGGAACGAGATTTTGGCCACCAAAAAATCCACTGCCGCAACAAACAGCTTCGTATCCATCCCATTTCTTCCCGCACGCAGATTTTTAATCCTCTCTTAAGCACTTTTAAAGTGCCCAATTTTTGTCTAATTTGAATTTAAATCAGCTTGCATGGAGAACTTGGAGAACTTTTTATTTTAAGCGAGCTTGTTTGGCAGGTACATTTTCCCAAGATCACCCAGCTTTAATTTTAAATTTCAAAAGCCTTGCGTTTAATCCCTTGAGCTGGCCTGGTACCTTGCACCATCTGTTCTGGGGTTTTGTTATAACCGAGAGCACCTGCAGAGTTTTGCAACATTTCAAGCTGTCTGTGGACTAAAATCAAAATAATTATAATTTTCATAAACTAAAGACAGCAATTCAGGTGCTGCAGCCCCGATTTTGCACACCAAGCCGCTGCACTGGGAGTGTTTCTCCTGTCGAGGGGGTTTTGTCCCTGCTGCCACCAGGTCCAGGGGCAGACAGGATGTCCCTGGGCACCCGGAGCCATCCCACCCCAGCACTGCTGCCTGCTCCAGGCTGGGAGAAGCTCCCACAGGTGGGACAGGCCCGAAAGGAGCAGGAATTCCCTTTTCCAGCTCTCAGGGAAGTGCTGAGAAGGGTTAAGGCCATCCCTGTCCGCCCCTGTGTGCTCCAAAGGCGTTCGGGTGTTTGGTGGGCAGGGGAGGTTTTCTGCTTCACTGGGCAAACTGAAAATCCTTTCAGGAGAAGGAGTTTGTTTGGACTTCATTGCCCAGAGCTCTTCACTGGGGATAAACCCCTCCTTAGGGTGTGCTGGATAAGTTCACGTGGAGCAGGGAGGTGGGGAGGGCACATCCCAAACTGCCCAGAGTGGGTCCATGGTGGATCTGCAGCACTGCCTCCCACAGAGGCTCAGCAGGACCTTGTGGAAAAGGGAGGACAGCCCAAATTCCTGCTGGCCGTGTCCCCCAGGCCCTCTGGTGGTGCCCCTGTCTGAGGAGAGGTGTGAGCTCCTCATCCTCACCTTCATCTCCCTCCTGAGGGGGAAAGCTCAGCCTAAACTGGGAGTCCTTGGGTGCTTGATCCCTGCTATGATGGATGGATAAAAAAGGTGGAAAAGAGTTTTCATAGAATTCTGGAATACCAGTGGAATAGCCAGATGTGGACCTCTCCTCTTGCAGGAGCACCTGAGCCAAAGGCCACCTTTGAGAGAACAGTCCCTCCTCCTGCACTCACACCTGGAGCCTTTCTCCTCTGGCCACTGGGTTTGCTCAGGGAGGCCCAGGCAGGAAGGGCAGATCCTGCTGGAAAGGGAAAAACCCTTTAAAGAGAAGGTGTTTGTTTGTTTGTTTGATCCCTTGCCCTGATCTGGCATCTCCACCTTCCTGTTTCCCTGAAAATGACACAATGAAATGAAAGGATGTCTGTATATATAAAAATAAACTCCCAGCCCTGGTGGGAGCCCCAGGAGCTGAGGCAGGAGTGATTCCCCTGCTGCAGTTTGGGATTGCAGCCTGGCCAGGGCTGTGTCCCCATGGAGCAGCAGCCACGGCCTGTTCCCACCTCCCATCCCAGGAAAAGCCACCAGGCTGTGCCTGCCCCAGGAATGGCTTTGGCTGAGGTACACTGATGGGGGGATGGCAGCGAAACCCAAGGAAACCGAGTGGATTCCTGGGCAGGTGGGTGTTCCCAGGAAATGGAGCACCCCTCACATCCAGGGATAGCTGGGCTGCAAACCCAGGGCAGGAGTGGAAGAGCTTGGATTCACCAGGAGCCGGCAGGGAGCTGCCCCATGGCTTTGGGATTCCTGAGACCATGGAGCCCTTAGCAGGGGGGAGAGGGAGCAAACCCTACAAACCCTATAAAACCCTACAAAAACCCTACAAAACCCTGCAAAAACCCCACAAAACCCCTACAAAACCCTAAAAAAATCCTACAAAACCCTACAGAAACCCTAAAAAACCCCTACAGAACCCATTTAAACCTGACAAAAACCCCATAAACACCAACCCCTCCCTGCTGGGCTAAAGAAAAGACAACCCCAAACTCTCCACAATTCCCTGCCAGGGGGGTCGGGCTCTGCTCCCAGGGAACAGGGACAGGAGCAGAGGGAACGGCCTCAGGCTGGCCCAGGGCAGCTCAG
>JAWWEY010000280.1:808637-822911 GCA_035582745.1 Loriotus luctuosus | reverse complement strand
AGCAGCTGTGGCTGCCCCTGGATCCCTGGCAGTGCCCAAGGCCAGGCTGGAGCACCCTGGGACAGGGGAAGGTGTCCCTGCCATGGCAGGGGTGGATTGGGATGGTTTGAAAGTCCCTTCCATCCCAAACCATCCCATAATTCCATGACTTATTCCCTGAGCATTTATAGGGATCTGGTTTTTGTGGACACCTTTATTATTTCATGCCAAAAATCTGATATTTTTATCACTGGGGCCCAGACACTTCCACTGAAGATGGAAGCTGGAGCAAGTTGGAGCTTTCCAGGGCTGAGCAGATCCATCAAATCAGCCACGGGCAGCTTGGGACCCATTCCACAGTTATGGGATGTATTTTTAGCCCGTGGAAAAACAGTGCCAGGAGCACCTGATATGACAAACACACGGAGCAATCCATCACTGTCCTGGCTGTTATTCCATCACAGTCTGGAGGGTTTCATTTCCCCACTCCTTGCTGCTGTTTGGGAAGCATCTCCAGGGAGCCTGGCTGGAGCAACTAGGGAGGGAGATGGAGAGAGGATGGAGGAGGTGGAGTGGGGATGGGGGAGATGGAATCGGGATGAAATAAATGGAATTGGGTTCAAGGAGATGGAGTGGGGATGGAGGAGATGGAAATAAAGGAAATGGGTGAAGGAAATGGAATCAGGATGAAATAAATGGAGCCAGGATGAAAGAGATGAAGTGGGGATGGAGGAAATGGAGATGGAGTGAGGATGGAGGAGATGGAGCAGGGATAGAGGAGTTGGAATGGAAATGGAAGAGATGGAAATAAAGGAAATGGTTGAGGGATGAAATAAATGGAT
The DNA here is from genome assembly GCA_035582745.1 of Loriotus luctuosus. Taxonomy (NCBI): domain Eukaryota; kingdom Metazoa; phylum Chordata; class Aves; order Passeriformes; family Thraupidae; genus Loriotus; species Loriotus luctuosus. Next base: position 822,090 of record JAWWEY010000280.1, on the reverse strand, counting down.
TTCAGATGAAGGAGATGGAATAGGGATGGAGTAGATGGAGCAGGGATGGACAAGATGGAAAGGGAATGGAAGAGATGGAAATAAAGGAAATGAAGCCAGGAGGAAGAAGATGGAATCAGGATGAAATAAATGGAGTCAGGATGAAGGAGATGGAGCAGGGATGGAGGAGATGGAATGGGAGTGGAGGAGATGGAGTGAGAATGGAGGAGACGGAATCAAGATGAAATAAATGGAGTCAGGATGGAGGAGATGGAGCAGGGATGGACAAGATGGAAAGGGAATGGAAGAGATGGAAATACAGGAAATGGAGCCAGGATGGAGGAGATGGAATCAGGATGAAATAAATGGAGCCAGGATGAAGGAGATGGAGTGGGGATTTCTCCCTGTCTCCAACAATATCCAAGGAGCTGAAGAGAGGAGCATGAGGATTCACCCATGGATATTGGGCCCAAGAGGAACGTAGGGATGATTTCACAGCAGGAAAAATGCAAGTGTGGATTAAATCCCGACACAGGAATTCTCAGGTTTGTTTGGGGCTGCATTTGTGAGTGTGCCATGGAATTAATGGTGGATTCGTAGCCCTGGATAATGGAAGCTCAAAATCCTACTGGGATATCACCAATTAACACGGAAGGGAGAGAAACAGCAACAAAAATCCCCTGGAATCTGGAAAAGTTATGAAGAAATAAATCCAGGAAATAAAAACGTTCATTTCCAGAGTAATGGAAAGGAGTGTGGAATGTGGGATCCCAGCAGCAAATAATCCCTAATTCCATGTGTCAAACCCCTTTGGAATATCAACAGAGAGGGAACCACAAATTATCTTAATTCTCTTTGCACATTCCACACACTTCCCATCCCTTTTTGCTCTTTTCCAATTGTCATTCCCAAACTCTGGAGTCAAAGGGTTGTTGCAGGAATTATTTTGAACTCTTCAGGCTCCTGTTGGAATTGAGGGTTGGGTTTTCTCATCCCAAAATTCCATGAGTCCTCCAAGGTGGAATTTTACCAACAGCACCTTCTCCCAGGCCAATTTTGACACAGGAATTACAGCTGGAACAAAGCAAATCCAGGGATAGCCTTGAAGTGGGAAATGAATTCCCTTGGGAAATAAGAGGATGATGTTGGAAAATGGAGGCCAGCAGGAATTAGCTAATGAGTCCTGACGTTGGTCATCCTTGGACACAGCAGGAAAATCCAGACATTAATTAAAGTGAGGGTTTCGGGAAAAATGATGAACTTTGCGGTAAAAAGAGTTCAAAGCTTCCAGGGAGCTCCGTGGTGCCATGGAGGAGCTAGGGCATTAATTGGATTAAAGGCTTGGGGAAACCTGGAACAGCAGCTCTGGGCTGTAGAACAGGGAAAAGGTCTGGGAATTCATGGGGGACTTGATGTAAAACCATGGAATTGTTTGGGTTGGGAAAGACCAGAGCAAGCCATGAACCATCACCGTTAACCCTGTCCCCAAGTGCAACATCCACAGGCCTGGGGACACTCCCAGGGATGGGGATTCCACCTCTGGGTGCTCTACCAGGACTGGAAACCCTTTCCATGATGGAATTGTCCCAAATACCCAAGCTGAAATTCCCCTGGGCCAGCCTGAGGCCGTTCCCTCTGCTCCTGTCCCTGTTCCCTGGGAGCAGAGCCCGACCCTCCCCGGCTGTGCCCTCCTGGCAGGGAATTCCAGAGAGGGAAAAGATCCCTGGGGATCCTCCTTTGCTCCAGGTGAGGCCCTGCCCGGCTCCCTCAGGGATTCTCCGGCCCCTGCCCGGCTCCCTCAGGGATTCTCCGGCCCCTGCCCGGCTCCATTCCCTTCCCTGGACACGCTCCAGCCCCTCGGGGTCTCTCCCACCACGATGACCCAGAGCTGTCCCCAGCCCTGGAGGTGCCCCAGCAGTGCCAGCACAGGAGGATTGTCACTTCCAAGGGCACTGGAGTCTCTGGAGACAACGAGATGAGGCTGCATTAAAACCCCTGAGGCCATTGAGGCTTCTCCCTCTTCCCACTGCCCCTCACACTTGGCACTAAAGGGAAGCCCAGAGGAGGAGCTCACATATCCCAACATTCCAAGGGTGCACATAAAATAACCTCAAATTAAAAAAAAAAAAAAAAATTAAAAGTAATTGTAAGTTTGGATCAGCTCAGGGCCCCAGTAGCTGAGATGTGGCCTTTCCATTTGGGATTCACTGAGGACAGGGACATTTCAGTGCAGCCTCTCCCTCCCTGCAGCACCACCCGGCCCCACAGATCTTCCCTCAACACAACTTCATTTACACCCCAGAAATTCCATCACTTTACATGTCTCAAACAAGAAAAAGCAGCACAGCTCTGTTTCCAAATGGCTTTTTAAGACGCCAGGGTTGGAACCCTGGGAAATGTCTGGGAGTGCCCCCGTGCTGCAGGAGGAGCTCTCTGGGATCACCTTCCCACCCTCACACAAACAACAGCCCCGCTCTGAAACGGCACAGCTCAGCATGCAAATGAGCCAGTTAATTTCTCACAAATTCCCCATTAATTATGACTCTCTATCAGTTTCACTGTTCGTGTCAGATGTACGGTTGCAGGGCTACTCCTTGGCACAGATGTTGCGAGAGAAGAGGAGTGTAAATATTTATGGGTTACAAAAGGAGAGACTTTGGAGTTTGAAGATCTCTCCCCGTGCTTCTCTCACGCTGCCTCACCCCATCCTTCTCTGGGGGCTTGTTTTGGAGACAGACAAATGCTTTATATGCACATGTATCAACTGCCACTTGCAAATCCGGCTTCTCCAGCTCAAAATATCAAATATTTAACACATGCACAGCTAGAACAGAAAATATTGTTTTCCAGAAAGAGTTTTGCTCTTTATTTCCTGCGAGTCTGGCATTTCATTCGCTCCTCTCCTGCTTCTTGCACGAGGCAGGAACTTGGCACCTCTCAAAGCCAAGCCCAAAACGTCTGAGCTGGGAGAATGGAACTGAAGGTGTCCAAGTGGGGCTCTGCCTTGGCAGCCCTGGCTAGAGAACTCATGAAATCCTAACCCAGCATGAGGATTCCTCCTCCTGTCACCAGAGAGAGGAAATCCCAGCCTGTGGAGAGATTTGGGTGAAATCCCTGCCTGGGAGGGTGGAGAGGGGCTGGGATGGAGTTCCCAGAGCAGCTGTGGCTGCCCCTGGATCCCAGGCCAGGCTGGACACTGGGGATGGGAGCACTCTTGAACAGTGGGAAGCGTCCTTGCCATGGGCTTTAGGGTCCCTTCCAACCCAAACCATTCCATGATGCCACATGACAAACCACCCCTGCATGTGCAGGGAGGGAGAAAAGTTCTGAAGTTATGTAACAACAACAACAACAAAAACCTACTGAAGTACTTTAGTTCTAGCAAATATTTCAGTTCCAAGAAGCAGAGAAATCACACCCAAGCATTTTATTTTAGCTCCTACTCTGTCTCGCTTCTCTCAGGTTTTTTCACTGATTTGTGGGGGGAAAAAACAACAACAAAAACATTCATCCACTGACTTTGCTCCTTGGCATAACTGTGGTAGCTCTTTTAAATAACAAATTTCTAATGAATCCAAGAAAATCATTAAGTCTCCTAAAGCTAAAGCTAAAATTTAAATTTAAAATTAAAATCCCAGAATTCAGCTTTTGTCAGAACAATGTATGAAATGTATCAAAGAACAGAGTGCAGAAACTGCATCCAAGCCTCCCTCTCCTGTTCTACCCCACCTCCTGTTGGAAAGCTCAAATATTTAAATTGGGTGGGTTAATCTCTAAGCCATCACAGCAGGAAAATGCAGTTACCCTTTTTTTCTTTGAGAGAGAGGGAAAACTGCAATCCAAGAGCACTGGAGCTGCTTCCAGTGTGTCAGAGCAAGCACAGACCAGGTCTGTGGGCACAGAGCAGGGCAGCAGCTCCACCACTCCTTATGTTCATTATTGCAGGGTTTGAAGGCACAAAATTTGCAATATTTGCACTTGGTGGCCTTCAGCTGCCAGCCCTGCAGCGAGAGGAGGGAAGGATGAGGGAGGAAGGGCAGGTAGTGGAGGGGTCTGTGACATTTGCATTAATTAGAGCACACCTCCAGAGCTCCTGGGCACCTGCAAACCTGCAGAGGCTCTCACTAAAATGTCCCTCAGGACCCAGCACTGGGCTGACACAAACCCATTCATTTAGACAGAACTTTAAAACCCTTCCAGGTTTCCCAGGGTGAGCAGAGCTCCCTGCAGGCCAAGTTTGGGGAGCCTGAGCATCAGGACATGGCACAACTCCCCAGGTTCAGGGATTTGCCCCTCCTGGGGTCATCACTGGACACTACCAAGGCCACACCACGAGCAACAAGTGCCACAGCTCCCTCCAAAGCTCCAAAGCTCTTGCTCAGGATTCATTCCCCCCTTTCCTGAGGCTCCTGGCGGGCTGGGCAGTGATTAAATGAATAAATATCCGGCCAAGGGTAGCAATGACCTATCCTGGGGGACAAGGGCCATTATTCACCCGGCATAATGCACCTCCAGCAACGCCACGGAATTAATCAGAGCCCTGCAAAACCTGACACCTGAGCAGAGATTAAAAGAATTGGGGTTGTTTATCCTAAAAAAAGAGCACTTAGGGGAGGACACGATAACCATTTTCAAGTGTGGCGACAGCTGTGGTGAAGACGGAAGGAAAATCAGTTTTTTATGTATATGGATACATAAAAAACCCCAGCTTTTTATGGATATGGTGGATTGGGGGGGGGGTGGGGAAGGGGATTTAAATTGCCACAAAGGAGATGCAGAAGGAAAAAAAAAAAACCCAACATGGGAGAGTGAAGCACTGGATGAAGTTTGTTGGGAATTTCTAGGAGTGGGGAGTGGGGCATGGCCAACCCCATCAGCAGCAGGATCTGGGCTGGAACGTGGCCCCCACGACATCCCCTGGTGCTTTTCCAGCCGGGTTTTCCTGTGAGCCACACAGAAGCTCACTCTATTGGAGAGGAGTAGAATGTCTTGCTAATTGAATGTCAAAGCAATTAAAGTGGGTATAGACTTCTCTCAACATTATCTTGACTTGATAAAATAAAGTTGTTTTGACAACGCTCACTGACAATTCCTGATTTTCAAGCGCAGCGATTTTTCTCCAGGCAAGACACGGAAAATGCTGAGACTTTGGAGTGAATCTTCCAAAGATATGCAGAACCATTATGCTCAGAATAAGCCTATTAGACAGAACTAATGGGCGATTTTCAAGGCATTGCCATGATCACAGCCACCTGTACCTGCAGCTCCTTTCCCTCCCACCTCCCCACAAACTGCACACAAACACTCCCGATGCTCTTTAACAGCTTTGCCTTTCTGACACACTCAAGGAGTTCAAGGTCCAGCCCTCAGATGATCCCTACAGCCCCAAATCCAGCAGCACAAACCTGTCTTCAGTTGTTTGTGTTTCACAGTCACTCATATTTTAACCTATATGCATAAACAGAAATTTAAAAAACCCAATAAATTTAATTTTGTCACTTGCATTTCCTCCTCTCCAGACCCATTCCGACTCTCCCCCTCATCCAGGGGCTGTGGTTCACGCTTTGACAGTGAGCTCAGACAAGCTGGCCTTGCTCAGGGAAAGCTCCAGCAATGCAATGCAAAAAGAGAAGAAACTTGTGGTCAAATTACTCTGTCCCATCAAGGAACATGAGGAATTCCCTGTGGACCCCGCAGCAGCTCAGCTTCATTCCCACCGAGCTCAGCGACCAGGAGTAGGTACATAAGCCTTGGGCAAAGCTCACCTCCACCCATTCTCCTCCAAAACTGGATGCAGGGAATTCCTGAACCTTGGTACCAACCCTCATCTCAGCAGCAAACTTGCTCAGCTGCCCTTTGAGCCACGGGAAACTCCTGGTTCCAAGGAGGTAGAGCTTGGAATCAGAATCACTTGGGTTGGAAAACACCCCTAAAAGCGCCGAACGCAAGCACTGCCCAGGCCACCAGCATGATTGGTAACTCATCCTGTAACAAAAGGTGTTTACAACCCCAAAACCTGTCCTCCCAAAGGCAGAAGTCTGAGGAAAGGCTTTTCTAATAGGTACCAGTTTGTCTGACATGGGATGAGAGGTGTTTGCTGAGTTACTCATGAAGAGTAATTGGGCAGATGCTTTAAGCAGGGGCATTTATGAATTCTGTGAGCAATCTTTGACCTTTGCAAATTCTATTTCCAGAGCTCTGGGCTCACACCTTTCCCCAGCATGGCCTGGGCAAGAGGGAAAATAAATGCTTATATTTATTGTCCTATTCTTTGCTGTCATTTGCATAAGTGCCCTGGTAAAGGCAGATCGCTCTTTCCCAACACCTGCAGGGCCAAGTCAGGGAACTGGGGCTGCTCCAGCCCTGCAACAGTGGGAGGTAGCCCTGCCATGGCATGGGTGGTGCTGCTGGCATTTAAGGTCCCTTCCAACAAAAGCCACTCTGGGATTGCCAAAAAAACTCATCTGAGACATTATTGCATTCCTGCCATGCTCTTCCTCATGCCCCCATCACGACTTAAAAATGAGTCACAGTGATAAAATACTGCACCACGGTGTAATTGCTGTCACTTGGTGCCACTGAAAACACCAGGGACACTCACTCAGCTGGAAAACACAGATAAACATTGCAAGGATATGGGACTGAGGGGAGGAAAGGGGAGAATGAGGAAAGGAGAACAGGGAACCATCCTCAGCTCTGCAGCTGGGGGCTGGGAACGTCACCAGTGCCACTCACACAGCCCTGAACATCTGGCAAAGAAAAAACTCAGCTACATTTGGAAAATATGCTTAGAAACCCAATATTGTATAATTTTCTAGGTATGAGGCCACACATGGTCACTCATGGGCTTTTTGCTTCTGTGCCTTGGACCAGATATTGCTAAATAGAACCCAAGATAAATAAAATAAAAAACCCAAAACAAAACAAAAAAAAAACAAAAAACAAAAAACCCAAAAAAAACAAACAAAAAAAACCCTAATGAACAAAAACTCCTCATAAATCAACCCCCAGAAAGGCCCAGCCCAAGTGTAGCTTCAATGTCCTTGAAACCAAACCAAGGCAGGGGTTTGCCAGTTCCTCTCTCTGATATGCACAGAGATAACACCAACTGCACACCACAAGTTTCAGAGACACCACTGATGCACAAACCCAATTCCTGCTGCTCCAGAGAAGTAATACTCCTTAAAAATGTAGGCACAGGGCAGGGAAAAGCAGGCAGAGGGAGGGGAGAGCAGAACACAGAGGCTGCTGTGCCCAGCCCAGTGTGGGCTCCCAGACCCCTCTGCCTCGCCCAGTTTGCACCAGTTCCTGCTGTTTTCCCCCCTTTCTCTCTCCCGGGACACTGTGGCCCCTGGGATTCCTGCCAGCAGTGGCTGAGCTGCTGCTGGAGCCACTCAGCCTGGGGCTGTGCTGCCTGCCTGTGTCCAAAACACCCCCAGACATTCACAGCACCGTGCCCCAGGGGCTCTGCAGCACTGTGGGTCTGTCTGACACAGCGTGGAGCTAACAATCCAAGGGCAATCCATTTAAAATAAACTAAAATTTAAAACAGCACCCAAGACAGAGTTTTTTTCCCCTGATCCTGTTTTCCCAGGATTGCCTGTTTTTCATTTATTAGCCCCCCAAAGCGGCACTGGTGAGGACCCTGTCCCTGCCCATGGATGGGGTGGGAATGAAAGCCCTTTAGGGACCCCTCCATCCCAGGCATTCTGTGTTTCCATGATCCCACAGACACCCCAAACCAAGGTTATTCCTGGCTCCATGCAGCCCCTCCAGGACTCTGCTGTACCATGTTCACAGGGGTCCCAGGATGAGGGAAGAGACGAGGATCTGACTCCATGGTTCAGAAGGCTGATTGATTATTTTATGATATATACTATATTAAAACTATACTAAAAGAATAGAAGAAAAGGTTTCATCAGAAGGCCAGCTAAGCTAAGAATAGAATCAGAAAGAATGATAAAGCTTCTGTCTGGAACAGAGTCTGAGCCAGCTGACTGTGATTGGCCATTAATCAGAAACAACCACATGAGACCAATCCCAGATGCACCTGTTGCATTCCAGAGCAGCAGATAATCAATGTTTACATTTTGTTCCTGAGCCCTCTCAGCTTCTCAGGAGGAAAACTCCTAAGGAAAGGATTTTCCATAAAAGATGTCTGTGACAGGCTATTCCAGGGCTTCCAGGGGTGTTAAGAACTTAAGAGCCAGGAAATGGGACTCCCATGCCTTGATTTGCCACAGGCTTTCCAGGGATGAGCTTCAGCTCCTGTGTGCTAAGAGGGATTCACAGTGACTCCCTGCACCAGCTCCCAGGCAGGAGGGAGCTGGAATTACTCCTGGAGAGCTCAAGGAACCTGGAGCCTGTGGCAGAAGTGTCCACCTCATGCAGAAAGCTGACAGCATCTGCCCAGGCAGCTGGGTCTCTGTGGCTGGGTCAGGACTCACTGCTGCTGCTGTTGGCAAAGTATGACCCAACCTGCATGGCCAAGGAGGAGAGGTGATGGAAATCTTTATAGAAAACATCTCAGAAACTGTAAACAACACATTTTCTACACAGAGATGAGGACGGAGATTAATGTCTGAATTACCATGGATAATTAGTGTAGCAGGTAATCATTTAAAATCTGGCACATCTGTGAATACATCACTTTGACTGAATTAGAAAATATTTGCAACTGCTACAGTGAAATGGCTTCAGCCATCCCACAGGGAAATCTTTGTGGGAGATTAATTCTCACTTCAAATGGCAGAGATTTGCGAGAGGATTATGTGGCCAGGATGACACATTCACATTGTGATAGGAAGTGAGACAGGGTTTTTTTCCTCACAGCAGAGCCAGTGCTGGTTCCTTTGAGTTCATGGATTCTTTGAGCTTGAGGGCTCAGCCCTCTTAAGTGTGGAGTGTTTGATAGCTGAAACGCTGAGCAGTGCTTGAAAGAAAATGGTGACAAGAACAAGGGTGAGAGAGACAGACGCTCTCAAAGAGAGGACACTGAAATCCCAACTTAGATTCAAGTTCCTGAAGCAGCAAGGTCACGCTGGCAAAGCTAGTGAATGTGGGGTTTGAGCTTATTATAAATGTTCCCAAAGAGTTGTCATCTAAGAACACTGCATGAGGCAGCACAGGGCTGGGAGGATCCTGCACTCACTGCTCAGACTCAGGCAGCTCCCAGAAGTGTGTCTCTTGCCCAGGGGCCAGCAGTCAGTGGGGAACACCCCAAACCTGGAGCACACCTGGTGGGGCCACATTCCCAGCCAGTGCAGGGGGTGATGTCCTGGCTGTATGTCCCAGGTGCTCCAGCTTTGAACTGGCTACAGAACAGACACTGAAGTTTTATTTGGTGCTCAGCACAGGGAGGAGAGTTTGGGGAGCTGTAGCTTTGTGTGAGGATTTTATTGCTTACAGCACTAAGGAGAGCTCTAACCAAGAAAATGGTGGTTTCCTGGCACACAAAGACATTGTCAGTAAAATTGAAGTGTCTCTTTGCTGTATATTTCCAACACAAAACTGCTGCCAGGAGCTCTCATCTGATTTGCTCAGGTTCACAAAACATCAAGGTGAATAATTGAGACAGGCTGCGTTTGCAAACTCTGGGGAATTTGCAGCAGCAGAACAGAGAAGGGGAGAAAAGACACTTTGAGCTTGGTACAGAGGGTCTGGTCTGTCTTTTCCGAGAGGATATGGTGCACTTGTTGACTGAGACAGCACAAGAAGAAATGCAGGTGGGGTGAAGCCAGCATCCACAGACACAGCCAGACCAGCAGGGATTTGTTCAGACCAAGGGAAAAGCCTTGCTGAGCTTCATGGCTCTCAGCCCTAGGAAAGCCTGTGTAGTCACAGAATCCAGAACGGTTTGGGTTGAGATCACCTTTTCCAAGCCTCTGCCATGGGCAGGGACACCTTCCATGAGAGCAGGCTGCTCCAAGCCCTGCCCAGGCTGGCCTGGGACACTCCAGGGATGAAATATCCCATCCAGCTATTTTAAAAATGAAAGAACAAAAAGTTTAAAAAAAGCCCACTTTGTGCAGAAAAGCTTTTTAAGCCTTTTCCTTCCTTTCCCAGAAACAAATTTGCAATCCCCAAGGTAGAGATTTGCCTTACCTTCCTCTTCCAACAGCATCCAGTGCCAAGCTGCATCAGCGCAGGACGGGCCCTTTGATGCTGTGCTGGAGGAAACTGCTGCCAAGTCCCCACTCCTGATCCCTCACTGACACCGGGCCTCTGATGGGCTCTGGTAGAGGGGAGGGGTGGATTTATCACAGAATATCACAGAATATGCCGGGCTGGAAGGCAGCACATTCACACCTACTCCTGTGTTGACAACGAGCTCAAAAGATCCGTCTCTATCCAAAATAAGTCTTTGCACTGTCCTTCAGTTCCTGCCTTGCCCAGAGCTCCCCAGCTGCCCCAGGCAGTGCTGCCAGGTTTAGTTCTTGCTCAGCCCCAGCAGGGCTGTGTAATCCAACCCTGGGCTCATGCAGATCTTCCCCTACAAAACGCTGCAGATGCTCAGACCAGCAGCGCGCAGCTGCCACTGGGCTCTTCCTGGTAAAGAGCAGGGGAGGTTTAGCTTGGATACCAGGAAAAATTCCTTTTCCTAAAGATTTGTCCAGCACTGACACAGCTGCCCAGGGCAGTGGTGCGGTTCCTCATCCCTGGAGGGATTTAAAAGGAGTGTGGATGTGGCATTTGGGGCCAGGGCTTAGTGGTGGCAGCCTTGGGGAATGGCTGGAGTTGATGATCTCAGAGGGCTTTTCCATCATGGATGACTCTGTATCCAGGTGAAGCACAGAAAGTGCAGCTCAGGCCCCTTCTCTCCCCCCTCCCTGGTCCCTCTGGGCTCACTTGGCCTGCAGTGCCCATCATTCCTCATTTCAGCTCAGGCTGCCCAGACCTGGGAAGGCTCAGGTGGAACGATGGGCACAAGGGAGCTCCCAGGTGAGGGCAGGGAGCAGCCAGCCCTGCTTCTGGAAGGGGCTGAGGCAGAGACAAATGAACTGAAAATGAGCAGGGATTGTTCTTTTTTCTTCTCTTTTCTTTCTTTTTTTTTTTTATTTAACGGTGTCAGTTATTCCCAACTGCTTTTTTTTACTACCCAGGACTTCATTTCCAGCAGCATCAACTCGTGATACTTCACAGCAATGCTGCAGCTCACCTTTTTATGGGGTGTGATGGTGTTTGAGGAAAAAGGGGCATGACAGGCTGCACCTCTGAGCTTCCCTGAGGCTTGCAAAGAGCCCTTGTGGTAAACTGGCAGGGGACAATGATGTTCTGGGCTGGTTCAGACCATCAGCAGAGATTAATGTGCTCCTGGGCCACTGAGACAGACGTTCTAAATCCAGGGCTGCACATAATTTGAATACATTACCAAAATGGAGTTCAGCTGCACCTCACTGTCAAAATGTGAGCATATTTTACCCATGTCAGGGCGCTGGAGCATGGCCAGAGAGCCAGTGTAGTAATTTTTTGGGTAGATGTTCAGCAATATTTTATTAAACTCCCTGTCCTACACTTCAGTGCCTGCCTGCCAGAGCTGCAGCCCAGCACCCCTCGCTCAATAAGCTGCTTGTTCCAGCCTCGCTGAAATCTCCTCAGAAAATTAAACTCCTGCATTGTCCTTTTCTCCCACCTTGTGCTGTTCTTAGCCTGAATCACCGTGGCTTTGGTTTAATCTGGTGTCAGACACCGTCCGCGCAAATGCTGAAATGTCACAGCCATCAGCTTAGCGCTGCTCTGCGGAGGTAACAACACACACTACACCACTTCTGCTCAGTGTGCTGGTGTCAGCTGCGTTCAGCACAAATTATTTCCCCCCCTTTTCTGCCTAATGTCAGAATTTCTGCAGAACCTACAAAGCAGTGGCATTTTTTTCAACTTTAAAACTAGCACAGAGCAGCACGAGATCTGCTTTGGGTCTCTGCAGCATCTCTGGCTGCAGGGAGCTGCCTCTGCCCTGGTGTTGGAGGGAATATGCACTGTGTTACTGGGTTGGCTCCACCATCATTAAAAATTGACTAAATTTTGCTCCCCAAACCCAGCTATTCTGAAGTCTGTAAGGTCAGTCTCTTCCATAGCTCAGCATTCCTTTCCCGGGGGCTGTATGGAGCCTGTGTCTGTCTGTGCAGCTGTAAAATGGTGGTGTTAACTTCCCACCTCCACCTTGTTGGGGTGAAAAACACCAGGGCACAGCAAGCCATCATGGTGATAATATAACTACAAAACCCACCAACCCAAGAGTAAAATGTCTCCTGGCTTCTGTAAGGATAATGCAGAGGCAAGATGTAAAATACGGCACACATAAAATGTGTCATTTCCTTATAAGAGCAGAATTAATGGAGGCTATAAAAAACAAATCAAATACCACTATGGAAGACCTTTTTTCCCAGGGAAGAATATGAGAATTCATTGGATTTAGACATGAAGAACAGTGGTTTGTGATAATAAAAGTGCTAGCAAAGAGCAAAATAAGAAATGTGTTTTCTTGCTTCTTGCATTGGTGAGCTAATAAGCACAACCTCTTAAGGACAAAGTTGGGAATTCTCCTTGCTGGGTATTGCTCTCCTCTGGCCTCTGGCACAGGGAATTCTCTTTGCTGGGTATTGCTCTCCTCTGGCCCTACACACAGAATTCTCCTTGCTGGGTATTGCTCTCCTCTGGCCCTACACACAGAATTCTCCTTGCTGGGTATTGCTCTCCTCTGGCCTCTCAGTGGTTGGTATTTTTTCACTCCAGCTACATTTCACACCAATTTCTTTACGCCCACCCCCAGCGAGGGAGATGTAAGGAGCGACACTGCTCTGCCTGCAGCTGGGGAAATCCCTCACACCTGCCCTGCTCAGCCTGGCTCCAGGAGCAGCTGCCTGCAGCTGCTGATGGTCTCTGCCTTCCTCCCACAGGACCACGCGGACATCGAGTGGAAGTTTGCGCGGACGAAGCTCTGGATGAGTTATTTTGATGAAGGCGCCACTCTGCCCCCTCCCTTTAACATTGTCCCCAGCCCCAAGTCGGTCTGGTACCTTTGCAAGTGGATCCACAACCGGCTGTGCCCAGGAGATGACTCTGACAACGAACAGAAGAGGCACGAAAACCTCAAAACATTCACAGTAAGGAGCTCACGGGCTTGTGCTTGGTTTCTGGAGGGTGTTGGGGATGTTCTGGGTTGTGAGGGATCAGCAGGGGGTTGCTGGATCATCACTTGCTGTCAGGGTTTGAAAAGCCAGGTGTCTGCTGAGGAAGGCAGGAGCCTTCTCTGAAATGGGAAATGTAAACCCCCTCCCTCCAAATTATTATGATTTTGAAACTAAGAAGCTCTCAGGCAAAGATACGGGAATAGGAATAACAGTTCTTTACTAGGAAAACTAAAATACAAACTCAATAGTACAAACAAACAAAAAAAACCACTGCCAGAGTGAGAGCAGGCCCTGCCCCCTGTGTGCCAGGGGGTGGCACAGCCCCATCCCATGGGGGCTCA
>JAWWEY010000280.1:794040-808537 GCA_035582745.1 Loriotus luctuosus | reverse complement strand
CAGCAGCAGATAACCATTGGTTACATTTTGTTCCTGAGGCCTCTCAGCTTCTCAGGAGGAAAGATCCTAAGGAAAGGATTGCTCATGAGAAGATGCCAGCGACACCACTGAGCTCCTGGCTGTTTCCCCTCTGTGTGCCCCAAACCTCCCCAGTTCTGGGGTGTTCCACGGCCTCCCCTTGCCCAGGCAGGGCAGCAGAGAAGCTGAATCCCTGCACCTTCAGTGTCTCCAGGCTGCAGCCATCCCCCAGCAGGACTGGCTGTGCAGTCCCACAAATCCAGAGTGGCTGCACTGATATTAAAGGGGCTGGGCTGGACTTAGACCAGAGCAAACGAGAGCACAGCCTGACCTTTCCTCGCCTTCCTTTCACACCTCCTAATGGTTTTTTTATTACAAAAGATAAAATATTTGTAAAACCAAGGAAATCCCTCAAATACCATGTAAATTCCCCTTCTAATTTTCCCAGATTCATTTTGAGCCTCCTTTAAAAAAGCCCAAAAAGTAAACTGCAAAGAGAAACTTCCAGCACCTTCCCCCTCACTCTCTACTTTTCTGTGGCCTTCCCAAAATGCCCCATTTGGGGATCTCGGATGGGGATCCTGCTTTGGAATCATCCTTGTGTCCCAGCCAAGCCCTTCCCTTCCCACCTGAGCATTTCCTGTGGCAGCATGTGGATCCTTTTGGTCACAGCCTCCCAGGATATTCAGGCAAAGAAAATACCCTGTGTTTGTCTATTTCCTCTGTCCCCAGCTCTGTATTTTTAACTCCCTCCTTTCCCAAAGCTCCCAGGGCTTCTTGCTTGGCATTTGCTTTTCCATGTCCTTAGAAGAACACTAAGTGGATTAATATTTCAGATTCATTGTGTCATTTAAAGTTATTAACAAGCCCAGCTCCTCTGAAATGAGTGAAAGCTAATGATAAAAAATACTTCTATTCTCTGCCTCAAACAAAGTCCTTCTGCTGGAATCAAAAAGTCCCACTTTCATTTGTGTCATTTTTTTAAGGCCAGTAATCACAGCAGAGCAGCATTTCTAACTTTTGAGTCATCAGCAGCACAAATAAAGCTTTCACAAATTGCAATAATTTCTCATCAAGGCTTCCCTACAGAGAAAAAACCACAAATTAACACAGTGTCACGTATCAGAAATCTAACACTGCTACAGAACATTTTGGGGAATAAAAGAAATTGTGGAAAACAAAGCAGATCATCTGACAGAAAGAGGAGAGTGAAATGGAGCCACAATTCTGCAGCAGCTCCAGGCACTCCTGGAATCCTGCTGGAGCAGAACAAACCTCCTCCATTCACAGGCTGCCAGCTTTTCCATGGAAAAAACCCTGGGAAAAGCTGCTCCTGTGTAGGGAGCTCCAAATTTGTTCCTTCCTGAGTTTGAGGGAAAACTCTTCTCATTCTGCAGAGGCAAAGAAGAAATTGGAGGCTCCTGTTTTGCACTACAAGTGTTTCTACACTTCCTCATTTTTACCTCCTCCTAAAAACCCGTGTCCAGCCAGGATTATAGGGCAGAGAGTGGGTTTTATTCAATATTACATTTTCTATGGGATGTGTGATTGGGAGTTTGTCAGATTCGAGTCTCACTGAGTGAGGAGCTCATAATTTGTGGACCAGGATGGTTCTGTATTTTATTGGATCTCCACCAGCGCTGCATCCATCACAGATCTTCTACCCCAGAGGAACAATTCAGGGGAACTGATAACAGCAGTCCCCACGGGAGGCACACAGAGAAGCAAAAAACACTTTGCTGCCCCCACAGGCACAGGGCTGGGGCCATCCCAAGGGAAGCAGAGGTGCCAAGGTCCCGTGCTGTTATCCCAGGATTTAGGAACTGAATTCACCCTGATGGCAGCAAAACCTGAGAGACAAAAGCAAGGCCACCCTCTGCTGAGCTGGGCTGCAGCCCACCCCTCAAATAAATCCTGCTCTGGGAGGAGGCTCTGGAGCAGCCTGGGGATTCTCCAGTTCCAGGGCTACACTCCCCTTTCAAAGGGATCTGCAAGAATGAAGGGGAGAAATAGATTTTCACCTCCTCAGAAGTGAAACCTCTTCCTTAAAATGTCAGTTCCTCTGGAATTGTCGTTGCAGAAGAGAAACCCAGGTTGGTTTCCACCCATTTTGTGCCCTAGCCAGCCTGGAACCCAACGCAGCTGGGCTGCTCCTTTATTTACTGCCACGGCGAGGGAGGCACACAGAAAGGCCTCTCCTCTGCTCACCAACCAGGGAGCAATCCAGAAATGCTCAGGGGGGAAAGAATTCCTCCCTGTGACTGTGTGTGGGTGTCCCTGGGGTGCCTGCTCTCCCCCCGACTGGTAATTAGCAGCTCCAGCTGCAAGTCCCTGGGAAATGCTCCCATTTGTCACTGAACGGGCTCTGCTGCAACTGAGACAATCCCTGGGCACGGGGAAGGAAGGACAGACACCCACCCTGCCTCAGCTCCCCGGGTTAAACTGGCACAGCTGGCACAGAGCTGGGTCCTGGCAATGCTCTGAGCCAGGCAGGTGAGCAGGGGGTGAGCACAGGGCACAGCAGCAGGGGCAAACGGGCACTGATTCTCCACACAAACCAAAATCCAGCAGCCTCCTCACTGTGTTTCCTTTTGGATCCCAGGGTTGCTTCTTTTCCTGCCAAACTCACAGTTCCAGGGAAGCACCACCACGGCAGGAGCAGAGAATCAGCTCCAAGAGCCCAGTGCAGGAAGAGCAAAGCAGCTGAGTGCCAAACCCCTGCCAGGGAGAAAAAACCCCAGAAAACCTTCACAGGTGGATCCAGATAAATTCCCTTGGATTTACTCCCCATTTGGTGATGCAAAATGGTGATAGAAAAAGTCAATATGGCTTAGTTTTATTGCTTTTTTAATTCTAGAGCTACTTTTTCAATGCACACAGAAATCTAAAATTTAAAAAGTTTAGTATAAAATTATAAAATGAAAAGGAAATTGCCTCTTAAAGGACAGGGCTTAACCAGAGATTTTCCAGGCAGATTCCTTGGATGTCCTGCATCCACCTTCTGGGCACCTATTCCCTTTTCTCAGCTGAACACAGTCTCCAAAACAGGAGTTAAGACCCAGAGCACCACAACTACACACTGGTGGAACCCCACCAGAGCAGGGGATTTCAACAAATCAGTCAGTAAATGAACGAATAATATTGGGGAAAAAAATAATTTTTAAAATTTTAATTCGTTTTAATTAATTTTAATAGAAAAATCTTATTCTTAATGATGGTGCAGCTCTATTTGTCCTGATTCATTCAGTACTTTTGAATTCAAGGAGTGGTCAGAAGACATGGAATTTTAACAGTGTGAGAAGCAAAAGGATTAATAAATTATAAAGAGAAATGGAGACAAAATCCCCTTTTTGGGCACTTTGGTGAGTGCCTGCTGTCCGCTCAAAGCGTGTGTGGGAATATCCAACTATTTATAGCTGTGCACAGCTAAAGGGGGAAACCCCCCAAACCCCCAGAAAGCAATAAAGTGTCACCATCACATTTTCTGAAAAACCCCCTTGCCCAGGATTCTTCTCCTGGGAAGCTGAGAAGCCTCAGAGAAAAAGGAAAACAATATTATCTCTTTTGCTTCTCCTGTGTTTTGCTGCTTTGGAATGTGGTTGGAGAGTGTTTATCCAACATGTGAATTGTTTTGACTTAGTGACCAATCATGGTCAGGCTGTGTCGGGACTCTGGAAGGAGTCATGAGTTTTTTATGATTATCTTTTAGCCTTCTGTAAGTATCCTTTTTCTATTCCTTAGTATAGTTTAGTATAGCTATCTTTAATATAATATTATATAATATCACAAATTGATAAATTAGCCTTCTAAGAACATGGAGTCAGATTCATCTTTCCTTCCAACGGCGGGGACCCCAGAAAATACCACAATAAAGAGCGCACACACACAGCATTCCAAACCTCAGGAATATTTCCAGAAATGCCCCAGCAGGGACCCCAGGCCTGCTCTGAGGCTCAGGGAAGAGGATTCCCCCTCCAGCACATGGGATGGGCCTGGAATAGCACTCGGCAGGTCCTGGAGTCACTCCAGCCCCCGTGTGGGTCCTGTGCGTGCTCCACGTGGAGCCACTGCCAGGAGAGGGACGTGGCAGCCATGGAAAGGAAAAGGGACACGGCCACTGCCATGGAAAGGAAAAGGGACACGGCCCCTGCCATGGAAAGGGATACCATGGCCACAGAAAGGGACACAGCCACTGCCAGGAAAAAAGGGACATGGCAGCCATGAAAGGGACACAGCCATCTCCAGGAAAGAGACACGACATCCATGGAAAAAAGGGACATGGCCACCACCAAGAAAGGCACATGGTGGCCATGGAAAGGGAAAGGGACACAACCACCGCCAGGAAAGGGACACCATGCCCACAGAAAGGAACATGGCCACTACCAGGAAAGAAGGGACATGGCACCCATGGAAAGAAGGGACACGGCCACTGCCAGGAAAGGGACACAGCAACCATGGAAAGGGACACTGCCATTGCCAGGAAAGGGACACTGCCATTGCCAGGAAACAGACATGGCCATCACTGCCAGGAAAGGGACATGGTGTCCCTGGAGCCCCACAAGATGTGGGGGCCATGCTCCCAGTCCCTGCCAAAGCCCCTCGCTGCTCCCCATAACGTGGCAGGCAGTAATTACCAGAA
The DNA here is from genome assembly GCA_035582745.1 of Loriotus luctuosus. Classification (NCBI taxonomy): domain Eukaryota; kingdom Metazoa; phylum Chordata; class Aves; order Passeriformes; family Thraupidae; genus Loriotus; species Loriotus luctuosus. The sequence goes on along the minus strand of JAWWEY010000280.1, from coordinate 803,880 downwards.
TTTCATTTTCATTAACTAATAAACCCAGGAAAACAATTTGAGTATCTGAATGTCATTTTTCAAAGGAAAATAAACTGTAAACATTTGAATAACATCACAGCAGGGATAATATACCTAAGGAAACCTATTGAAATATGCCGGAGAATTCCTCCTCTTTCATCACATTAAAACTGCAATTGACTGTAAACCTCCTACCACTCTCCGCTGAGACTTTAATTGTAAAGATTCCTGTTACACATCATATTAGAATTTAGTTAAAATTGTAGAACACATTATTTCCAATCAGACAGCCAACCATCACTCACAAAGATTTTTAAAAAGGTGATTAATAATTCATCTCAGATAAGGAAAAGATCTATATTTATACCATCTTCTCAGCCACCATAAACTACCTGACAATTGTTCAGTAATGATGCCCAGTAAATTCTTTAAAATGGTAATTTGTCATTCTGTCACTTCATTTGTGACCTAAAATTCCTCACTTGAGGCATCATCAAATAAATTAATCACTTTCCAGGATCCATTTCTCTGTTCTGCACGTTATTATGCCCAGGCTCTCTTGTGTTTCTCTTCATTTACATATATTTAATGGCTCAGCAGTGGTTCACTATGGCACATAACGCACACATCTCATTACAGGTGAAATATTCTAACTGCCACTATCACTGGGAAAGAAAATAACTCTCCCAATTTAATTTTCCTGATGTAACAAAACCATGATTCTTCACTATGAAATGTTGATGCCATCCATCAGTCACAATCAATAAAATCATCATGGAAGTACGCCTTCTCCAGCATCATCCCCTCAGCCTGGGATTATTTGAGGGAGGTAATTAAACTCATAATATGTAATGAATGTAAATGAAGAAAAAACCCCCGTGTTCTCCCTCTAACTACGCTTATTTTACTGCTTTGATTTAAAGTATTTTTACATCTCCCAATCTATGGAATACACAAAGCCCTGAAGGAAAGGCATCACAAGTACAGTAAGCATCAATCAATACATATAATGACTAATTAAAAAGGAACATATTTTAACATTAAAAACCCACCAAATGCTGTTATTTATCGATTTTTCATTTAAAATGATGCATTCCCCCTGGACTAATATATTTGCTGTCTTTCTGAAATATAGATTATAGGATACTAATTTTAGATACTGTTGCTTTGCTAAAAAAAAGAAAAAAAGAAAAAAACCCCAACAACCAACCCCAAAGTCATTTTGTGTGTCCCTCATCCCCCAGAACCATTTAAAAAGCCCAGATACCAGACATGCAAACTACTCCTGTGCTGGAGAGAAAACCTTAATCATTCCAGTCTCATCTCTGTGCCTGAGCTCATATAAGTCAAGAATGAAAACAGGCACTTAGAAATGATAACTTTGAAAGAAGTCCACAAAAAACAACAACAAAAAAAGGGTTTAGAGCAATGTTTTGCCATAAAGAGCAAAAAGGCATCATCTCTCTTGTAAATGTTCACGCAATCTGGGTTTTATTTAAAAGCACAATGAGTAATGCTCCTCTTGTGATGGGGAATCCAAAAGGTACCAAAAGCCCAAGTGGCTGCTCCATCCTGGAGCACAGGGGGTGAGGGGAGGATTTCCCTGAGCACAAGGAATGATCCCTCCCTTCTGCTCCCAATCTTTGCTTCAGGGGTCGTTTCAACACCTCACACACAGGGAATGGGATCCCTCACAATTCCCTGACACTGAGCACAGGGAAAAGGGGAACGGCAGAGAATGTGGGACCCAGCCGGGCCACCAATCTGTCCTGGCTGAAGGGGATGCTGCTGTTTGTAATGAAGAGCAGTTTTCAAACACTGAGCACCTCTGCCCAGCCCCTCGGAGATGGGAGGTTTGCTGATCCAGCTCCAAGGGCAAGGAAGGGGAGCTGCAGGTCCCCTCTGGGAAGCATCACCAGCCCTGGGGGACCCAGCCCTGCACAACTCTTTGGAGCTGTTCCATCTCAGGATGGAACAGGTGAAACATCTGAGAAGTGAAGTTGAGAAAGGCTGAGGTAAAGTTTGGGAAAGGAATGCATGCCAAGAAAGAATTATTGTTGGTAACTATTAACCCACAGCTGGGCACGAAACTTCTGCACCACATAAAGGCACTGCAGGCACAGGGAGCTGGGGCTATAAACCAACACCTCCCCCCCACCCCGAATATTTCTGGGATTATAAAAACCTCTAAGATTTATGATTTTATGTTAAAGGTTATTTCCCAGCATGCAGGTATGTCCAGAGAGGTGAGCCACCCATGGCAAAGGGCTGGGGTATCACAGCCAGCCCAGCACAGAGCAGCTGTACCAGGAGTGTTGGAAAGAGCCAGGGAGGCACCCAACAGCTGCAGGCTGAAAAACCCCTCAAAGACACTCTTTGGAGAATATTCCCATTTGCTGTCCAATATTTTTGCTGGAAATACTTGAAGAATATTTCTGATTGCTGTTCTCTGTGCACGCTGCAGCGGAGGAGCCCAGCCAGGGGCGCTGCTGCTGCTGATCCCTCTGTGCCCCGGCCAGAGGGGATGGGAACCCCAAACCCAGAGAGCCACAGCGTGGTAGGGGCACTAAAACCACCCCATTGCACCCCCAGTGTGGCAGGGACACTAAAACCACCCCACTGCACCCCTCAGCGAGGTAGGGACACTAACACCACCCCATTGCACCCCCAGTGGGGCAGGGACACTAAAACCACCCCATTGCATACCCCAAGCATGGCAGGGACACTAACACCACCCCATTGCACACCCCCAGTGTGGCAGGGACATCAATTAGTGCCCGGAGCACTGTGCCCACTGCCATGGGATGGGATGGGATGGGAGGGATTACCTCCCGTGAGTGATGCTGCCCAGCAGCTCTGGGCACTTGATCATTTTCCAGGTGAGCCCAGCACCACCTCTGAGCCATGCCAGAGCCAGGAAAAGGGGAATAGGGAAAAGAGGGGAGCCAGGAACCCCAACACTGCAGGCACTGAGCCCCACTGGGCTCCCAGGTAAATAAGGGAACAACTCCTCAGTGTTCTTTCCCTGACAGAGATCACAGCAGAGCACGTTGTTCCCATTAACCTCTTGCTGCTGGCACAGGGAGCAAGGCTCTCCAGGAGTTTATTGCCAGGAGTGGGGGATTTCTCCAGGGAATTGTGTCCTGCAGCTGCCCTGGGCTCCAGGATTATCCCATTTGTACATGGGCACAAACCCCACAGCTCCTCTGGGAACCTGGCCAGGCCCTCACCTCCTCACAGGGAAGAGCTCCTCAGCACCCACCCCACCCTGCTCTGCCTTTGGAGCCATTCCCTGGGTTCCTCCCTTTTCCCCAATAACTGCTGGTGTGTGGGGGCTGTGAGAGACACCAGACCCAGCAGGTTCTCCTCTCAGCCAGGATCAACTCGCTCATAGTGCCTTGTGAGAGCACCATGATTCATTTTTATGGCTCATGAGGTGGCTTTGTGATGAACATTGTGGTTTGTACGTGAGGAGTCTGTTACCTGTGGTATTTGTACTCTTTAAATTCTTTAATACCTGCTGAGATCCCCAGCAGATGCCAGGGTGCACATGGGGGTGGAGATGTTGTGCAGCAGGATCAGCTTTAAGTTCAGCCTGGCAACTCTGCTCTGCTGCTGATGGAAATTACTTCAACACCAATTAGGGGATGCATGTTTTAATTCTGATTCTTATTTCCCTACACCACCCTGGAATTACACCAGCTTTCTGCTTAAAATAATTAATTCTGATGAGTTTATTTTTCATAAGCATTTGCCTGGTGAGGACTTCAAATGTGCTGGAGGCAAAAGCAACCTGACACAAGAGAAGGAATCAGCTGAGGGCGTGAAGTCACCTGGGATGTAAAGGTAATTGAATAAAGCTCAGTGATGTGGGATTCTGTGAGCCTGAGCCTCCCCACCTGCTCTGGGGTCTCACCTGTGCCACCTGTGGGTGAGGACCCTGCTGTGGCTCCTGGGGACAGGGGGGCACAGCAGCACAGCCCAGGGCTGGCAGCAGCCCCAGCCCATCGATCTGCCTGTTCCCCAGCAAAGCTGACTGCTACATCTGTTCTGTGAGAAAACATACATTCTGCCTCCAGTACAATCACCGTAATTAAAAATTAACATGCATTAATTGTTGGAGCTGATGTAAACAGCTGATGTTCCACTTAGCCCTGTCTTCTGTACATATCATTAGGCAAAGCCAAATATTGTTAAGTAAACAGGCAACACTTACAAGAAGAAATAGAAAACTAATTCCAACTAAATAAATTGACAACACCGTGCAAGTCATATTAAAACAGTTGGGATAATTATTAGGCTACTGGACGAACAGAGGGAAAATCATGGAAGACACATTTAATTGTTTGAATCTCATCTCACTAAATGCATTTAGGCACAGTGTGAAACACAATTGAACTGGAATGTGGAGGTAGCATTTTCCCAGAAGCGGGACGTGCCATATACTGGGGGAATAAAAATATAAGTTGGAGTTTGATGCGCAGGTAAAACAAATAACTTCTGAAACGCAGCGATTCCTGCCAACTGCTCCAGGAGCCGCGGGTCTCCAGAGAGATCCAGGCTGGTTATGCAATGCAAAAGGTTTTTTCTGCCTCAGCCACATGTGCAGAAGCGGCGGTGGGAGCCGCACGCAGCCGCCAGGAGAGGAGCGCGCTCCGAGGAGCCCCTGACTCCCCTGCATCGCTGGTATTTAAATGTCAGAGCGGAGCCGGCTCTCCAATCCGCACGCAGAGAGCAGCGGCCCCAGCTCGGTGCTGCTGCTCAGATCTGGGCCCCGAGCTGCATTGCCTGGGGGTGGCAGCTGTGGTACCCCCAGGCTGCTCCTGCTCGGGGTGCCCGCGCTGCCAATCCCAGCCCCGGCCCAGCCTGGAGCCTCAAGGGCACTCTCGGGGAGGGGAACGCTGCGAACGCAGCAGCAGCATCCTCCTGAACATCCCTGCCACCCCAGAGCTCTCTGTGCCCCACAAAGGCTGGACAGCTCAGTGCCATGGACACCCCACATCCCTGCCCTGCACAGGGACAGTGCCCAGGAGCAGCCACAAAGCACACAGGACTCAGGAACAGCCACAAAGCTCACAGGACTCAGGAAAGCACACATCCTGCCATGGACACCCCACAGGAGCACACAGAACAAAGCTCACAGGACTCAGGAACAGCACACACCCTGCCAGGGACACTCCCAATCCAGGGGCTCCCACCATCCAACTGAGCCAGGAGTGAGGGAATTTCAGCTTGGTCTGAAAAAATCCCAAATTTGTTTGTTTACAAAAACCAGCTCTGAGTGGAAACACCATAGAGAGTTTTCTCTCTTAATAGATGAGATAAATAGTGTCCAGCAACTCCCACTGAGGAATCCTGCTCATCCTCTCCAACATGACTTCCACACCTTCCTGCCACAGGCTTTTCTCTGCCACATCCATGAATCCATCCCCAGCAATCCAAGTTCTACCTCATCCCCAGCTTACAGATCCACAAGAGCTGTGTCACTTTGGGTAATTCCAAAACCCACAGTCACCCTCCTGTTTGCTCTGGGGTGTTTGGTTTTGTTTTTCTTACCAGGAGTTATGTGAAATGTAAAAGCCCAACCCCAGCTCGGTTTGAAGGGCAGGCCCTGGGCCTCTCCTTCAGCTGCTCAACGCCAGCAAATGCATCAAATCCCAGCATTTCCTCTCCTTCAGCTTCCCCAAACCAGCAAATGCATCAAATCCCAGCATTTCCTCTCCTTCAGCTGCCCAAAACCAGCAAATGCATCAAATCCCAGCATTTCCTCTCCTTCAGCTGCCCAACACCAGCAAATGCATCAAATCCCAGCATTTCCTCTCCCTCCTTGGGATGGAAAGGGCAGAGGGGATCAGAGAACAGCCTGAGCTGGAAGGCACCCACAAGGAGCACTGACAGGAGGCTGGATGGGGTTGGAAAGGAGGCTCCTTGCAGTGCCAGAAGTGCTGGAATCATGGCCCAAAACCCACAGCAGCACGAGGCTCACAGCTGGGTGTTACCCACGTGGTTTCAGGAGAATCCCATGGGAGTTCAGGAACTGGCCACATGGAAAGCACTCAGGGGAAACTCTCCTCAGGGACAGTGTCTGTGCCATTGTAGGCTGGGACAGCCTCAAAAAGCCTTTGGGGCAAAACAAGGTGCTGCCTCTCCCAAAATCAGTCCATCCCCACCAACAGCATCGAGTAAAGCTGGCTGCACTTTGTGAGAGCAGCAGAAACAAAGTGCTGCCAACAGAGGCTGTAGAAGTTCCAACACCACATTTCAGTTTTGTTGGTCAGCTCACATTTGACTCAATGCTGATGAAACCTTTCAGTGCCTGTTGCAGGCAGGCAGTTTTTAACCAAACCCCCCTGGTTTTCCAGTTTTCCAGGCCCAGCACCCCTCACAGCTGAAGCTGCCTGCCCTGAAAGCCCTGGAAGGTTCACAGCACTGCTCAGCTGTTTCATAACAATATCAGGCTCATGATGAACCAAATGAGTTCTGATTTGTGCTATTTAATGTCCTAATGGCTTGACTAGTTAGGTAGATAATTACACAGTATGATTTATCCAACCCATTTATAAATATTTATAATAATGGATAGATTAACCTTTGGGATTTCTATCCTGCAGTCCCTCGGTGTTGGGGATCTCTCCATGGCAGCAGCAATGCCAGAGCCTGGGAGGGAGCAGTGGGTGGGGATGGGGCCATGGGGACACAGGGGTGGGGACATGGGGGTGGGGACACGGGGGTGGGGACACAGGTTCATGGGGCCCTGGGGACACAGAGATAGGGCTGTGGGTTCATGGGGACACAGGGATGGGAACACAGGTTCATGGGGCCCTGGGGACACAGGGATGGGGCTGTGGGTTCATGGGGACACAGGTTCATGGGGCCATGGGGACATCAGGATGTGGATGGGATCAGGGCCATGGGGACACCAGGATGGGGATGGAGCAATGAGTTCATGGGGACACAGGGATGGGGCTGTGGGGCCATTGGGACACAGGGATAGGGGCTTTGGGTTCATGGGGACACAGGGATAGGGCTGTGGGGCCATTGGGACACAGGGATGGGGATGGGACTGTGAGTTCATGGGGACACAGGGATGGGGCCATGGGGCAGTAGCCAACACCCCAGGCCAAGGGTCCCAACTGGCACCTCCTGGTCCCCTCCAGGAGCTCTGTGGCAGACAAGTGCACCCCAGTCCTATTTCCTGCCTCTATTTCATCAGGACAAGGACAGCCACAAGCCCAGCTCCTGCTGCTGGGCAGTTTGGGACCAGCTGTGCCACGGGACTGCCCCGAAGGCAGCGGTGCCAGCCCCCCTGGCAGCTGGGCCGGTCCCTCCCCGCCAGGGCACACGGGGGTGGCACGGGCACACGGCTGGCGGGCCCAGGCTGGCAGCTGGCGGGTGACACTGAGTCACAGGGCGCACAAGGGACACATTGTGGCACTGCCACCGCCGCAGCGGGACAGACCGCCAACGCGGGCCCCGGGACAAAGGGACAGTGTCTGCTGGGGCTGCACTCCCAAAGAGCCCAGCCCAGCCCAGCATGTCTGCTGAGAGCAGGGAAACACGCTAGGAACACAGCAGGCTAACAAGGAGCCCAGCTCCATGGGGTCACCTGCCTGGGTCTGGCCCCAGCCTGCTCCTGTCACACCTCTGAGCACACAACAAACCTGCAGAGCTCCACACTGTGCACCCCACAGCCCAAAATGCCTCCCTGCTCCTCAGCCATCAGCAGTGAAAGCCAAGAGAACACACAAGTCTTGGCATGCACAGGGGAAGATCCTTCCTGACACCATTAAAGTATTTTATATTCATTATTACCATGTCCTGCTCTTGGGAGCAGTACCACAGTACTGGAAATGGTGATTTCCAATAGTCTGCAGCATCCCTCTTCACCCAGAAAGAGCATCACTATGTTTAGATGATCAGGACTCTGTTTATATAAAACTACAAGGAAAAAAAGAAAAAAAAAAAAGTAGTGATATGAAAATAAAAAATAGCAGGAATACTCAGGTTTTATATTTCTGGGATTTCCCTAAAAGGCAAAAATCACTTTCATTCTCTGAGACTGAGCTGCAGCACTTATCTTTTCTATTGACTGCTTAAACAGAAATTCATTGTGTAAGCCATTAAATAAACTTTTTTAAAAGTACAGCACTCAAAGCAAAATCTTTTAAGATTTTTTTATCAGAAAAATTTGACAGGATAAATGTGGGGCTTAAGAGCTCATATTTTCACATGCAAGTCATCACACCTAATTAAAAAAAAAAAAAACACACCCAAGAATTATTTGCAAAATGCATCTGTATCCCAGAGCAGCAGTGAAATATGAAATAGGGAACTACTCCAGTCCCCCAGGAGGGAAATCCTGACTTAATGTGGGATAATTTCTCTGTTTGAAATCAGGGCTCAGCCCCTCCAAGGGCTGCCCAGGCACATCCACCACCTCCATCACTGGGGTTTGTGTGGGGCCAGAGCTGGGCAGGGAGGGAAACCCAGAAATGCTGAGGGGAAGGGGAGAGGGCACAGATTGCTTGGGAACTGCCAGGGATTCCATGATGAAGCTTTGGGGTCTCTTCCAGGGGTCAGAGGGATTTACAGAAGCCCAGAGCAGCTCTGTCACAGGGGACAGTGCTGCAGGTGACAGAGCCAGCAGCGCCCTGGGGAGGTTCTGGTTGTGTGAAACCCATCGTGGCAGGGCTGCTCTGGGATTCCCAAAGTCCTGCTGGGCAGGGCAGCCCAGAGCCATGCCCAGGGCAGCCCAGAGCCTGCTCCTGGCTGGGGCTCCCCAGGAGACACCCAGGGCTGGCACTCAGCACCAGCACAATCTGTCCCAGCCTCAGTCAGACACTCACAGCTTCAAACACTCCATTTAGCTAGGCCTGACCTTGTTCTAGAGCCCACCCAAGCAGAAATCCTTTTCTGGAGAATCATAGAACACCCTGAGCTGGACAGGATACACAGAATCACTGATCCAACCCCTGTACCTGCACAGATACCCCCAACTCCCACCCTGGGACAGGGTCGAAACCCTCCTGGAGCTCTGGCAGCCTTGGGGCTGTGCCCATTCCCTGGGGAGAGCCCACCACCTTAAAACCCAGACCCTCAAGAGTTCATAAGAAACGAAAACTCCTCTAGAATTAATTTACCTGGCTATTGACAGAGTTAATAATTAATAGCAACCCCAACATCCTAAGAAATGGGGACAGCTCTCTCAAGAAACAGGTCCAGTGCGACACTGAGGAGCAGCAGCAGCCAAAGCCTTCCTCACCCGATGCCCAGCTCCCTTCCCGGGCTCAGGAGAGCCAAAACCTTCCTCTCCCCATCCCCACCTCCCCTGCCAGGTCCAGGGGAGTTCCAGCCGGCCCAGCAGCCCCGGAGGGACCCGTCCGGGACCGGCCACACGTGTGACAGCGATGCTGGGCACCTTCCCGAGCCCGGCTGAGCCGTGTTCTCCTCTGGTGTCCTCCGGTCCCTGCCAGCCCCGAGCTCCGCAGCCTGCCCGGGAGCAGCAGCACCAGCGCGGGGACACGGGCGGCACCAAGGAGCGCTCGGGGACAGCTCCAGCTGTGCCGCCGCTGCTTCTGTGCCCGGCTGCCCGCAGGCAAGAGCGCTGCCAGCCGGCTGCCAGCCCCGGGCACAGGCGGCATTGCCATCAAGCACAAACCCTGCGGGGGTGGCCCGCGACACGCGGCACGGCGGGCAGGGACAGCGGGCACGGCCAGGGCAGGGACAGCGGGCAGGGACAGCGGGCACGGCCAGGGCAGGGACAGCGGGCAGGGACAGCGGGCACGGCCAGGGCAGGGACAGCGGGCAGGGACAGCGGGCACGGCCAGGGCAGGGACAGCG
>JAWWEY010000280.1:774235-790103 GCA_035582745.1 Loriotus luctuosus | reverse complement strand
TTCTTATCTCTATCTCTGAGCTTTCTCAGTGCCTTCCCCAGGAGAAATCCTTGTGCCTGCTGCTCCCTGTGCATCTCCTCACCTTCTGCAGGATGGTGTGGGACATGGAGGAGTTGGCATGGATGATGATGGTGGCTTTGATTAATTGGTTAATCAATATAAACAACCATCACCAGTGTCCGGATAATGAATCACTTTGGGTAAACAATCTCCATAACACATTCCACGTGTGCCAAACACCAGGACCAGCAAGTAGAGCTGAGAATTGTTTTCTTTTTGTCTCTGAGCTTTCTCACTCAGAGAAATCCTTGGGCACGCTGTGCCTGCTGCTCCCTGTGCATCTCACCTTCTGCAGGATGGTGTGGGACATGGAGCCGTTGGCTTCAACCATGATGGTGGCTTTGACTGTGTATTAATTGGTCAATCAATATAAACAACCATTACAAGAGTCCAATTAACAAATAACTTTGGGTTAACAATCTCCATAACACATTCCACATGTGCCGAACCACAGGAGCAGCAAGTAAAGAGAAAACAATTCTTATCTCTATCTCTGAGCTTTCTCAGTGCCTTCCCCAGGAGAAATCCTTGTGCCTGCTGCTCCCTGTGCATCTCACCTTCTGCAGGATGGTGTGGGACATGGAGGCGTTGGCGTGGACGATGATGGTGGCTGTCTTGTCATCCCGGATCTCCTTCAGCAGCGGGGTGGGGTCCCGGCTGTCGTCCAGCATCCGCACCGACAGCGTGTCCTTGGAGATGAGGAACTGCCGCAGCAGCTTCTCCAGGTTTAAAAGGCCTTGGGAGGAAAGAGAGAAAAAGGACAGAGCCCTGTGAGTTGGAGGCTTGGTTCTCCCATGGGACGCGGTGATCCGTGGCAAGATGCATTCCTGAAGTTCTGGGTCTGGGCACTGCAAAGGAGAGGATTCAGTGCTTGGTTCAGCAGGGAATGAAAAATGATGGAGTTATTATTTTTCCTGTTATTTCAGCTGTTCCCCAGAAAAAGGGAGTGTAAGAAAAGGATTTGGGGCTTAATTCTGGGTCCAGCAAGGAATGAGAAATATTGGAGTTGTTCCAGCTGTTCCTCAGGAAAAGGGACAGGAAAGGATATGGGGCTCAATTCTGGGTCCAGCAGAATATTGGAGCTATTCCATCAGTTCCCCAGAAAAAAAAAGAAAGTGGAAAGGATTTAGGAGTCATTGCTTGGTCCAGCAGGGAAGGGGAAGTGATGGAGCTACTCCAACTCTTCTCCAGGAAAAGAAAGTGGTCTCAAACCCCTCTTGGGAAGAGATAAGACCTTCAATACAAGGTCCAGACAAGGTCTCCATTATGCCCCTGCATGTGGGATTGTTCTGCTTACTGGAGGATTATTCCTCCCCCTCAGCCTTTGCATTTCCAGCTCCCAAATTAAGTGCCCAGGAAGGTCCAGCTTTTTTGGAGCTTTTGGAAGTACTCTCATGGGCAGCTGCTCTTTTCCAAGGGGATGAGAAGCTCTGCTGAGAGTTGGAGGTCACTGCAAAAATACAACTATTAAAAAATCGTGACAAAAATAAGGATGGGCACGTCAAGGGCTCCTTCCAACACAGCTGCCTTGAAGCCTAATAAGATGTCAAAACTGCTGCTGCAGATTTTGTTAGTCAAGAAAGCAGCTTTGATGGAGCCCCTCTTGTCTCCAGCTGCTGAGTTTCATCAAGAAATAACCTCCTGCCAAGTTTGATTGACCAGAGGAACCAGCAGATGGATTCATCAGCAAGACACAGACAGCATAGCCACACATCCCATCCCCTCAGGAAGACAACCCCAAAGGAGGGGGGAAACAGAGCTGGAGAAAAAGAACTATCAGCAGCATCACAGCCCAGCTGGCAGAGAGGCAAATTAACCCTCAGGTCAGAGTTTTACTCTTAACCTGACTGATTTTTGGCTGCATGAATCCACTCATTCCCCAGCAGGTCGGGAGGCAGGGGAGGGTCACAGCAGGATGGGATCAGCGCTGGAGCTCTGCTCTCAAGGACTGCCAGCACTTCACCAGGGAGCAAAGCAGGGCAGGAAAAGGGACACGTCCAAGATGAGGAGCCTCTCCTTCCCAGGGAGAGGTTTAAAGCACTCTGAGTTTGCTCTAAGCTCCTGGCAATGCCCTTGCCTCTCCCCTTTTCTCTGGGTGCAGCAGGAGCACAGCAAGGGGTTATAAAACAGCTGTGCCAGGACTTTTCTGGGTCACATCAGCTCCTTCTTCTTCCTCACCAGGCAGAGAACTCACTCTGCTCACAGCACACAGGGACCTCACCTGAACACTTCTTTTGTCTCCTAACCCAGGTGAACAGTAAGTTTTTCCTAAGCCCTCCATTTGACCCCTGAGGATGTGGAAAGGTTTCTTTTCACCTCATTCCACATCTGCAGGGGACCAGACAGGCCGCTGGAAATCACAGCCCTGACACTACCAAGTTTGCTCTTGCAGCTCATCCCAGCAAACTCTGCTGCTGTGAAACCCAAGAAAAATTTTTCTAAAGCTCATCAGGCACAGAGAGGAAGAAGTGGAACCAGGAGAATAAAAAAAAAATAAAAGGAATTATTTGATCTCCACCTTCAGCTCGAGGAAATTATCATTTCCAGCACATTAGTTCCTACCTGTAGCCACATCCAGCCTCCTGCTTGCAGGTGCTCTTGCTGTGTTCAGGGAAGTCTCTATTGTGCAGAGATTCCCCTTTGTTTGATGCTGAGAGGATGTGAGACTCTTGCTGCTGCTGCTGCTGCCAGACTGGCACTTCAGAGGGATGTGAACCCCACAAAGGCCTGCAGACTCCTCCTGGCACCTTTGAAGTACCAAAGTGAGGACAGAGAGGCTGCACCAGGCACCTGCTGCTCCAACACTCCCGTGGGGAGCTCTGAGAGAGGTTCAGCCTGGCCTGTGGCAAGCCCTGACCTTGATTATTTGATTTTTCCTCGTGCAAATATCCGGATCTGGATGGAGCAGCCTCATTCCTGAGCTCTCAGCAGCAGAGATGCTCTGGGAAGGAGGAGAGGCAGGAGCTGGGGCTCTCCAGGAATGCCACATCCCTGTTTAGGGCTCCTGCTGATAGAGGAGCTGCTCCTGGGAAGGAGGAAAGGCAGGAGCTGGGGCTCTCCTGGAATTAACACACATCCTTGTTCAATGCTCCTGGGAAGGAGAGGCAGGAGCTGGAGCATTCCTGGAGTGCCAGGTCCCTGTTTAGTGCTCCTGCTGATGGAGGAGCTGCAGGGCTGCTGATGGTTCCACTCCTGGACATGGATGGTTGGGAAGGGAACATTCCCATCATCCAGCTTTGTTTTTAATCCCAAAATGTTGCTTCAAACATCTCCCTGGGTGTTTGAATATTTAAAACCAGTGTTTTAAAAAAAGGACCAAGGATGTGCACAAGGCTTTGGACCTCAGTGCCCTGGTCACCCTTCCCAAGCACTGGGTGTTATTCCCTCCCCTCTGGCAATCAGAGAAGGTCCTAAAAAATCCATGCACTCCTCTAATTGCCTTTTTGGGTTAAGATCTCTGTGGAACCACACAAAACCTTCCAGAGCAGTTCCCAAACCAGCTAAATCTTGAACATCACAGAGAAACTGAGTCAGATACTCTTGTTCCATCCACCAAACCGAGTCACACAAATCTCATTTTACATCCCCCGGGGCATTGCACTTAGGCTGGCCCAAGTTCTTTGGCTTTAAGGGTCATTTTCTGCTCCTGCCAGGGGAAATCACAGCCAGCCCCCAGAGGAAGGATGAGTGTGGCAGGGCAGGGCCCAGGGCTCCCATCACACTTAAAGCAAAGCAGCTCCAGCTTGCCCCTCCTGGGACCTAAATAACAACATCCCTCAAAGCAGCATTTCCTCACTGATGAGCAGGCAGCTCTTATGCTCCCCTCAGCTGCCTCAAGGGAACCTTCCAAAAGCCTGAAATGCCTCCAGTTAGTTGCTTAAGGACCGTGCTTAGGAGCAGTGCATGTCCTAAGGGAAAATCAGGGTTTGTGCTCCTACATGAAGCTCAATTAAGCCTTGTCTGTGCTCTGGTACAGTCAGGGCGTGTTGGGCTTCAAACCTGGCTCAGATCAGCTCCTTGCTGAGCACAAAGAGCTGGGAGGATGAAAGGCTCCTGTCCCACTGCTTCTCTGGGTCTGGGAAGGACTCAGCACATCCTAAATATCGAGTTATCCAGCAGCACCAGAGCGAAATAAATTGGATTGCTTCAGGTAAGAGGGTTGGATCCAGCTAAATAAAAATCATATTAATCATATTAATTCCAGTGGGAGATTCCTGGCCCAGGAGCAGGGCAGGGGTGCAGAGCCCTGAGCCTCCTGCACGGCAGCTGAGAAAACCTAATTATCTTTGCTTCCCTTCTTGCTTAAGGTTGAGGTTAGACAATGAAAAATTCCAGCTCCGGGAGTGATGTGGGAGACCATTTGCATGATTTTAATTGCATCATTTTGAGCCAGGGCCTTTCCTGGGGTGGATGTGAGCACTGCTCACTGAGGGTGATTTACTGACCCACCTCAGCCTGCTGCCCCGGGGGCACAGAAAGCACAAAGAGGAGCTAAAAACATTTCTGTTCCTTGGGTCCCTGTGCAGGAATCTTCCATCAGCTGCTGCTGCTGGGGAGTTTGCTAACTGGGAATGGTGCTGGCCCAGTTAGACAGCAGCATTCCTGTCACCTTGTTCTTCCAAGTTTTTCTAAGTTTGCATCCTTGTAATGAACTTTCTCACACAGATTTATGTAAATAATTATTGTTTTGCATTCTTTTCTGGAGGAGGAGAAATTTGATGGGCTGTTGGTTTGTCCAGTGTCATTGGAGAGGTGGCACTGTCACCTCCAATCCACTGTCACTTTTGGAAATCTATAAATGTTGGAGTCAGAAATTAAACTTCCCTTCTTTTTACCTTGGAGGTTCCATCGTGAGTGTCATTTTATTTCGTGTCCTATAGTGACACAATCCCAAAGCTGTCCCTGCACCCACAGACCTTTCCAAAGCCCCTCTTCCAGGCTGCTGTGGCTGGCAAACCCCAGAGCCACATTTCAAAGTGCTTCACTTGCCTAAAAATAACCTCCAGAAACAGGCCTACGCCTTTCTTACATTTTTTTTTTTCTTATCCAAAGCCCCATCTGTGGAAGGAAAACACTTTTCAGATGGGTAAACAGAAGGCAGGATCATCTCTACCCATCCCCTTTTCTCCTCTGAAAAACTCCTCCATTGACTCTGGCTGGGGGCTATTTACAGACCACAGAGGGGATGGGGCTGCTGTGGAACGTGCCCTTGAGCTGTTTTATTTTTCAGCATCAGTCTCATTCCATGGTTATGACAATGGGAAGATGCCAGCAGCTCACATCCCCAGCAGCAGACTCAGAACTTAATATTACAACTCACTTTAAAAGTTTTTTGACCAATCACACAAAGCAAATGCACATTGACAGTAGTTCCATCCAACCACTATAAGCACACGTACCTTTGATTAAAACAATGCTTGCTTATTTCAAATACAATACCTGCTTGTGAGCCTTCAAACACAATGCACAGAGCTCCGTTATTAAGCTTCAACCTTCCTAATGTCTCACTAGATAAACTTTTCTGTAGCTTAGAGAGTTATTCTAGACAAGCATTAATACACAGACCATTGTTCTATTTGCCCCTGCTTTTCTACAATTTAAATAATTTTTCTGCTGACCTATCTCATGGCTGCTGCTTAGCTCCAATCACAGTTCTGCTGTCTCTGAGGCCTGCATCTTGCAGCTTTCCCAAAACTGTCTAATTTAGTGGATTCCCACAGAACCCACCTCACTGACTGCACTGCAGCCCTCAGAAATGCAAGGCACAGAGTGCAAACCAGTGTGTGACTGCACAAACCAGAGAGAAATGGGAAATCAGCTCTCCATTTCTGCCCCCTCCCTTAGGCTGCACTGCTCAGAATGTTCCTCAACAGTGAACCCAGCCACCCAGGCTGCCAGCTCTCAGCTGAGGCTCCAAACACCAACTCTGGCCATCACACCTGGGGAGATGTTTTACCAGGGGCACAGATTACAGATTAATTACAGATTAATCACAGATTAATTAGATAACCATCCCCCTGCAGTCCAAACCCCATGAGAAAAGGCCAACCTGGAGCAGTTTAAAATCTTACTGCACCCTGAAAATCCAGCATCCTGGAGAGTCTGAGCTGCTCCTTAACTTCACAGCATCCAAGAGTCCCAGCCACCACCAGGCTCAGGGAGCTCACCCTAAAACACAACCTCAGGGCCCCAAAGGAGCAGCCAACAACCCAGCCATGAGAGCACCCAGAAATTGTCCCGTACAAAGGGAGCACAGCTCAGCCCGGAGCTCACACAGAGTGGGGAAAGCAGAACAGGCAAAGTTCTACAAATCTCATTTTGCCACTGCAAGGGCTCCAAACCATCCCAGCCTGCAGCAAAGCAGAGGCAGAGTCCCCCAGCCCTGTCCCCAGAGCAGAGCTTCAGCACCCAGCAGTGACAATTCCCACAAGGTGGGACCTGAGACCCAGCCCAGGGCAGCTCAGCCCTGACCCAGCTCCCCCAGGGGCCTGGGGCTGCTGCAGAGAAACTGGAACCAGAAAAAACCAACTCTGACTTGCTTTCCACCACTGGAACCAAAAAACCCAACTCTGATTTGCTTTTCACCACTAGAACCAAAAAACCCAACTCTGATTTGCTTTCCACCACTGGAACCAAAAAACCCAACTCTGATTTGCTTTCCACCACTGGAACCAAAAAAACCCAACTCTGATTTGCTTTCCACCACTGGAACCAAAAAAACCCAACTCTGATTTGCTTTCCACCAGAGCCAAGTAGAACACGAGCTCCCAAAATCACATCTCTACACAAAAATCAGCTTTCAAACAGACTTATTGACCATTGCTTCCAAAAAACAACTCGCAAATAATGACAAACATTCCATAGCAAAAAACCATGAGCTTACCTGGATCCTCCTGTCCCCAGGGCTGCCCCTAAACCACAGAACTGTGCTCTGCTGGGAGCTGCCCTGCTGCTGATCAAGGGAATTTATTGTGGGGTCCCTCCTGCCCACAGGCACCTCGTGCTCCTCCTCCTCACAGGTGGCCCCGCTCAGGTGGGCAGGGGGTGGCACTGCCACACCTGTGGGCAGCCCTGGGCTCAGCTGGGCACAGCAGCTGCCCCCAGAGCCACCAGTGGGGCTGCCTGCAAACAGGCACAGCCCTGTAAAAGCCCTTAAAAGCCTCCCAAACTGTGCCCCACGGCAGGAGCCCCAGAGAAATCAATACAGCTTAATGCTCCATTGCTGAGCAGTGGATTGCACTGAAAAAATTAAAAAAAAAATCCAATTTTGCACCTCCTAAAGTTCTTGAACAAATATGATTCTGTACAATTTAAATAAATGTTTTAAATACTGATCTTTGGTGGTTTTATTGTTGTGGTTTTTGGGGTTTTTTTCCCACAATGGCCAATCCCTAGGAAGTGTAGGGTTTGAAGGTTTGAAATAACCCCTTTCTCTGGCTGGTTTAGGGTTTAACTGGTGCCATTGCCATGGAAAAGCTGGGTTTGGGGTTTAACTGGTGCCATTCCCACGGGCAGGCCAGGTTTAGGGTTTAACTTGTGCCATTCCCAGGGAAAAGCCAGATTTAGGGTTTAACTGGTGCCATTGCCATGGGCAGGCCAGGTTTAGGGTTTAACTGGTGCCATTCCCAGAGGGAAGCTGAGTTCAGGGTTTAACTTTTGTCATTCCCATGGGAAAGCCAGGTTCAGGGTTTAACTGGTGCCATTCCCAGAGGGAAGCTGAGTTCAGGGTTTAACTGGTGCCATTGCCACCCTTTATAGGGACGGGATCCCGGTGGGCAATGTGAATCCCTGAATCCCTCAGCCCTGAGCAGCAGGGTTTGGGTTTCCCCCTCTCCCCGCTGAAGAGGATTTGAAGCTGGGTTTTTATTTCAGTGCAGAGCCCCGGCTTGGCCCGGGAGGGGGATGAGGAGTTGCTGATTTCAGGCTTCAGTTCAAGCCCTTTAATCCCCCAAATCAGCAATGCCGTTATCTCCGCATCCTTTGTCTCGCTCATCCCCGCCTGGCCCCAGGTGAGCCAGAGGGGGCTCACCCAGCAAAGCTGGGCTTAGCGGGGCTTCCTGCCCAAATCCCACCCTGTGCCCCCAGCAAAGAGCGGCCAGGAGCAATAAATAACGGGGCAGCATTAAAATTCCACCCCGGCCCCGGGAGCGGCGTGATAAACTGTTTGTGAATCAGTAATTCTATTTATTAAAAACAGGGGCATTAATTCTGACACGTTGAATTATAACGCAGACAAACAGATCTTGTGTTTTAATTAAATGCTTCTGTTTGATGAGGTGGTTTTATATTAAGATTTAATACCAGATTCTGCTGTTCCTGCCTTGGGTGCTGGGGCAGGGCTCCCACAGGAGTAGGAGAATTCCCATCCCTGGGAATTTGGGAGTTCTGGCAGAGCCCCCTGGACAGGCAGGGCACACAAGGAGGCTCTGACCTCCCTTTTCCAGCACTTTCTCTGCTTTTCCTCCTTTTCCCAGCTTCCAGGATTTTTCCAGCCTCCTACCACATTTCTTATTTCCTGCTGCAGAAACAGAAATGAATATTGTTTCAAAAAACCCCACAAAAAAACAACCGCACTGCTTTGAGGTTTCTTTCACATTAAGCTACATTTAATATTCATTTCACTTTTTTTTCCTATTAATTAAAAGTAAACCGTGTATTGTATGGTACATTATCCCTCTAACAGCCCCATGTGGAGATCATGAAGTGGAAGACTAATGGTGTAGACTTTAGCATTTAGTTTTAACCAGGATAATTTACATATCTGTGAGAAGAGTCCGAGGCATGTGTAAATAAGCAGAACTCGGAGATATCAGCCCCGTGCTCTGCTCTGGACTGGAGAGCCACGGGCTGTGCATTTATTCCATCACTCAGCTAATTTAATGAGACTTTATCCAGCATCCATTTCTGCAGAAGACACAAAACTTATTATTAAGGAGAGGCATGTGGCAGTAAGAAAAATGTGTTTGTTTGCTTTTTTATTCTATTACCCCCAAGTAGCAAAGGTGATCCCATTCACTGTTCATTAAAGTTTACCTTTATAATTTATCAAAGGAGCCCGATATCAAGAGCTTTATGCTGAGATTTCAAAATTCGAGACTGATTAAAATTTAATGGAAAAGGCCAACGTTTTGGGGTGGGTTGGCAAGAAAAATCGCTTCCCAACCTGCGAGGAGAGATTTCATTAATGTGCACCTCTATTAGAAGGCACCATAAAAGACATTAGAGGCACGAAAATGGCATTTTCACTTCAAAAATCTCTCTGGCTTTTTTAGCATAAGTTTCAAGGGAAAGAAAGTTGTGGTGGGATTCCAGGAGAGCAGCACTGGCTGGGCTGGGCCTTTTGCAGAGCACTCAGTGACCCTGGGGGTCTTTTCCAGCCTTGAGGATTTTGGGATTTTGGGATTTAGGCATCCCAGCCATCCCTGGCAGACAGGGACACAGCCAGTTCCTCTGAAGTTTACATCAAGAAAAGCAGGAATCACCAAGAATAAATGTTAAACACCTATGTGTGATGATGGGTCTGATCATGTTATGGAGGAAAAAACAAAATAACAGCCAAATTCACAGTTTTGGCAAAATGAAGAATAAGGTGTAATGTGGGGAAAAAAATCAAATATGAAATCTATTTCAAAGCCAGACAAAGAAGGATTTTCACCATGTGAAAATGATGTTTTCCTTCCCAATTTGCCTATTGGTGCAGTCTCAACGACCTTACAAACAGGGAAGAAGAAGGATTTCCACTAAGAAGAATTTCCATTAAACTGATATAATTGAAGTTGTTTCTCTTTTTGGGTTTGCTCAGTGGCTTGATAAGCACAGACATCACTCCCTGACTTCTTCTGGACCCAGCCCAGGATTCCCTCACATTTGTGGTGCAAATGCTCCTCAGAAAGAACCAAAACAAATCCTGCCCCAGGTTTTGTGGAAAAGGCTTTGGGGGCTGTCCTTCCCCCCTGGCTGAGACCACCAGAACAACCCCACAAATCCATTTCCCACCTGGGTTTGCTTTCATTTTACCTTCTCCCTGCTGTTTTTGGAGAGCCCTCACAGCCCTCTGGATGTGGCACTTGGGGACATGGGGTGGCCTTGGCAGTGCTGGCATTGGTTGGGCTCAATGTTCTCTGAGTGCTTTCCCAGCCCAGAGGAATCTGGGATTCGCCAAAATCCCAGATTTCGGCAAATTTTCCCAAAGCTCTGAGCACATTTCTGGGTCTGGTTGTCCCTGAGCAAGAGGAGAGGCAGCAGAGGCTCCAGGGCTGTCTGTGGGATGTGATTAGTCCCAGGAATATCATTAGAATAACAAAAATATGGTCTAGTTATGGCTCCAATTAAAGGTTTCCTCAGTGAGAAATAATTAAGGGTTGCAGGATCTGGGCTCTGCCCAAACTAAACCAGCAAATCCTGGGCTCTCTGTGGTGAGGTGAGCAAGGATACTCCAGGACCCCAGATCCCTAAAATCAGCCCTCAGACACAATTTTCCACAGGTAATATAAAAACAGGGTTTAAAACCACCAGAGTAAATTCTAAAAAAACGTGGGTCTCACTCATTGCAGGGACACTTGGCTGGTTTGCAGCACTGTGCAGCAAATCCCTGTCAAACTGAGATGATGATCCCAATAAGAGGAACAAATGAAAATAAAAAATAATTAGAAGGGCGAGTTAATTTTGTAGGGGAAAAAAGGGGTATTTAGGTAGAAAGGAAAAAAAATAAGTAACTGGAAATATAATTAGGAAATAGTTTTGACTAGCAGTGGCTGGGATCAGAAGGACAGTGTAAGTCTCTGTCTGAGTGAGGACTGGGGTTGGTTTCTGGTCATTTTTCCTGGGGTTTTGCAGGATCTGAAGGGTGCTGGAGCACTGGGCTGTTCCCCATGCACTCAGTGTGTGGGCACACTCCTACCAGTGCAGATTTTGGGGCAGATGTGCCTCAGTTTATGGACACACTCCTGCCAGAGCAGATTTTGGGGCAGATCTTTGCAGATGTGCCTCAGTTTATGGACACACTCCTGCCAGAGCAGATTTTGGGGCAGATGTGCCTCAGTTTATGGACACACTCCTGCCAGAGCAGATTTTGGGGCAGATCCTTGCCAGATGTGCCCAGATGAGCAGCACTGTCCCTCCCTGCTCCCCAGGGCACTGCTGGGTGTGCTCAGCATGGGCAGAACTCACTGCCAGCTCCACTGAGCTGGATTACAGACCATGACCAGCGAGCCCTCACATGACAAAGCCTTTGTGTAATTAATATGCAGGGAAAAATGCTCCCTGGACGGCTGCTAAAGCGATTTAAATCATGCACATAAAAAATGTAATCACAAATTTAGCATGGTGGACATTGTAGTCACACTGTGCTTGATTGCATAGAAGGTTCCAAGTGTGTTTTAAATGTCCTTTAAGATTGAGATTAGGACTTGTACTTACAAGATGCATATTAATCTAAAACTCAACATTTTTCAGTGTGGGATCACAGTAGGAGAACATTATGGGCAATAGAGGTTCATTCTAATCCCAGTAGGTAATTACACTTTGAAATAATATTCTTTAATTAAATCTTGTTTGCAGTTGATTGATTTAAACACTAAATCTAAAAACCTAAATTTGAGTTTTTATCAATTTTTGATGCTTATTGCACAGAACTTGGGCTTTAATTGATGTTTCTGAAGTTTCTAAAGCTCTTGTCCACCGTATCCTGGATGAATTTATTGTAATTACCAGCCCCATTCCTGGGCACTGCAGACGGCTCTCCCTGGATAATTTCAAGTCCTTTAAAGCATAAAATGCTCGTTTGGGTGTCAGAGCTCCTCCTGTTCCCACAAAGGCTCTGCTCCAGCACAGGTGCTGCTGTCCCAACATCCACCCCTGGCTGTGCTGCACAGTGGCACCGACAGGACAGGGCTGGTGGCACCACGGGGACAAGGGGGACATTTTAGGGACAATGCCACAGAATTAGGGGCTGGCCTGGGCTGGAGAGGATGTTAAAGGTTGTCCCACTCCTTCCACTGTCCCAGGGTGCTCCAAGCCCCTCCCTGGCTGGGGACAGCCCGGGACAGTGGCAGGTGTCCTGCTTATGGCAGGGGTGGGACAAGAGGAGCTGTAAGATCCTTTGCACCCCTGAGGTTCTAGAATTCTCTAATTCTGTTTTCACAGGCACTGTCACTCCCTGAGCCTGCCCTGGCAGGGCAGGGCAGAGCAGAGCAGCCCTTTGGGCACCCAGCCCCGCTTTGGGGACATCTCTGCCAGCCCTGTGCAGGAGGAGCCCCAGGAGCAGCTCCTGCAGGATTTGGCCACGAAGGCTTTGGCAGCAATTAAAAAGTGCTGTGATTAAATTATTCAAGCAGGGAACAGCCTCATGCACCTGGGGACATGCCTGGGCCATGATCCACCAATGATCTGGGGAAAGGTGGTGGGAAAAGCTCCCCCTTGGCCACCTCTGTGAGGTCCCAGTTCCATCTGGGAATGTTCCAGCCTCAGGAGCCTCCAGCTGGGCTGGGAGCTGGGACAGCAGGGCTGGGCAGGAAGGGTCAGGATCCACACCTGGGCTGGGACAGCAGGGCTGGGCAGGAAGGGTCAGGATCCAGCCCTTCCCACCAGGGCTCACGGGGCTGTTTGGGCTCTGGCAGGAAGGGACGGGTCCTGGCATGGAATGACCCTGGCACGGAATGACCCTGGCACGGAATGACCCTGGCACCGGGTACAGTGGCACAGAGGGACCCCAAAACAGAGAGATCCTGCCAGAGGGGGACCTCAGAACAAAGAGACCCCAGAGCAGAGGGACCCTGGCACAGAGATGCCCCAGAAAAAAAGGACCCTGGCACAAAGGGACAGTGGCACAGGGGACCCCAGAACAGAGAGATCCTGACACAGAGGGACCCCAGAACAGAGGGACAGTGGCACAGAGGGACCCCAAAACAGAGGGAGCCTTACACAAAAGGACCCCAGAATAGAGACCCTGGCACAAGGGGACCCCAAAACAGAGAGATCCTGACACAGAGAGACCCTGGTACAGAGGTATCCCAGAACAGAGGGACCCTGGTGCAGGGGACCCCAAAACAGAGGTAACCCCCAACAAAGGGACCCCAAAACAGAGGGACCCTTACACAAAGGGACCCCAGAACAGAGACCCTGGCACAGGGAACCCCAGAATAGAGGGACCTCAGAACAGAGAAACCCTGCCATATGGGACCCTGACACAAAGGGACCCTGGCACAGGGGTCCCTGGCACACCCTGGGAGCAGGGCAGGCAGTGCCACCATGCAGGGACACGGGGCAGGCTCCAGGAGGGTGCTGAGCTCCATGCTGCCACGCAGAGCAAATGACACCCATGAAAGTTTAACCACTCCTCCACAGGCCTGACCTTTTCCAGCGTGCAGAATCCCACATCCAGGCTCAGGAGTGAGTCAGTGGTGCTGAGGAGTGAACTTTAAACACCCCCACGTCACTGTGCTCTGCAGGCAGCCCTGGCCAGGCTGGAGTTAGGGCACAGCCCCAAGCTGCATCAGGGAAGGGACAGGTTGGATATCAGGAAGAAATCTTTCACTGAAGGAATAACGAAGTACTGGAATGCTCTCCCCAGGGAGGTGGTGCAATCACCATCTCTGGATGTGTTTAAAAACAGACTGGACATGGCACTTGGTGCTGTAGTTGAGGTGTTGGGGCACAGGTTGGACTCGATGACCCTAAAGGTCTCTTCCAACCTCATGATTCTGTGGTTCTGTGAGTTTGGGAATTCTGCCCCTGCTCCAGGAGGACACCACGGACGTGTGGCACAGGAAATGAAATCCACAATGCTGAATCCCTCATAACAGAAACTCCACGTCCTGCCACAGCCACATCTGTCACATCTGAGCAAAAACAAACGGCCTGCTGGAATGTTTTATTAAGATGACTTCGGCGTGGTGAGAAATGATGAAGTCACTCTAAGAGCAAAGTAAGAGCACGGGACCTCATTCATTGTAACACTAATATTAATCACACAAATAATATAAGTGTCTTACAGTAATCCACATTCCCTTAAAATATACATTATATATCCTGGGGGCAAACAGCAGCACGAGGAGCTTGGAATAAATCCCCCCAGCCATAGTGGCCAGCAGAAAGCCATTTATATTCTGACAGATTAATGTATATTTTGTTATGCGTAACAAATGAAAATATTTACAGCGCTATCAGAGAGAGCTCAAGAAAAATTAACTTGCACTAATCAATACGTTTCAAGCACGAATTCAAATTCTATCCAAACCCTACAATGTCTTCCAAAAATTGGCACCAAATAAACAGGGGTGTTTCTATCAGTTTAACTGATATTATTGTTGTGTTTAATCCTAAAATTTTGCCCTACATTAAGTACTCTGACCATGGGCAAGCACTGACCAAAGGCCAGAAACGGGGAAATCAGCTGAGGTTTGGAACTGAGCACTTTGGAACTGACCTCCCTGCAGGTAAGCAGGCAGTTAATCAGCAAGAGTCATCACAATTAGGAAATTTTTTTAAAAAATGGAATTACAGTTTTAAAAAATGGAGCAAAGGAGGCTCAGGGGGAGCTGAGCAATCTGAAAAAAATCCTGAGAGGAGGGGACAGCCAGGGGTTGGGAACAGGGAACAAGGACAGGAGCGGGAACAGGGACAGGGAACAGGAACAGGGACAGGAGAGGGAAAAGGGAACAGGGACAGGGAGCAAGGACAGGGAACAAGGATAGGGAACAGAGACAGGAACAGGGAAAAGGGAACAGGGACAGGGAACAGGGAACAGAGACAGGAACAGGGAAAAGGGAACAGGGACAAGGAACAGGGACAGGAAAGGGAACAGGGAACAGGAACAGGGACAGGAGGAGAGGGAACAGCCCCAGCCAGGGGAGGCCGGGGTGGGCAGCAGGAGAGCAGCTCCAGCTCCATCCCTGGAGCTCTCTGACACCTCCGGGCAGCCCCAGGGGGATGAACAGCCCCGAGCTGTGATTTTGGCACCGTCTGTCCAGGCAGGTCCCTCGGGGCTGCAGTGCCTCCCTCAGAGCCCTGCCACACTCCCCTCTTGTATCTCAGGGAGGAGAGAACATTACCACTTCCAACGCCACTAAAAATTGACTTTCCTTCTCCTTAACCTATTCATCCCCATCTCCTCCTCCCATTATTCCCAGGCAATTTTGTAAGATGACTATTATGCAAATGCTACAATAAAAATCTTATTTTCTGCTCCCTTTTCAGAGCCCTGCTCTGTTTACCTCCATTCTCTCTCCCTGATGGAGTTCTCGACAAAAAGGAGAGAATAAATGTGTCCATTATTGACCCAAGTCTGAGGAAACTCAGCGGGAGGTCACCAACTGCAAAACAATTTACAAATCCCTTCCACCCAGCCTCCCAGAGCTCCAGAATTCCAGGCTCACTGTTCTTCCTCAGCAAGTTCTGCCATTCCCACACTGGGTTTTCTCACTGAGCTCTCCTGAGCCTCGCCCAAACCAACCTTGTGCCAAACCCAGCTTTGGTCCTTTTTTTGAGCTGGAGCAGCTCCCTAGCTGGGGAAGGTTGTCCCCAGCTGTGGGAACCCAGGGAATTCCTCTGGCTGCCCTGGAGGGCTCCAGCCCCTGCCCAGGGGGCTCAGAGACCTTGGCACAGAGCCCAAGGCCCCTGTGCCTTTGATTTAGCCCTTGGAAAAAACAATTACCAACCTTGTATGAAGAACTACAAGCCATGACAGTTGAAGTAGAATGATAGTAAATTTATAACGGGGTGAAAAATAGATTTTTTGGGGTTTTTGGTATGGGGGTTCAGGGGGCAAGATGGAGGAATCTGGGCATGTCCAGCCTTTCTCCTTCTTCTT
>JAWWEY010000280.1:721963-734565 GCA_035582745.1 Loriotus luctuosus | reverse complement strand
AATTCCTGGCTGGGCTGGGATTCCCAGAGCAGCTGGGGCTGCCCCTGGATCCCTGGCAGTGCCCAAGGCCAGGCTGGGATGGTTGGAGCAGCCTGGGACAGTGCCACACCAGGGCAGAGGATGGGCAGGGCCAGGAGGAGCACCCAAAACCCAGGTTTGGGTGGAAACCTCTCGAGTTTAGAGGAAAACCTCTCAGATTGGGTTGGAAACATCTCAGGTTTGTGAGGGAAACATCTCAGATCGGGATGGAAACCTCTCAGGTGCTCCTCAGGCAGGGCCAGGCCACCTGAATGTGGCAGCTGCTCAGCACGCCCTGCTGCAGGGACAGATCAATGCATTGGTGATCACCTCTGCAGGTCACTTCCTAATGCAGCGATCAATCAAATTTCCTTCCATTCTTTCAAAATTAAGCAGAAAGAAAAAGAGATTTTAGTTTTCTTTTCTTAGCTTATTTTTAACAGAGGCACTACAGAATTATGATGGTGTCCTTTTGGTAAACCAAAATGTCAGACACATATTATTCTTTTAAACATCTCCTGGCCTTTCTCTGAAAGGTTAAGGTGGTTTAAATAAATTTAGTCAAAGTAAATGACAGCTGAGGAAGAGTATTAGAAAACTATACTTATCAACAACCTCCTTTCCTTAAATTTAAACAAGTCATTTACCAAACTGCAGTTTAAGGAGATCATGACAATATATGCTGTTCCACGGGAAGATGAAAACAACTTTAAATGGTGAAGAAATGTTGGGTGGGAGAAATTACGCACAAGTTAGTGAATGTTAATGCATGGTCTGAAAGTTGCAAACCATGGCTTTTAAAATAATGGGGCAGCAGCCTGGGCTTTCACCTGAGCCCTTAAGTGGGAGTTGTCCTTTTCCTGCTTTTACATCCCACTGATGACAGGAATTGAGATGGAAAAGCATGGATCCAGGCCTCACTGCAAGAGAGTCCCTCAGATGCCCCAGTGTTGGACAGATGTTGTTGTTTGCCATGGGAGTGCTGCTTAAAGCAGTGGATTTTAAATGTATTTATAGATTATGCAACTTTATTTTATTAAATGCAACTTTAAAAGCGATTCTGACACCCGTGAGCATTTCAGATGCACGTCTGCAAAAGTAGTCCAAGTGGGAAAGAAACCAACCCAAACCTACCAGCCAAATCAGTGGCTCTTCAAGATAACTCAGCAAGAGATCATTTCCTAATTAACATAGATAATTGGGATCTTGAACTCATCACCCAAATCAAATGATGATTAAAATTCACTGTATTTCAGAATCCCAGAACGGTTTGGGTTTGCTGAGACCTCAGAGCCCATCCCATTCCACCCCTGCACCTCCCATCATCCCAGGGTGCTCAAAGCCCCATCCAGCCTGGCCTGGAACACTTCCAGGGATGTAAATAACACACTGAGACCATTTTTCACACATCAATAATGAGTTTTTCCCATTTCCATCTTCTGAGGAGCCAGGAGCAGTGAGCAGACACCTCTGAGGAGCAGAGCCAAGGCCTGCTCCTGTCACCTTGGCCACCTCCTTCTTCACCCTAGAGCCCAAATGGGTCACCCCACTCCAGCAGGTTCCCTGCAATGAATCCCAATCCCACTGCACGGCCCTGAACCTACTGCCCACACAGACAAAGGGGAAACGGGGTCACTTTTTGGGGCACAGTTCAAACACATCCTCAGAGCTGGCTGCACCAGGACCTCTGGCAAAGTCCAGGAGAAAGAGGGCCTGCCTTACACCATCCTTTTTCTGGGCTCTTTACACATAACACAGACAGGACCAAGAGAAAAAACCCTTGTGAAGACAAAAATACACATTTTAGCATTTGTGTTCACTGATCTACACCCAAGCAAAGACCTCCTGTCCGAAGACTTATGTTATCATTATATTTACTTACTTTATTACTATTTTAATTACCACATAATTACAACCCCTTGCTTAAGCACTTCCCTTCAAACTTATCAGGAGAGTAACAAAACCCAACTTCCCGCAGTTCCGCGCAGCTCCAGCGGAATCGGCGGCAGAAATTTCAATTTCACTTGTTGGTGGGAAGGGCAGAATCGCCCGGCCGCCGGCCCAGCACGGAGGGCTCGCAGCCCGGTGCCGAGTTTCCATAGAAATGCATTGATTAGCGCCTAATTCCCGTTAATGCCGTGTCCCTGCAGCACGCTCTGCCTGCTCACGCCGCCGAGCGCCTTCCCTCGCAGCCGCCCTCCGCTTTTGTTCGGCTCAGTAGGTTTCCTAACTGCTGGGTTTTATTGAGTTAAATCAAGCTGTCACTTCATCTGCCTGAAGGATGACTCAAATACAACACATAATAATAAAAGAAAAGTAGGATAAAATAATCTTGTCAAGCCAGAAAAACTGATTGCTTGAAGTTGTAGCCTTCAATCAATACACTAATTCCACAATTTATACCTCTTTCAATTGGAGAGGAAAGAAACCCTGATATGGTATTTCTTGGCTCACTGACCAACTTTGACCTTCTATCTATGTGAATGTGGGATTAGCAAGTGCTGCTGCTTAGTGAAATCACCTATGAAAACAGGGAAGCAAAGCAGAGCCATTTGAGGCTCAAAGTAACTTTATTAATTCCAGCAGGGCCAGGGGTGTTTATTGCTCAGGAGCTCTGGGCTCACAGCAGAGGCCACGGGGCTGCTGGTTGGGGTTTGGTGTTGGAGAGGAGGGGGAGCAAAGCTCTGGGGCTGTGGCAGAGCCAGCAGCAGGGTGTGCCCCCAAAGCCACCCCACTGGCACCTGTCCCAGGGAAATCGCAGGAAAAGCAGGCTGTGGCTGCTGCTGCTGCTCACAGTGCCCTGCCCAGAGTCAGGTGGACAAAGACAGCTTAGCCAGGCAGCTTTAGAAACCAATTTCTCGAGGAATAATGACCCACTTTGTAATTTGCTCATTTTTTCAGTGGCCAGCCATCACAAACCCCTCTTTTATTTGTAAATCGCCGTTCATCTGCATAGCTTTATAAAAGAACAATCATTTAAAAATTTGGGATGTCAGGTGCCTGCTTTGCTTTCAGAATTCCTCCCCTGCGGGCACAGCCCAGGAAATAAAAGTTCTTTGTTTAGTGAAGCTTTTGTACTTCACCCTGCCACCTGCTTAGCTCAGGTTGTGGCAGGCTATCAAACAGGGCTGGAACAGGAGCCTCCCTGCCCTGTGCCTCCTGAAGGAAAAGGAAACCTGTGCAGGCTGTCAGATCAGCAGTGCTGGGGCAGAGCCAGCCCACACTGCTGAAATAATAAAGGTAATTAAGGCAGTGCAATAGGGTACAGCTTTCCTTTGCTTGGGAAAAGGTGGTGTTTAATGAACACCAAATTTTCCCACTTTCCAGGGATATTCCTTGTGCCTGTTTTCAGTGATTTCAGCAATACCTGCTGGCCTGAGAAACAGAAGCTGAAATAAAGGCATGGCCAGCCTGGGATGAACTCTGAACACAGCCTGGAACAGCCCAGATCTCAAATCTGCATCACAAACGGCAGCTCAGGGCAACGAATGCCAAAGCTCCCACATTCCACGAGCTGCTTCCTACCCTTCTGTCCTTCCTTTGTCCCACCGTGGGGTCAGAAACAGGGCAGTGCTGGTGCCAGAGAGACTCAAGGAAGATGTTCTTGCACAGTGAGGGTGGGCAGGCCCTGGCGCAGGTGCCCAGAGCAGCTGAGGCTGCCCCTGGATCCCTGGCAGTGCCCAAGGCCAGGCTGGACAGGGCTTGGAGCAGCCTGGGAGAGTGGAAATGTCCCTGCCCGTGGCACTGAGTGATCTCTGAGGTCCCTTCCAACCCAAACCATTGCAGAATTTCCTGACTCCAAGTCCCACTGAGCAGCTGGAAACTGAACCCAGTGGGTAAAACCAAGCAGCCAGGAGCACAGTGCCTTTCACACCTGCAGCACCCCTGGGAGCCCCTGATCTGTACAGGTAAAACCAAGCAGCCAGGAGCACAGTGCCTTTAGCACCTGCAGCATCCCTGGAGCTCCTGGTCTGTGCAGCCACAGGGGCAAGGAGCACAATGCAGCTTTCCAGCTCCTTCTAGCAAGACACCACTTTGATTAACCTTTCCTTTACTCACAGTTTACTTTGCTCAGGGTAGAACACGCTGCTGGAGACGTTGCCTTTATTTTTTTCCAGGCAGTGGATGGTATTTCCCCAGGCACCAGAAACACCTCCATGGAATACCAAGCGAGCACCAGAACACAGCCCTGGTGCAGCTGCACTTCCCAGCAGCTGGCACCAGGCCCCTGCCCTGCTCCAGGTTAACTCAGAGCTGCTCTCAGCACCCCTGGCACAGGGCAGCCTCTCCCTTTAATAGGGGAGCAGAGTTAATGATGCAGTGTTAATGGAGAGAAATCAAGCACACGAGTGTCAGGTGGTCACCTCACCCTCCCAGCTCCTGACTCAGAAACTCTGAATTATTCAAACCTGCCTTTGCTTTAACGGGCAGCAAAAAGAGAAAACACCAAGGGAAAATGAAGAAAAATGCAAAAAAGAGGAAAAGTTTACTTGGTATCAAAATTCTCCCTTATTGATTATAAGCAATAAATAAAAAAATGCTCCAGGACACTTTCACTCCCTAATTTGGATCTACTCCACCAGAGGTATAAATATCTGCAGGAAATAAGGGTCTGCACCAAAATACTCCCTGCTTTCCCTTCTGCTTCACCTTCAAGGGAAGCAGAATAAAAGAAGACATTTGCAGGAGAGGAGGCACAGCCCCTGAGCCCACTGATCACATTGTCCCTGGATTTCTGCTGCGATGAGGGATGAAGATGCATCTCATGCTGATCCTTTGAAGCTCATGGAGATGAAGGTTAAGAGGCATTTGAAGTTGTTAGTTTGTTTGTGGCCAGGGAGGGAGGTGCTCGGTGCCCTCGATCCTGCAGGCTGAGGGATGTCACCAGCACTCACCTCCTGACATTCAGTCCCATGGCAGGAACAAAGATTAGAGCCAGGGTCAGCCGTGCCAGTCCAATTTCACTCCAAGTTTTATTGCCGACACCATTGTTCATCTGATTGTTCCCAAACACTTTCCTTTAACAGAAATGCCGGGATTCAGCCTTATTTCCAGCCATCGATTACAGTGCTGTCAGCTGAGCAAATACTGGGCTGGAAATTGCAGTGCACTTGAGAAAGTAGGGGAAAAACCCATCAGAAATGAACCAAAATTGCTCGTGGAATAAGCAAATAAGGGAGATGGGCTCTGGGCTGAATAAACAGCCTGTGTGGTGTGTGCACAAAACAGAGGTGCCTGCCCAGCCCAGCTGCTCTGGGAGGCTCTGGTGAGGAGAAACACGCAGCTGAACGCTCCAGGATCCCCAGGAATCTTTTCACCTGAATACTCAGCTTCTGCTGCCCACAACTAAAAAGCAAATGCTGTTATTTTAATGTATGTTAATGATCTAAACCATGGGAGTTTGGCTGTTTCGAAAGACTGCCCGGCCATGGCTCAGCTGTGGCACCTCCATCATCCCCATCACCCTTGAAACACTGAGGTGTCAGCTCCAAACCAGCTCCTGGCTCCCCAGTACAGCTCAGGAACACCTCAAACAGCTCCACAGCTCTCGGGAAACAAAACACAGCGAGCAGCAGCAACCACACAAAATTAGGAGTGATGAGTAAACACCTTAAATGGGCACAAAATAATTCTGTTCCAGGCCTGTGCTCCAATAATTTCACACTGAAGCCTCAGACTCCATCCCAAGCCAGGTCTCTGAAGCCTGGTAAGAGACTTCTGTGTGGTGTTTTCTCCCCCCAGCAGTGGCAGTGACAGGGCTGCTGCCTGGAGACTGCACAAACTCTCCAACAGCAAGCAGGGACCCCCAGAACCAGCAGCCTGACCCCAGGGATGGGGCAGGGGGAGGCAGGAGCCAGGGGAGGGTGCTGAGCCTGGAGCAGTGGCAGCCCCAGCCCAGGAGCTGTCCTGCACAGCTGTGGCAGAGGGATCTGGAAGGAGGGCTGGGAGGGCACACAGTCACTCCCTGGGCTTTGCAGGGTGCCAGGGGCAGCACGGGCAGGAGCAGGATGGTGCCAGCCCAGCACTGCCCGTGGAGGGGGACACGGGACCCTCGTCATCATAGGAACACCTGGATGGGCCCCAGGAGCCCCAAAACCAGGGCAGTGAACCCTCTCTGTCAGTGTCAGTCCCACCTGGCTTGGACCCCAAACCCTTGGCTGAGCCCAGTGAGCCCAGCACAGCCCCAGGGGCCCTGGGCTGCCCTGAACCTGTCCCAGGGCAGGAGGGAGCCAGGGCTCCGTGCCCACACTGCCCTTGGCAGAGTCACTGGCACCCCCAGCCCCTCCTCACCTCCCAGCCTGCCTCACCTGAGCTCCAGCTGATGCCTTCCCTCTCCCAGTTAGATGCTGCTCTCTCTTTTAGTGCTGGCACTTGGAATTTAAAGAGAGAGCGAGAGAGTGACAGGGACTATATACAGGAGGGCAAATATTTGTTGTGTAAGATAAACACACAATTATCTAAAATGTAATCTTAATATGACTTATTAAAATAGATTACATTTTAATGTGCACTGCAATTTGCACATCATCCAGCACAGGCTGGGTATGCAGTTTCCCTGTGCCTCTCCCCCGACAAGCTGCAGTGCTGCAGATACAGGGCAGTGCAAAGCCCGCCGCTATCTCCCTCTAAATGGCTCCATTCCGTGTTGATAGGCAGATACGGCCCTCACCTTTATCCCAGCTTGTTTCTGACCCACTGAGTTCGTGTTAATCACCCCTGTGGGCACCAATAATTTCCCCATATGTGGAATTTGATAAGTTAGAGCACCCACTTCATTTCAAGAAGATTCCAGCTGGCTATCCAGTTATCGCTATGGACAGCTTCAAGCACTTCCATGCTGCTCCTTGTATTCTGAGCTTTATCAAGTGCTTTGCACTTTTTGTCTTTTATCTCTTAATTGAGACCTGACTGCAAGAAATGCCTATCTCTTAAAGTGTGGTGCATTAAGTATTAACTTGAACTGCTTTGGCTACTTGAGGTACAGAAAAACCTTAAGAAGTAGGGAAAAGGGTGAAAAAAAATCTCCCCAAATCTCTATTTAGAAAAACTGTGTAAATGCTACAGTGTAATAAAAAAAAAAAGTCTTTTTCTTCCTTGTCTGCCTCATCCCACAAGTAAAGGAAAAATAGAAAAGGAAAGTGTGTATTACAGACAGAAATCAACTCTATCTACTTGTTTGCTTAACTGGAAATGCATTAAAATGCAAAGGGCCTGGAAAAGGAAAGCGTTAGGAAATGAATGCGTATGAATAAGGAATTATTTCACAATTAGAGGTGGCAAAGAATTCTTTTCTCACGGAATGATCTGTTCAGTCCATTCAGTTGTCAACAGCAGCAGCTGAATCTCCTCATGGAGGAGCCTGGCGGGTGTGGGATTGCCACAGACACCCTTTGATGGGGAATATCTGTATTTTTTTGAAGCATCCCTCCCAGAATGACTCTGAGCAAAGAGTGTGGAGTCTGGCAGAGCCAAGACAGCGTGGAAGATTCAGGTTCACTCTTGCTGCTCCACTCTGCACTTTCTCCTTCCCCACAGACGTGCTTTGCATTCAGCAACAGCCCCAAGAGCAGAAGTGTTCCACTCCCTGATGGTGTCTGGAACCCAAAACCTGATGTGGGTTTGTGCTTTTCACCATTTTCCTGGCAAGCAACCTCCCTGCAAAGCTGCTCTCAAAGTGCCTGAAGGAGCTCTCCTCATGTCCCTGGCAGGAGGGGCAGCAGGTGAGGGTCAGTGTCTTCTCCCAAGGAACGAGGGGCAGGGTGAGAGGAAATGGCTCAAGTTGTGCCAAAGGAGGCCCAGGTTGGACATGAGGGGAGATTGCATCCCTGGAGGAGTGGCTAAGCACTGGCACAGGCTGCCCAGGGCCCTGCTGGAGTCACCATCCCTGGAAATGCTGGGAAAATGAGTGGGCAGGGTGTTTCCCAGAGTGGTTCAGTGGGCACGGGGGGATTCAGCTGAAGGTTGGGCTGGATGGCCCTGGAGGTCTCCTGCAGCCTCAGTGTTCTGTGACTCTCCAAAGTGAACATCTAAGCTCAGAACATGTTTGAAGATGTTGGCACAAATCTCCCAGTGCAGCAATTTTATCCGCTGTAAAATGGAGTGAAAACATTCCATATCCTCTGTAAAGTGGGGTAAAACATTCCAATGTCAGCTTAAAACCTCTGGACCAGCACTGGTCCCAAACTGTGGTGCCCTGGCAAAAAGCCTGGGGTGCACAAATTCCTCATGAATGATCACTTCCTTTTTAAAGCAAAACTGAGCAAGGCATGAACTGCTGCTTCTAGCCCAAACCCAGTTTCTCAGGAGGATCTTTGTGCAATGAATGGGCAGCATGGAAAAGTAGAGGAAAAGCAGGACTTGCCCTTCCCAGGAGCCCTCTGCCTCCTGGAGCCCCGCCCTCCTCACTACAGGTGTCACTCACAACCTTCTCCTGCACTGGATGAGGAGCACTGTTATTTCTCTGAACATGAACAAGAAATAAATAACAATAAATTGACTTTTCAAAGGCTCTTTGCCAGTTCAAAGAGCTCAGGTGAGTCCAGGTCTCACCCTGACCCAAATGCATCCCCACTCCTGCAGCTGCAGGTGTATTCTGCCACTGGTTTATAAAGATTCCAGTTTGCTGCCCCCAAAAAGCCCCAGGCAAGGCAGACAAGACCAGGAGTGTGTGGGGCAGCTTAGGAGAAGGAAATATTGATAAGCCAAAAGGCATTTTTCCTTTCAAGACAAGGGCAGCAGCAATAACCCCACAGTGAGGGAGAGTATTCCTCACCTTCCTCTCTGGGGGACGTTACTGAAATCAGAAAAGTAAAGCAAAGGCCCTGCAAATGAAGGTAAAATGACACATAACAGCACTTCAAAAGGGTTAGATGAAGGCACCTGTGGTTCCTGAGGGGCAGAAGGGCCACTCACAGAGTGGGAAATAAAGACAGGAGGATATTTTGGCTGGTCAGGAGTAAAAGCAGAACAGAACCAAAGCACCAAAGAGGTACAGGGTACAAAAGGGGATTAAAGGGAATCATAAAGGGAATTTTTTTACGTGGCTAACACTGAATAACTGATATCAAATTCCCTATGCAACAGAAATAGAAGGCATCAGAGAAGATACAGTTAACCTGCAAGAAGTCAAAACCTTTGCCATGGCATCAGATGTTTAACAGCATCCCCAGATATCAGAAGGCTTTAAGCAATTACAAATTCCCACTTATATCAGAGGTCTACAACAAAGAAAAAACTGAAGAACCCGTGATCTGTTATTCTTTTCTTGCCGGTTCACAACCTCCTCGGGTTAGTTTTGGGGAGACTGTAAACTCAATACATGAAGGGAGTTGGCTGCCATACACTTGTACAAATCCCTTCACTCAGTGAATCACTGGCACACACTTGTACAAATCCCTTCACTCAGTGAATCCCTGGCACACTCCTGTACAAATCCCTTCACTCAGTGAATCACTGGCACACTCCTGTACAAATCCCTGCAGGAATCCCTGGCACACACTTGTACAAATCCCTTCACTCAGTGAATCCCTGGCACACACTTGTACAAATCCCTTCACTCAGTGAATCCCTGGCACACACTTGTACAAATCCCTGCAGGAATCCCTGGCACACTCCTGTACAAATCCCTGCAGGAATCCCTGGCACACACTTGTACAAATCCCTGCAGGATCTGTACCACTCACAGGTGGTGGGACCACGCACACCCTTCTCCTGCACTGGATGTGGAGCAGTGTTGTTTCTCTGAACATTGACAAGAAGTAACAGACCAAAGGGCCATATTTTAAGAACCAAGCTGATAGCTAAAACTACACGAAATGTAAATCCTGCAATCAGATAAATGCCCCCAGCACACAGAAGAACAGGAGCACCCCCAATTGCAGGGATTTCACCCTCCCTCCCTGCTGAGCCCCCTCAGCAGGCTGGGCTCAGCCCTCCACCCCCACAGAAATGTCTCTGCATTTGGCACATTTCCCGCAGCCCCCAGGCTCTGTATTCCCTAAGCCCCCCAAGCCGTTTGGCTGCAGAGACGCCTGTGTTATTGTCAGATTCAAGAGTTAAATATTCCAGGAGGAATTTGTTCCTGCACGGTGATACATAATGCCTGAAAACCCCCTGCACCAATATTGCTCTCAAATTGGCAGCAAGTGAACAAGGGACATGAAGGATGCTTCAGCACAGTAACCTATCCTTCCTTCTCTCCTGGGAGCCACTTGGCCAGCTTTCATCCTCATAATTATAATAAATTTGACATTTCATAGATAATATTGATTTCTGTATTTTAGCATTTCACCATAGGTGACAGTCTAGCGTCAAGAATGAAATTTCTATTGATCTCCAGCGCATTAATCTCTCATGTGTATGTGATCATTTTTATAAGACCTTTTACTGCACATAAATCAATATTTCATATTTCCAGCTATGCCAGAGGAGATGTCATATTTGTAAACTGTGAGTTGACACCTGCAATTCCTTCCTGTTCAGCTTCAACTGTTCAGTAACAGTCGATTCAGGGTTGGGAAAGGATCAAGCTCCAGAAACAAGTGAGATGAAAAAGAAGGATGTAGAATACAGTAATTAGCTTAATGAACAAAGCAGCGGAGTAAGTGAAATAAAGCTGTGTTTCTTCTGCTTACACTTGCCTCATGAATACAAACATCTTTAGGGAGGTTTGCTAAGCGACTGATAACGCATTTTAATATGTTTAGAACACATTATAGTATAAATGTATTAGGGAAATAGAACCTGTTAGGAAATCAGGCAAGCTCCTAAATTAACTGCCTTGGTTGATACACCCTTATATCCATCTGAAATTATCCTTTTCACTCACAGCATTACCGGCTATTCTAACTTGGAGATGGTACAAGAACTATTTAGTCACCATTTAAACTCTATAATTTAGCAAATAATAATTAGAGTAATAAAATTCTCCTCTTTGAGCTGAAATATGAACTTCCCACAAACAGCAAATGGTACCAGGAGAAGAAAAAGAGTAAATCACAATGAGACCTGTTTCTCCTCTGTAGAGGTTTAAGTGAATCAGTTCAAAATCACATGCATAAAACATCTTTAGATAATATAGAATCCATAAATAAATAAAAGTGTCCAGCTGCTTTGGGATTTGCTAAATTAGTTAAATGAGCAATTACAGTGTGATGTCCAGCAGCCCCAAACCCCCTTCCAGCATTCAGCACTTTAAATTATTTGCTGTGTTAACAGTGACCTCCTCTAGTCTGGACAGTTGAACGGTTTGGGGCAGCAGTGGATAATCTGTGATTTAACAAAGAGTCACTTAAAGCTATATCCATAATCCATATGCAGACACAGATCCTGATAAGAGTGCCATGCCAGTTCAGTCCTGGGTGTGGGGATAAAATCACAAGTGTGAGCTGTCCCAGCTGGCCTGGAACAGCCCTTCTCTCATCCACTGAGGAGTTCCAGGGCATTTCCAGGGAATGCAGTCAGGACTCAGCCCGCTGCTCCCCTCTGCACAAGCAGAGCAACCACAAACATTTTCGGAGCCACACTCGGATGAGGGCTCGCTGTAGAAGCTCCTGAGCCCTCCTGCCCAGCTAAAGGCTGATTTTGAAGCCCCCATTCTACACCAATTTCCTGTAAGCACTCTTAGCACACTATTATTTCAAATTACACATCAGCTCACAGCACAGAAATGCTGCACTTGCTAGGGCCTAGGGCCAATCCTTCCTGTCCATCTCTGAGCACGTGCCCATGAAGTGTGTCGCCATGTGCCTGTGTTAGCACGATGACAGACACCCTGTCAAAGTGGAACTGCTGTCCTGTGTGACGAGACCCCCGAGGTTCTGTCAGCTGCTGATGGAAGGGGCAGCATCAGAAAAACATCTGGGCACAGCGGGCAGTGTCGGGGCGAGGGAGGCGTGGGATGAAAGGTGTCACCACACACAGCTGGGTCAGAGGAGCCTGGTGAGAGCCCTCCCTGCTGGCAGCCTCCGCTTGTTCGGCAGGGAATGGCTTCCAAGTGTCTGCAGCCCCACGTGAGACCCAGCAGTGCAGCGAGGCCCAGCAACGCAGCGAGGTCCAGCAATACAGCGAGGCCCTGCAACACAGTGAGGCCCAGCAGTGCAGCGAGGCCCAGCAGTACAGCAAGGCCTTGCAGTGCAGCAAAACCCAGCAGTGCAGCAACGCCCAGCAGTGCAGCGAGGCCCGGCAGCGCAGCGAGGCCCAGCAGTGCAGCAACGCCCAGCAGTGCAGCAACGCCCAGCAGTGCAGCAAGGTTGTGGCACTTGCAGGGCTGAGCCAGTGCCAGGCTCTCAGCCCCAGCGGTCTGCAGCTGGTGCAGCTGCCTACAAGGGTTTTCTAGGGAAAAACTTGGAGATAGTGCGATAGATGAGTAATGCGATGATTGACTCTCACCATTAACAGACAAATATTGTGTGTATAGGTTAAGGAAAGTTTTACAGATTTATAGTTATGTTTTACCCCCTTGTGTTGTTATCAAGGGACAGCCTGGGTTTGGGACATCTGGGAGGATTGGCTTGTCACTATGGCAACTCCTGACCTGCAATCAGGATTTGAGGAAGTGATCTCCACCGCTGGACAGCAAAGGA
>JAWWEY010000280.1:696134-717842 GCA_035582745.1 Loriotus luctuosus | reverse complement strand
AAAATAATAAATCAAGCCTTCTGAAACATGGAGTCAGATCCTCGTCTCTTCCCTCATCCTGGGACCCCTGTGAACATCACCACAAGTCCCTACACAGAAAAGTCAACTTTGGGCTGCTGGATCTCCAAGCTGAGCTGCTGGGTCTCCAAGCTGAGCTGTTAAGTCTCTTTTCCCAAGCCTCACATGGAGCAGCCCCTGGCACCCGGAGGGTCCTTCCCCTCCCCAGCCCCATCCAAAACCTGCAGATCAGCAGTGCTGACCATCATGCTCTTTAAAAAAAAAAAAAAAAGATTTATTGATAACCTTTTCTAACAAAGGGAAGATCATTCCCCAAGTTCCTTATTAATTTATGCTCCTCTATAATTATCACTTAGAGCAACCACTGGAGCACTAATAAATATATAATGAAAGCAAAAACATAGCACGCTGTGGTGCTTAATCTGAGATTACATATTTATAACAACAAAATATGCCATTCAAGCCTGGTTCAGGGCTTTCTATCACAGCCCACCCCCTCTGAGGGCCGCTTTTTTTCCCCCCTTCTTTGTTATGTCATTCTGCAGACAGATCCCAGGCTGTTCCCTGTCACCCACTGGAGCAAGCGGCTCAACAGCAAGCACAGTTGGACAGCCCTTAATTAGTACTGCTCGGGATAGTCAGGATGAGAGCTGTGTCAGCATCTCACTCAGATGCCATCCGGGGTGCCCTGGGTGCTGCCCAGGCAGGGCAGGGCGGGCTGGGCACCAGGGGCTCAGCACCAGCCCCAGCCCCAGCCCTGGCAGCGGGCAGGGAGCACCCAGAGCCAGAGGGAAGCTGGAAAAGCAGCACTGGGTCTCTCATTCACAGGAACACAGAGCTGGGGGACTGGCACTGCGAGGAAAAACAGGAAATTATGTACTTTGTGTGAAGTGGCCTCAAATTATTCTATCCCATTACACAAAGTGTTTATTTCTTTAAGCTTGAAGCATGCAGGGTCATCGGCTCTGCCTAAACGGTGCCAGAGAGGTAAGAACAAACAGGCAAATATCAAAGTCGCTCTTCAGATCCTTCAAAACTCAGCATGGAAATCCAAATGCTGTTATTCAGTTATTTGAATATAAAATCCTGATTTCTTATTCAAAAAGAACCAGGAGTGATATTAAAACTTAGCATTTTTATGGGGATTAACAACAGACTGTTCCACAGGATATAACCCATTCTTGGGAAAAGCAGCAGAACTGTACCCCCCTTACCTTGCCTTGCACCTGGAGATGTGCCCAAGGAACCATGTGAAGGCATCCCAAATTTCACAGTTGGATTTTTACCATTCGAACAACTCGCCTTTCACTTTAAATCATGTGGGAATGTCAGCTGGTTGTCCAGATCATGTCATACCCAAAGCATCATTCCCACGTTCCTACCCCAACAAATTGTGTTTTCATTTGATTCTGATCAACACTAGACACAAAGTGGGGGTGACAGCATTTTCCAGTGCAAATCTGTCATTGTTTATGAAAGATTCATAAACTGAGAGTGACATCAGGTAATGTCTCCATAATCAGCGAGGAAGCTTGGGCAGTGCAGAGCGTTTTCAGCTCAGAATTTCTTCCAGATTATTTTGCTTTGAAGGCTCAGTGCTCATGGTGTGCTCAGACATGAGCAGCAGTCACCTGAGTCAGTTCTGCTCCCAAACTGGAGGGATCCAATTTTTAAAGAGAAGCAGCTACAAATGCCTGGGGAGATGCAAAATTCATATTTTGGGGGGGAAATTGGGGAAGTGATGAGATCCATGAGCACCTCTCAGATCTCCTCCCTTGGACAATTAAAGCCATGATCCCAAGAGAACAAACGAAAACAAATGGGGGCTTGGTGTGTGTGTCATCCTTCTCTCTAATGCTCCAGCAGCTCTGCTCAGAGTTCAG
This sequence comes from Loriotus luctuosus, assembly GCA_035582745.1. Classification (NCBI taxonomy): domain Eukaryota; kingdom Metazoa; phylum Chordata; class Aves; order Passeriformes; family Thraupidae; genus Loriotus; species Loriotus luctuosus. The sequence continues at coordinate 715,941 of JAWWEY010000280.1, read as the reverse complement.
GCAGTAAACAGGATGATTGATGGTCTTCCATGCTCAAGTAGGAAAAACTGGAGATTCAGCTCCTTCTCCTGCTCCATTTTTCTTTCCCTGCTGCACCATTAGAGCTGGATGCCATCAATTTAAGCAGGTACAGGATCATACCCTAAAAATAACTCTCCTGATCTCTCAGTTTCTTGTTGGAGGAGCCGTGGGCCCGTGCTCCTGTGTGAGGTGCTTCTCACCCATCCCCATCTATTCCCATCAGCTGTGGAAAATCCTGTGCACTAACCACCAGTGTCACAGGGCATGGCACAGGTTGGACTGGCATAAAGCTCCCCTGATCCTTCAGGAATCACCCCAGTTCCACATGAATCACCCCTATTCCCACAGGAATCACCCTGATCCCACAGGAATCACCCCAGTTCCACATGAATCACCCCAACCCCACAGGCATCACCTCGATCCCTCAAGAATCACCCCAATCCCACAGGAATGACCAAGATCCTTCAGGAATCACCCCCATTCCCACAGGAATCACCCCCAATCCCACAGGATTCACCTCAATCCCTCAGGAATCACCTCAATCCCTCAGGAATCACCCCAATCCCTCAGGAATCACCTTGATCCCACAGGAATCACCTTGATCCCACAGAAATCGCCCCGATCCCACAGGATTCACCCCAGTCCCTCAGGAATCACCCCTATCCCTCAGGAATCACCCCGATCCCACAGGAATGACCAAGATCCTTCAGGAATCACCCCCAATCCCACAGGAATCACCCCGATCCCTCAGGAATCACCCCAGTCCCTCAGGAATCACCCCAATCCCACAGGAATCACCCTATTCCTTCAGGAATCACCCCAATCCCTCAGGAATCACCCCGATCCCTCAGGAATCACCCCAGTCCCTCAGGAATCACCCCAATCCCTCAGGAATCACCCTATTCCTTCAGGAATCACCCCAATCCCTCAGGAATCACCCTGATCCCACAGGAATCACCCCAATCCCACAGGAATCACCCCGATCCCTCAGGAATCACCCCGATCCCACAGGAATCACCCTATTCCTTCAGGAATCACCCCAATCCCACAGGAATCACCCCGATCCCACAGGAATCACCCTATTCCTTCAGGAATCACCCCAATCCCACAGGAATCACCCCGATCCCACAGGAATCACCCTAGTCCTTCAGGAATCACCCCAATCCCTCAGGAATCACCCCAGTCCCACTGGAATCACCCCGATCCCTCAGGAATCACCCCGATCCCTCAGGAATCACCCCGATCCCACAGGAATCACCCCGATCCCACACCAGGCTGGTTCCCAGCCCCATCCCGGCGCGGAGCCGCACTGGCTCTCCAGGCTGGTGGCAGCCCAGGCTGCTTTATAAGGATGAATGAAGATGAAAAGGAAGACAAATAGAAGTGAATGAGGCACTGCTGGCCGTGATTCATGAGAGCCCGCAGTAAGCCTGTTAGCCTCCGCCTGGCTCCCTTCGCCGGGAATAATGGATAGTTACAGTGTGGATGGTGACATTGTCAAACCATCAGGAATTGCTGATTATGGTGCTAAATATTGATCTCTGCTTCACATGTGTCAAAATTCTTTCTTCCCTTAATTAGAACTTCCCTAAGCACCCTCCAAGAACAAACTGAATAGATCAGATCTCCGTGAAAGGGAGTGTGATACCAGAATATAATTGTGACCTCTTGTCTTCCTCCTCTCTCTGGAGTTTTGAGATGACTTCAGCTGTCTATCCTGCCCTTCCCAGCACATGTGATAATCATACTCATTTTTCCCAATCTAACCATAGGAAGATTTTTCCAAGGCTGTGCTTTTCATCATTTCAACCCACCGGGGCTGCAGTCAGATGGCAGCGAAACTTAAAGTGCCAGAAGGTGCCTTTTTCTATTTGTTTGTTTCATGGTACACTGCACCAGGCAATGACCTGTGGCAGGAGTGTCACACAACACGGAGACAGGTTCACCCAATCAAAGGGAGCCTGAAAATTAACACAGATCCCTTCATTTCTTCATGCGGGATTGGGGAAGGGCAATTTAATGGATGTCAGAGTGCTCTGATTATCACCCCGCAATCACGGGCGATAAAAAATTAACTTTTGTTATAATGATTACTCTGCATTATTTGTATTAAAAGCACATTTCCTCATCAAGGGAGTCATGACAATTAGTACTAATTTTGTATTACTGTTCAATCATCTTTCCTACTCTTTACAGTATTTATAATATAAAATAATGAAAGCCTGTGATGTATGGTTTCAATTTACTCCACAAACTGAGCACTTAAGTCATTTATCTTAGTTTATCTGTAATATACTGGGGCTCGGGGTTTTTTGTATTGTTTTTCTTAAACATGACACGGCGGTACATTTACCTTTAGTTTGATGTGCTTGATAAAAATCAATACTTCATTAAAAGATTCCCCCAAAATTGTTCAGAGCAATTTCAGCAGAGGAGAGGGAATGAGGAAGGGGCTCATCTGTAACCCACTAACATTTATATAACCATGCAGGGCTGTGCTGTCCAGGGCCAGCTTCTGCAGGAGCAGGGATAAAGACGTGCAATTTGTGGGGTTGTGAGGAGGGCAAAGGGAGGAGAAGGGCCCCGTTCTCTCCCACTCACTGGGAAGTCAAAGCAAAACCCACAAATGACAGAAGAAAGGGAGGCACTCCCCAGGACAGAGCTTCAGGGGCAGTGCTGCAACAAGTGCTTGCTGTCACCCCTTCCCCTTCCTCCCCAGCCCAGGGCACAGCACAAACATGAGCAATACATTTAATTTTGATGGCTCTGTTTGGACCTCTTTGATGGAGGCTCTCTGTGCAGTCACAGCACTGCCCTGTGCCGAATGGAAGATGATCTTCCCCAGCAGAGTGGCAACAACCATGGAACCAGGGAATTGGGAAGGTTGGAAAAGCCCTTTAGGATCACCCAGTCCAAGCATTCACCAGCCCTGTCCTCGAGTGCCACAGTCACAGGTTTTGAGCACTCCCAGAGATGATGACTCCACCACTGCTCTGGGCATCCTGCCCAATGCTTGACAGCCCTTTCCATGAGGAAATGCTTCCTAATATCCAACCCCCAGCTCCCCTGGCTGGCTTGGAGCCCTTTCCTCACAACGCAACACGGGCAGTGCTCCTGCTCTGTGCTGAGGAGGACAGGCAGGAAGAGCCTCCCTGATCCACCAGGTCAGGCAGGAATTCCCTGTCAGGAGTCACGTCTGGAGTGTCCCAGCTCCTCCTGCTCCATCCAGCAGTCTGTGCTGGGCCACAGGACAAGGCAGGAGGGCCCTGCAGCCACAGCCCAGCCCAGAGCCAGCCTGCCCCAGGACCCCTTCTGAGCCCAAAGAGCTGTCACCAGGGACCATTGGTGCACCCAGACCCCATGGTGTCCTCAGGGAAGGATTGGGGGACTATCTGTCACCCACCAGCTGCTGAGCATCCAGCCAGGCTATTTCTAACTCAGATTCATCCCTAGGAATTGTCATTGCTGCACGTTGCCTTCTGGCCATCAGGAGTGACCGAGGCTGGGGCTGCTCTGCCCCAGTCCCAGGTTTGTGGCACAATGACACGGAACTGGCCATGGTTCTGCCCCTCTGGGATGCTCTGCCCCAGTCCCAGGCTTGTGGCACAATGACACAGAACTGGCCATGGTTCTGCCCCTCTGGGATGCTCTGCCCCAGTCCCAGGCTTGTGGGACAATGGCACAGAACAGGCTGAGGCTCTGCCCTTTCTCTGCCACTCCAGAATGCTCTGCCCCAGTCCCAGACTCGTGGCACAATGACACAGAACTGGCCATGGTTCTGCCCCTCTGGGATGCTCTGCCCCAGTCCCTGGCTCGTGGGACAATGACACACAACTTCCCATGGCTCTGCCCCTCCTCTGCCACTCCAGGATGCGCTGTCCCAGTCCCAGGTTTGTGGCACAATGACACGGAACTGGCCATGGTTCTGCCCTTTCTCTGCCGCTCCAGAATGCTCTGCCCCAGTCCCAGACTCGTGGGACAGTGACACAGAACTGGCCGTGGCTCTGCCCCTCCTCTGCCACTCCGGGATCCTCTTCCATCCACAGGCTCTGCACAAGGGGGATCTCACATTCTCCCAAAACAGAGACACAGCCAAGCTTTATGAAGCCATGCTCTCTGTGTGACTGGAAGTCGCTCTGAGAGCCAGCTGTGCTCCCGAAGCAGCAGCAATGTGTTTGATCAGGGACCCTGGTGTCACAGCTCTGCTCACCTAAAGATCACTGACCTGGCTCCGGGGCCCAGGGCCCCTCCAGCCCGGGAGGGGAGCTCTGCTGATGAGGCAGAACCACGCACGGGGCTTAAGCTTTTAAAAATATTGCAGCAGCAGCTGAGCGGGAGTGGGGGGAAAACACATCATTCCTTTATCCACGGCGCAGGTTCCCGGTAATTCAGGGGAGGCAAATACGATGCGATCAATAAAGCAGCTCCGTGCCTTCCACCCGCACGGCCTCCTCATGAATCTTAACCAAGAGAAATAATAATAAGTGACAGAGAAGGTTTCTGGTACTTTAAATAAGCGAGCGAGCCTTCCAAAGCTACGAGCAACATTCTCTGGATATCAAAAATAATAACTGGTTGTGCAGCAGTGCAGCGTGGAAACACAAGGGTATAAGATATACTGTACTTTAAGCTCTGTTTGATGAATCTGAGCACAGTTCCTGGGGGATAGATTACTTTAAACCATGCTCTTTTACTTTCTAATCCTGACTTGATTTGATTTGTACTTTAATACAGCTGCCTGGCAATTCAACAGCAAATAGAGACTATTTATGTAATCATATTGTAAGTAGTGGGACAAGAAGAAACTCTCTAGAACCTTTTTGGAAAATAGTTTGTTGTACTTTTTTATTTATTGAACAGCAGGGCTTCGGGCTTTTCAGTGCTCATTATAATTGGTTTTCTGCTTGAACTTTCAAAAACTGTCATGTCAATACTCAAACAGAATTTTTTTGCTTACTATATGGCTGTGGGCTCTATTTTCTCATGTGCTACTTGGCAAAGTTCTTGTAATATCTTGGAGGCAAGTTCTAGACTTGGAGCTGCTATTTCAGGGACTGGAAGGCAGGGTTATTTTATCTCCCCCATTGTTCTTGCTCGCCTTCCCAGCATTCTGCAGCGCATTTGCTGGGGTTCAGTGGGCTGGGGAGGAGCTGCCAGCCTGCTCCAGGCTCAGCATCTGCTCAGGACGCCCTGCTGGGGTGGGCCTGCTCCTAAAAATGGGTGTGGGACTCATCTCCCACCCTGGCACTGTGAGGAACGAACATTCCCAGTGCCAACGGGGGCAGGATTCAGCCAACGACACAAAAAATCCAGAGGGCAGCAATTGGAGCCCCACTGCTGATTTCAGGCATCTCCTCATCCCCAGATCCCCAGGACGGGGGCTGGATCCCAGTGCCGGACTTGGTTTGGTCCAGTCATGCAGGACTGGAGCTGTTCCACTCCTCAGCACCCAGTCCTGCCCTTCTGCATCAATTCTGAACCCTCAGAATCAATTCTGAATCCTCAGCATCAATTCTGAACCCTCAGCACCCAATCCTGCCCCTCAGCATCAATTCTGAACCCTCAGCACCCATTCCTGCTCCTCAGCAACAATTCTGAACCCTCAGCATCAATTCTGAACCCTCAGCATCAATTCTGAACCCTCAGCACCCAGTCCTGCCCCTCAGCATCAATTCTGAACCCTCAGCATCAATTATGAACACTCAGCATCAATTCTGAACCCTCAGCATCAATTCTGAACCCTCAGCACCCATCTCAAACCCAACCCTGCCCTTCAGCTCCCAGCCCTGCCCCAAAACACTTTCCACAAACACAAATATTTCTGTTCCTGAAGAACTTCCCCTCAGCTGCTCCATTTGTTGCTTTGCAAACAGCCTGTAAAATTACTGTCATCATTTTCTATCGTGTTACGAACACTGGAGAATAAAAAAAAAATTTAAAAATCAAAGAGTTTAGTGCCTTGTACAGGAAAAAAATCCAGTTTGTCTGCAGTGGGGAAGGGTGTTCTTGGCTGTGCTTTGGTGGGAAAATAAAACTCTAAATGGGAAATATAACCAGACTATTTTAAAGAAAAAAAAAAACAAAAAACAAACAAACCTTCTCTATTTGTGGTTATTTACTGGACTTAAAAAAAAAAAAGAAGAAGAAGAAAAAAGAAACTTGGTCCAGCTACTGTATATAAAATTAAATTAAAATAGAAACCCAGCCTAAGAGCCCTGCTTCTTTTGGTACTGATCTTGCAAACCAAGCAGCAAGGACAGGAGGTGGGATCTATTACTTCAGACTTTGACAATGCCAAAGCCTCACTTCAGGATGTGTATTTTTGGTGTTTAAAGGTGGCTGCAGGATTATTTCCATCCCCAAGGTGTGGCTGGGCTGCTCAGGGACCGAGGGAGGCTGTGGGGTTTAAATGAGCCTGGCTTTGCTGAGCAGGACTGGACAGGACTGAAAATCTGCTGCTCCACCAGCACTGGGCTCAGCACAAACCAGCACCATTGAAACACTGCAAGCAGAATTCTGCCTTTCACTTCTCCCAGTATAGGAAAAAAAGTCAGATTTTTGTTCTGAGTCCATATTAGATGAGAGATGAATGATAAATGCCATGCTTAGAATGGCAGGATTTTCCCCAGCGTGTACCACTGCTGACAGAAGAAAGCAGGCAGGGAACTATTTTAAGTGCTTGTCTCTGATTCCAAGGAAATTCAGCGAGTGGGGGGGAAAAAGCCTCATAGAACAGCAAGTGCTGTTTGAAACAATAATGCAATATGCAGCACTTATTAAAATCTATTATTTCTGTCAAATATTGAGCCAGCAGGGGTGTGCAAACACATGCACTGGGGTGGCTGTGTGTTAACCGGGCCCTGACACATTCTGCTGGGCTCTGGAAGCACCAGAGGAAAATTCCACACTGCAGAACCTCACTGGCCAAAATTCATACTAAATTAATATTTAAACTTAAAGCAAACAGGCATGGGAATGCTGTTAATAAGGGGCCAAACAATAGCCTCAGAGCTTTCCTTTTTTAAAAAATTACTGTGCATTTCATATTAAAATACATTAAATATAGCATTCTCACTACAGAATTTATATTTGCTTTTTCGTTTTCTTATTAACTCCTGTTTTCTCTGCACTTGACTTATGGAATACTAATACTGCAACTATTTTTTTCCTTAAAGAAAAAAACAAAAGCTGTACAGTTGATCAAAAAATGACCAAAAAACCAATTTGTCATTTTTCCCAGTGTTTCCAGGGACAATAGAGGGTCAATAATTTGGCAGGATCAGGACAGGGGAAGGTTTATCCAGTGTGGGTGATGGTTGGGAAGGGAAAGCAAAGATGATATTGCAGGTTTGGTTCCTAAAACTATATCAAAGCTACTCTTTTAGTCAACTTGGAAATTTATATACTATACACTAACCCTCCTTTAATATCCTCTCTCTCTTTCCTCTGGGCATTTATTGCTGTTCTTTCTAGTTCAGTAACCAGTGAGCAGAAGGTTCATTAAAACTAATTGAATTGGAAACTTGTCTGCCCTGGGAAATGTTAACTCTTTGTTGTTATCTCTGGGAAATTCCTTTTGTTACTTGCCTCTGAATGATGTGCTTGGGCTGGAACAAGCAGCAAACAGCACCTGGGCCAGGTTCTCCTTGGCAGCCTGGCCAGGCAGCACCTTTGGGATGGCTCTGTGTCCCTGGGGACATCCCAGGGGGGTGCCTGGGGTTGCCCCAGCACAGCCAGGGAAAGGAGGCCAGGGACCGCCAGGGACCACCAGGGGCTGCCAGGGACCACCAGGGACCAGCAGGGACCACGAGGGACCACCAGGTTCCATCTCAGGAACTGCCAGAGACCACCAGGCTCCTGCCCAGGAACTGCCAGGGACCACCAGGCTCCTGCCCAGGAACTGCCAGAGACCACCAGACTCCTGCCCAGGAACTGCCAGGGACCACCAGGGACCACCAGGCTCCTGCCCAAACCCCAGCACAGCCCCAGCCCTGGGGACCTGCTGAGGGTGGCACAGAAGCCCCGAGAGGACACAGGGTGACATCCCAGGGGTTAAATCACAGGGAAGGACAGGGAGATTCCCAGGAGGAGAACCTTGACTCCCCTCTGCTGATCCCTTGGGAGCAGCACTGGCCGGGCAGCTCAGGACAGGGGCTCAGGACAGGGGCTCCCTGCAGCTCGAAGATATCGATGAAATAAAACACTTGATAATAGTCACAGTGGTAGATTTCTGACAGCTTTAAAAATCAATTGAAAATAACAGGCAACCCACTGTTGCTAATAAAAGTAAATATTTATGACTGATTTGACTGAGCTTCAATACCAGTCAATCACTTTCTAAAGGATCTTTGCAATTCATTAACCTCTTTTTACTGGTCTTGTCCCTGTTGGTATTAGCCATTAAAAGGGAATAAGGGAGGGGGGCTTGATTTTTCTATTCTCATCATTCATAGCTTATTTGTTCATTCCCTCCATTCCCATACGTTGCTGTTAAATTGATTGTCTGTTTAGTCATATGAATGATAAAGTAGCTCTGCCAGGAAGAATGAAAGCCTCCATTAATTCCTGAGGAGGGTGGGCTGCTTCAGTTCAGCCTCAGCCTCAGCCAAAACTACTCCCATAGTTTCCTGCCACATCAGTAACTAAATTTAGCCCCTAACATATTGCTGATAATAAGAGCCATAATTCTCCTCACAAACTTTTCCATGTCAAAACTTCAGGGAGAATCACGTTTGTGAATATCTCTTCAGGACTGTTGTGATCAGCCTGCTCTCCCTGCCCCGTAACGTGGCACAGCAGCAATGGAGACAGCTGGCTTCATTTCAGAATTCAAACGGGACTTTGAAAACCAGTGGTGCCATGCCACAGGGGAAGGAGAATTGCACCAGCAGGAATTTCCCCATGGAAAGGGGGCTCAGGGATTGGAGCTGCCCAGGGAGGTTTGCAGTGCCCATCCCTGGAGGTGGCACTCTGGGCTGGCCACAAGGTGGGCATGGGGCACAGCTGGCACTCCATGGGCTGGGAGGGCTTTTCCAACCTCAGTATTTCTGGGGATTCTGTGAAATAAAAATTAAAGGGTGCAAAAAGAAAGCTGAAGCAAGTGGGACAGAAGTAGATCACCCTTTAAGGAAGGAAGGATTCCTGCACTTCCACTGCTCTATGGGTGCTTGTGGATCACTGGAGCCACTTGGGGTAAACCCTGCAGGGCACAGAGACCACAGAGCTGTTTGCAGCAGCAGCTGTTGGGCTCTAGGGCTCCACTAATTAGCTCTAATGTAGATGCAGCCCATTTCTTCCAAAAAGCTTCACTTTAGGAAATAGCTTTCGTTACGTAAGTAACAGACAGTTTGTAATCAGAGCTCTTCCACAACATCACGGTATTGATTTTGGAAACATTCCATATCCCTAAAAGGCTCTCTCCGGGCCGGGTTCCCGAGCCAGCGTGTAGCTCTGTCTCCAGGGGTTTCCAGGTGAACTCACCCCGAATCCAGCCAGATCCCGTGGATGGAGTCCAAAGTCTTGGACTGGGTTGTTTTTATTTGCTTTGCAAAGCGTCTCAAACGAAGCGTTGGTTCTGATTTCAGAGTGATTCTGAACGCAGGCCCCTCCTCCAGGATTTGATTTGCATGTGCTATCAGGTCTCAATCTGTATCCCAGGATATAAAACTAGGCTACTTCCTTGCCACACCTAAGTATTCACCTAGTTAGTAGCTATTTTTTGAGCAGGTTCCTGGTTGTGTGTGCAGGTATATGTCCATGCTTGTAAAAAGCAAAGCACCTTCTTTTCTAACCCTTGCTCCTTTGGCTAGGGAGCGGAAGGAAGAGCATGGATAAAGTGCCAGCCTCGGGATCAAGTTGAACTGGCAGACTGTCTATTCCAATATCCACATTAAAAATGAGGGGAATGAAGAATATATGAAAAAAGGGAAACAGCTATAAATTAACTGTATCTGACAAGTGCATTTCTTTCTAGTGGCAGTTATTGGCTCACAGTCATTGTACTGTGTGCGTGCTTTGATGGCTGATGTTAACCCCCACCAACAGTGAAAGCAAGAGTGACTATCTGAGAAGTTTAAGTTAAAACAACATTGGCACAAGAACACAAAAGTATGGAAATCATCCTGCACACATTAGTCAGTGATCAGGCTGGAGACCAGGCTTCCCACTCCTTCCCATGGGACAGGAGGGAGTTGAAATACTTTCATCTAGAACTTGATAAATATATTGTGGTGTGTGTATGCTGGGAAAGCTCAAAATACCTGTTGACATTGGAGTTTCTTTGTATTCTGTTAGTTTTTAGATACAATTCTTGGGATTACAACCGTCCCCTGTCTGCAGTGTTGCCTCATTCCCAGAGACCTGCTACTGTCAGTGGCAAGACTATCGCTATTGAAATTCCAAGCGGGATTTACACAGAGGACTTTTCCCCTCATCATCTCTAAGTGGGAGGGTAATGAAGCAGCAGAAAAAGCAGTGGTTAGGCTAAAATCGAAACAGTAGACATTTGAAAGAGAAACTAAAAAGTTTGTTCCTTGTGGGACAGAGTTCACAGCAGTGGTTCCGTCATCTAAAGCAGCATGGGGATATCTTGGTGTCTGACTACAGAAGGCAGATGAAGCAGTTGGAAGCAGTAGGACCAAGAGGAGGAATGACGATAGGATACCTATTTTCTGCTTTGTTTCTCCTTTATTTTTGTGCCTGAGAAGTGCTACAGCCACTTTTGGGCATGAGAGCCGAGCTGGTTGCCTGTGCTGGAGCGTGGGAAGGACTTTCCCCATATGGTGAAGTGCTGCTTGGCTTCCACTTACGGCACAGGGTGGCCGGGGGGATTGGGGGTTTAAATCCTGCATGCAGGGTGTTCCATGGCTGTGGGCTGACCCTGTGAGCTGGATGGGTATCACAGGTTGTGTTCCTGTGCTTGGCTGGAGAGGTGGTCTCGGATAATGACTTTAATTGCAGTGTCTACCTTGTGTTTGAGAGCCCGGAGTGACCGGGAGGCTCCAGGGCAGGCTCTGGAGGGTGGCTGTGGCCGTGCTGTGTCAGCCCTGGTGGGACCCTCTGGAACCCTTCCTTGGGGTATGTTGGGTTGTGCCTCACCAGACATCTGCCTTGCTTGGGTTGGGTTAAGCTTTAATTAGTTCCTTTCCAGCTACTTCACTTGCTCTGACATCCGTGTAACATATACCACTCCCAGCTTCTCAAAAGCACACGGAGACAGCTTGCTAGCTGACCTGGTTAAGAGGGTGCTAATTGGGCTCTTTTCTGGTTACATCCCCCTTTCTGGTTAGTTGGCCACTTCCTGCATTGGCACACCCTGAAACTGCGGGTAACAGACCAGTACAGCTTAAAGGCTGAAAGTATCCCAGTCAGAATTTAACTTGCTGGCCTTGCTGCTAGGCCACCGTGGCCACCTTATGAATAGTCCTGCGAGAGGGATGAGAGCTGGCTTGGAGGCAGCTGAGGGTACGACCGCAGCTCTTTGGAGAGGCAGGAGCAGAGCAGGACAGCTCAGCCCGGAGGGACGTCAGTCTGCGCCTCTCATCGTCCCAAACTCACCTGAGGAGCTTTGGGAAGGAAGGAATTAGACAATGCTCCTGCGCCAGTGGCAGGTTATGCAAACCGTAGTGGAGATGATTATAAGTTTTCTATTTTTAAGCTTTGCACGGAGTGACTCACTTTATTAGACGTGTTCGTTTGCAATGGAATGTGAAGCGCCCGGATTCCATGGTAATGGCCTCGTAAGGCACACGGGTATCCAACATAGCAGATTGGGTTTCTCCTCCCAGTTTCCCGGGCTGTGTGTCTCAGAGCCTGTCTGATGGCAGCGCGGGGCGGCTCACGCTGCTGCAGCACAGCTCTGCGGCCTCCATCCATCTGTGCCCCTGCTTCTGCTGCAGTACCCGTCCTGCTTCATCCTCCTGGCCCTGGGGCTGAGCTCCCCGCCATCCCCTTCCCTCACTCCTTTCATTCTTTGCCCCAGCTTTGGCCCTGGGTGCTCACACCCAGCCCTGTACCCGAGCAGAGAAGCACTGGCAGTTGTGGTGTTTCCCTTTCAGCCACCGGCTGCCTCGGGTGGGAGTGGGTTGCACAAGTCCCAAGAACATCCAGACAATAGTCTGGTAGCTGGCTGGGCCGGGCATTACGGGAAGTAAGGAAGGCAAACCACTGCCAGGAGCTGTGCCAGCCTGGTGAGGGCTGCGGGTGGCAGAGGTTTGCCATGTGGGATGTGCTGTGCAGAGGCATCTGCCGAGGATGGCTGTTGAAATCCCTTCTTTAAAACCCAGGGTGTAAGTGGTGCCTTGTGGGGTTTTGGGGTTGAGCAGTGTCAGGAGCTCATTGACTGCTGAAGTGGAGCCCTTGCCTTTGACACAGCAGGTCCAGGGTCTGATACCTGGGGAGGGTCACCTGGGCACCTTGCCAGGGCGGGGAGCTGGTCACTAGCCTGGGTCTGGAGTGGGACACTCCTCTGCAAGTGACTGTTCCATGCTGCTGTAGTCCAGGTGAGTGTGACTGATGGGTAAGGAATGCACCAAGGACTTCCTACTGTGACTAGGGTTTGCATTAACTTTTGGAAATTGAAAGCAGGAACTTGTGCTGCTAAATCTTTTGTGTAGTTTCCATTTTCTGTAGACTGCTCCCCCCGCCCCTTTGTGTCCTTTCAAGTTTAAAGTCTATTTCTTCTTATCATGAATCCTTTAATAGCAGTTTGAGCTCATGTCCCTCTGAATCTTCACCAGTGCCCAGCTGTTCCTGGGAGCTGTTCCCTGGGGATATTGAACTCCTTGGACAGATCACTCCATGCAGTAGCTACTCCTTGTGACGAGCTCCTGGCTCTTCCCACGCCAGCCAGGGGCTTCTGCTCCTGCCACAGCTTGTTCTAGAGCCTGTCAGGGACCTCAGCCCACCCTCCAGGTGAGGCCATGGGTCCAAAGGTGCCATTTATGGCTTCTATTGAAATCAAGGGTAAGGCTTAACATGCAGATTTACTGTGTCAGATGGCACTGACAGCACTGAAACACTCCGAGCCGCTTTTAAAGGTGATTCAGAATATTTGCGTGATGGAAAGATGACATTTCTGACTGTAGTGCTTCTCATGCTGGTTGCTATTATAATTTTCATTAAATTAAATCCCATTTCTGTCACAAGCTATTGATCTCAGCTGGCAGAGAGGCAGGTTTCAGTACCTGCTCCCAGAAGAGGAGGGGTTTGTGAGCGTGGGCCCTTCCCTGGTACAGCCTCCGTGGGAAGCACATGGGCTGCATTCCTTCCCCTTTCATCTGCACTGGGGCGGATCCTGCCCAGAGCTGGCAGCAGCCTTCCTCAGCCGTCTGGGACAGAGCTGGGGCAAACCCACCAGCGTCTGCTCAGAGCCTCTCCTTTCCCTGTGGCTTGTGGCCACCAGGCAGTGTTCAGGTCTTCCTCTCCAGAGGAGACCTTGTGAGCCATTTGCTGCCTGCAGAGCCGTTCCTTTGGGAAGAACCAGAGCTGTGCTGTGCCCTGGCAGAACCTGGGGCAGCCTGGTGCCAGCGGTGCCCGGGCTTTGCCCACCTGCAGAGCCCTGAGCTCACCCAGCCTCATCCAAACACACCCTCAGAAATGCGGGCTCGCATTTCCCGGGATGCAATTGAGCTGTTCCAGGTGTAAAAGCACCGGCTGGCTGGAATGCCTGTCTGGCTTTGTGCTAGAGTGGCTTATGCTAAGCCCTATTTTCCTTTCTCTCCTGGATAAGCTCCTCTTAGGGATGGAGAGCAAGATTGATGTGGCAATTTGAGCAGCTGGTCTGCTGGGAGAGTTCCTTTCTCGGGAGAATTGCCTGGAATCGGCTCCCAGCTCTGAGGAGAGCTAATGCAGCACACCTCGGGGCCAGAAATCCTCCTGCACAGGGCCATCAAGTCCCTTTCTGGGTGTTAGAGATGAAAGTGGGAAAGCTGTGCCCTGTGGCATGTCTAATGTCACTTCAGCTGGACCAGCTGTGCCTGGCTGGGCACAGGTGACAATCACTGAGCTTCTTAGTCAGTGGTTAGTGTACCTTGTGCAAATTCCATGGAAAGGAATGCTGGAACTGGCAGGTGTGTCCCTGGTGTCCCAAATCAAGTCTCAAGAGAGGTCCAAGCCAGGGGACGAGAAGCAGGGCGGAGTGCTGTCTGTGCTTGCAGGAACCCTGGTTCTGAGCAGGGATTGTGCTTCAGCCATCACCCTTCCTCCTGAGCTCATACAGCACAGAAAGGGCACGCTTCCCTTTGTCTTCCTGCAAGCCAGCATCTCTGCAGATGTGTGACACAGCTCCTTGAAAGATGCTGATTTGTTCCTTTGCAGCTCCCTGGATTTTGTGTTCTGGCACAGGCGCTTGGAGGGCTCCAGGCTCTCAGAGACTCCTTTGCTGCTGCATGGGGGGTGTGGAACCACTCCAGTACTGCCACCAGCCTTCCTTGGGCAGCAGAGCTGTCATTCCTGCCTCCTGGCAGCCTCGGACACAGGGCTGTGTCCCACAGTGCTGGCTTGGGTGTGCAGTGCTCCCGTCACCGTCTGTGTGCCATGGCTGCAGGTGGGTGGGAGCAATGCCTGCCTGAGCTCCTTCAGTGTGGGGATGGCCACGGGACTGTTCCAGCTGCTCCTCAACTCATGTGCTCTCCTCCTGTGCTCTCCTGGACGTTCCAGCTGCTCCTCAACTCCTGTGCTCTCCTCCTGTGCTCTCCTGGACGTTCCAGCTGCTCCTCAACTCCTGTGCTCTCCTGGATGTTCCAGCTGCTCTTCAACTCCTGTGCTCTCCTCCTGTGCTCTCCTGGATGTTCCAGCTGCTCTTCAACTCCTGTGCTCTCCTCCTCTGCTCTCCTGGATGTTCCAGCTTCTCTTCCAATTCCTGTGCTCTCCTGGATTCCACCTTGTGATCCAACTTTGTGACTGTCCATAGTCTTCCTCTCTGTTTTCACAGAGGGGCTGTAGTGTTTGAGGGCTGACCTCCACAGCAACTTCCCTCCCAGGAGCTTGCTTTGCTGGAGTTTGTCTGTCACTTTTCTCTTTCACTCCCTGTCATGGCACAAAGGAAAGATGAAGCTGATCTTTTTTTTGCAGCCGTAGTAAGAAGTAAATGGAAAATGTGATACAGGAAAGGCAGTCATGGTGGGAGTCTCCAAGAGCATAAATGCTCCTCTTTGGAAAAACCTGTGGGAAGCCGCAAGTCTTGGCCTTCTGAACACGGTCCCTTACACAGTTTGCACACACAGCAGCTCTGCATCGAATGCCTGCCCCAGAAATTGTGTGGGGGATTTCCCCCATGCTCAGTGTGCTGCAGGCAAATGCTCAGGGAATGAGGTCAAGCTTTGCCTTGGGAGGGACTTCAGAACTCCTCTCATTCCGTGGGCAGGGACACCTTCCCCTGTCGCAGGTCCCCCAAGCCCCAATGTCCAGCCTGGATTGGGACACTGCCAGGGATCCAGGGGCAGCCACAGCTGCTCTGGGTCCCTGTGCCAGGGCCTGCCCACCCTCCCCAGGAATTCCTTCCTTTGAGGCATTCCAGCCTGGGAACACGTTTCTGTGCCCAGCCTGGCATGGGGAGCTGGCTCCCTGCTGCTGGCCCCGGGCTGCTCCCCGTGCCTGGTGAGAGCGCTGGTGCTGCGGTGCTGGCACAGGGCTGCACACACAGTCTGCCCCTGCTTTGCACCCTGTTGGTGCTAAATCACTGT
Source organism: Loriotus luctuosus (assembly GCA_035582745.1). NCBI lineage: Eukaryota > Metazoa > Chordata > Aves > Passeriformes > Thraupidae > Loriotus > Loriotus luctuosus. Next base: position 700,237 of record JAWWEY010000280.1, on the reverse strand, counting down.
CTGGGGACTGCTGGGGAGTGTGGCCAGGCCAGGGTGTCCCGGGGGGCACAGGGTGCTGATCCCCAGGTGGGAGGGATGCTGTCCCTGACACGCTGGGGAGGACAGTGCAGGCTGGGCCTGCTTAACATTCCGCTCAGCCCCGAGCACGTTTGGCATTCAGGACCCGAACACTGGGTCTGTTAAGAATTTGCCTGACCCACATAGGGCTGGTTTCAAACCCTCTGAGCTGGGTGCAAAGTGCCACTCAGCTGTCCCTGTGCGTGTGCTGCTTCTCGCTGCGGGCCCTGCTCCTGCTGCACCCCGGGTAGGACGGGCTGGGCTCTGGGCAGCTCCTGCCTGCGCGGAGCAGGGACTGCAGCAGGGCTGGGATGGGATGGGCAGGCAGCTGCAGGAGGTGGTGAGGAGCTGATCACGTCTGCTGTGGTGTTGGGATGAGGGTTGGTGGCACTGTCACTGCAGACAGGCTGCTCCCGGTCTGCCTTTCCGTGGGGTTGGCAGTGCCTGTCACACTCAGGGTCACTGTGGGGTGTGGATATCTACTCTGATCTAAATACTCTTTCATCCTTCAGCTTCCTCAGCAGACACCAGAGCACTCTGGCTTGCCTCTGTCTAGACTTTGTTTAGAAGTTACTAATATTGCAGTGAAAATCTCTAATTAAGATATTGCTACCCTAAATTTCAACTTGTCATAACATTGTTATTAGTTTCTTCAAATGGTTTATTCTGTGTGTACCAGATCCTGACATGGTAAAACTGCCAATTAATTTTTATCTTCTTTTCTTCCAGTAAAAAATGGCATTTCAGAAGGCAGTGAAAGGAACTGCTCTCATTGGAGGAGGTGCCATAGCAACAGTTTTTGGCCTCTCTCAATTTTCTCAGCATAGAAACAAACACGTAAGTATTAATTACAATTTTTGATAAAATAGGAAACTTAAAATCTGTCACAGCATATGTCAGGCTTGTACAAATAGTTTTTAAAAATGACCTTTGGCTGCCACTGGGGCTTTACTTAGTTGCAGGAGGAGTGGAAAGACCTGACTGAAGTAAAAGCACTGTCTGCACAGTGTTTTCAAGCTGAGAAGCTGGAATTGAAACCACCAGCACTACCTGTGAGCATCCCAGGCTCAGCACAGTGCTGGTGCCAGCTCTCGCTGGGTTCCTAGGGCTGGGGCCAGGATGTGTGCCAAGGCAGGGGCAGGGCAGGCTCCTGCTGCCTCTGGTGGCACAGCCCAGCCCTGGGGTCCCTGCAGGGCTGTGCCCCAGCTGAGGGGGCATGGACAGGGTCAGTTCCCCCAGCAGGGCAGGCTGGTGCTGGAGCCACCAGCTAAAGCTAAAGCAGCACATCCCGTGTCAGTCTGTGCACTGCATCTTGCTGCTGGAGAAAACAGATTTCCCTGGATACCTGCTCCTCCCAACAGGGCTGGAGTGGCTGTACTCTTGAGCTCCTTTCTTCACCATTGCACCATGGACTTGCTAGGGCTGGCAGATTCCTCTGAGACTCCCAGTCCAACCATTCCCCCAGCACTGCCAAGGCCACCATGACCCCTGTCCCCACATCCACAATGGTCTTTAAATCCCTTTTCTGGCTGTTTCTATGGGGAGGAGGAAGAGCAGCTGGGAATGAGATGAGTCATGTCTGGGGAGCCAAGCTGGGAAGTGGATAAGGCAGGATTCTTATGGCTTCAGATACTGTTGCAGAAAATAAACCCCAGCATTTCAAATGAGCTCCCCATTGTGCTGCCTGCCTTGCTCCAAGCTGGAAATGTTCTCTCCAGAGTCTCTATCCCAGGGTTTTACAGCCTGGCTTCATTACTGTTAGAAATTGCAGCTGCAGCTTTTAGGACTGCTAAATGAGAGGAGCTGGAAGGGAAAAGTCACCTGGAGAGCTCGCTTGTTGCATATTGTCTGCAGTACTCCAGAATTCAGGGAATTCCTCTTTTGCTGGGATGGATGGCTACTCTGAACTTCCAGAGACAGATTAAACCCCAGGGTTTTACAGAGATGATCATGGAGTCAAAATCACAGAACCACTCGTGCTTTTATCCCAGCTCATTTTTCTGTACACACACATCTGCTGGCATTTTGGGTCACATTTATGCTACTGGAATTGAGTCACTGAATCCCAGAACAGTAGGGATTGGAAGGAGCCTTAAAGCCCATCCCTGGATGTGTCCCAGGCCAGGCTGGACAGTGTTTGGAGCACCCTGGACAGTGGGAGGTGTCCCTGCCATGGCACTGGATGGGCTTTAAGGTCCCTTCCCACCCCAGCTATTCTGGAATTCTGTGATTTGCCCTCGAACACTCAGACACCTGCATGGCCCAGGTGGCACAGTGAGCCTTTGCTGGCTGCTTCAGCAGCACTTCCAGCACTGATGGGGACACAGAATTGGACACAGATCCTCCTGCTTCCTGACTGCATTGCTGCATTCTGGTTTTGGACCTTTGTTTAATGCATCAGCCTCAGCAGGCTGGTGCCAGGTGTGAGATGGGGTGTTCTTGGAGATGCCAGGTTGGACTGGAGACCACTGGTGGCTTTTCCTTCCCCTCTCCCCTCATGATCACTGAGGGGAAAGGCAGTGCCTTGGTTTGGAGTTGCAGGATTCTGCTGTCCTTTCCCAACCCTGCTCTTCCTGGTGTGTGTGTTGTTGGTCAGTAGGAATTGCTCAACAAGGTGAATCCAATAGTGTGATAATATGATAATGCATCAGGGCCTGCTTTGGGGAGTTCTAATTACTGTATTTTTTTGTTTAAATGAATAAGGATGATGAATTTGACTCTGCAAACCTACCTGGAGATTTACAGTAGCAAATTAACGAGAACACTGGATTATGGATTACTAGATCACTTTATAACTTGATGATTAAATTCAAACTGCCAAACTAAATTCCTCTCACTAAGAGTGTAATCAAAACCATTCAGGGAACTCTTGCCTGAGAAATTGTAGATATAAACAGCAATTGCTTATTTCAGTAAACACACTTGTTCACTGCCAAACTAATCACGTTACTGCAGATGGAATCCCTGTGTGCAGCTTTTCTTCACTCCCCCATTTAATTGACAGCAAGATGCATCATATCTATATCAATTCCTGGTACTAATCACTTTGCTTATATTCCAGGGCTAATCTCCACACTCTGGCTATACCAGGGGCTGCATGCTGGGGACTCCACTCTGGGCTCTGCTAGGAGCCATTTGTTGTAAATAATGGGTTTAAAAGCAAACCTAGACATGGAGTCAAACCCACCTGATGCCAGTATTTCTTGAACTCCAAATCTCTCTTTTCTGGTGTTCTGTTATTTTCCTGAAGTTGAGTAGCATGCTTGGAAATTTCTCAGGAAATGTAGTGCACAGTAGATGTGGATTTTCCTTCTCCAGGGCTCGTGGAAGTTGATCACGTGTTGCTGAGCTTGATCAGCCAAAACCCGTGCAAGATAGGGTGTTTTCAGTGTTCCCAATTTCCTGCTTGTCACTGCTGTCTGGCAGTGCCAGGGTGGCCTTTAAGGTCCCTTCCAAGCCAAGCCCTTCTGGGATTCTGTTATATGCTTTTATTGTACTTTGGGGATATAACAGTTTTATGGCAGTGCTGGAGCCGACAGGGCCAGTGAGAGAGCAGGGCAGGAGGCAGGAGGAGGTGGGCATGGGCAGAATTCCGTGCCCAGGAGAATAATGGGGCAGCTGAGTTTCTTTGAAGCTCCCAAACTTTCCACCTGTCTCCTCCCAGCCCCGGAGTGCCTCAGGAGCTGCAGGCTGTGTCTGAGGGCTCTGTGTGAGGGCTGCTGTGCCTGTGAGCAGAGTTTGCTGCCTTTGCAGCTGGGCACAGCTGGGCACTGCAGCTCCCGGGTGCCCCACATGGGCTGGGGGACAGAGCTGATCCCACAGGGATCACCACGCTTGGGAAAAAACAGGATTTCTTATAAATCTTACTTTTTATTTCTTGTCCCCGGTCCCTCTCCAGCTCTCTTGAGACCCTTTGTGCCCTGGAGGGGGCTCTGAGCTCTGCCTGGAGCCTTCCCTTCTCCAGGGGAGCATTCCCAGCTCTGCCAGCCTGGCTCCAGAGCAGAGGGGCTCCAGCCCTGCAGCAGCTCCGGGGCCTCCTCTGGGCT
>JAWWEY010000280.1:656734-696034 GCA_035582745.1 Loriotus luctuosus | reverse complement strand
CTGGGATTCTGGGATTCTGGGATTCTGGGGTTTGGGATTCTGGGATTTGGGATTCTGGGATTCTGGGATTCTGGGGTTTGGGATTCTGGGATTTGGGATTCTGGGATTCTGGGATTCTGGCATTCCGGGATTCTGGGATTCTGGGGTTTGGGATTCTGGCATTCTGAGGTCATGATGGCAGGGTCATTCCTAAATCCCATGTCTGGAGGGTGGGCCTGAGGTGATGGACGCAGGAGGCAGGATGTGCTCTGCTGCATTGCACTAAATAGTTTATTTAGTTGTTGTTTTGCGCTCTGTGATTGGAGATTTGCACTGAGTAGTTTTTATATTGCCCTGCCCCAGTCTGGGATTCTGGGATTTGGGATTCTGGGGGTATGATGGCAGGGTCATTCCTACAATCCTGTGGCTGGAGGCTGGGCCCAGGTGCTGGATGTGCTCCGTGCCCATGCCTTTGCAGGCAGGCAGGTGCACAGAGCCACAGGGACAGTAACCAGGAGTGTGACAGGGACAGGGAATGTGCAGGCTGCTGCCAGCAGGCAATAAATAAATCCTGAATAAACCCCGCTCCGTGCTCAGCCAGGAGCAGCCTGGGCACTGCGAGGGCCCTGCAGGCAGTGCCAGGGGATGGCTGTGCCCCAGCACATCCACCTGCTGCTGGGCTGCCTGTCCCCCTGTCCCCCTTGTCACCGTGTCTCCCTGTCACCATGGCACTGTGTCCCCCTGTCTCCCCGTTCCCCTGTCCCCCTGCTCCCCTGTTCCCTTATCACCATGTCCCCGTGTCCCCCTGTCCCCCTCTCTCCCTGTCACCATGTCCTCCTGTCACCATGTCCCACTGTCTCACTGTCTGCCTGTCCCCCTGTATCCATGTCACCCCGTCCCCCTATCCCTGTGTCACCCTGTCCCCCTGTTCCCCTGTTACCCCTGTCCTCCTGTCTCCCTTCCCCATGTCACCCTGTCCCCCTGTGGCACCCCCAGGTGTCCGTGCCCGGGCTGGGGTCCCCCTGTGGCACCCCCAGGTGTCCGTGCCCGGGCTGGGGTCCCCGTGCCACATCCCCAGGTGTCCATGCCCGGGCTGGGGTCCTGGTGCCACACCCCCAGGTGTCCGTGCCCGGGCTGGGGTCCCTCTGTGGCAACCCCAGGTGTCTGTGCCCGGGCTGGGGTCCCTCTGTGGCACCCCCAGGTGTCCGTGCCCGGGCTGGGGTCCCAGTGCCACACATCCCCAGGTGTCCGTGCCCGGGCTGGGGTCCCTCTGTGGCATCCCCAGGTGTCCGTGCCCGGGCTGGGCCGGACAGAGCCTCAGCTGGCACCAGGGAGGAAAGTTTGTAAAGAAAGTACTGAACACAGACTTGCCGGGGTATCAGAAGGAAAATTTATGCATCGCCTTTGAGTTCAACTTCTCCATTAAAGCTTTTTCCCTATAATCTAGGGAGTTCTTATCTTGGTGACTTATGATGTTATGGAGGGGCTCATGCATGGAAAATGTCAATAGAAATAGTAACTCTAGAAGGGAAGGGCCTCCTAATTAGTCCCCATTTAGATTTTATGACGGCTTTGAGATCTGCTCATCCTGACAGTGCGCACTCTGGTTACATATTGTTCTAGCCTGAGGGAACCATAGGAAAATCCAGATTTATTGTACCTATCATACCAGCATATTTCATTTGCCATTATGAGCAGCCATCTCGCAATGATGCAGGAGTATTTATTACAGATTAAATTGTAGGACCTGGATGGTTTAGTGAGGTTCTTGAGGTATCATTTATGTCATTAACTGGCTCATTATCAGATCTGCAAATCTCAATTCCTTTTTTTGTGCCTTCTGTTTCCGAGCAGGGACCTGGGCTGGGCTCTGGCAGGTCCCAGGGTGTGTGTGAGCCAGGGCACGCAGGGAGAGCATCCAGGGGGTGCTGGAGCTGCTCGGGGTCCCTGGGAGCCCCCAGCCCCACAGGAGAGCCACCACAGCTGCCCCCAGGGTGTCACCTCCGCCCCGTGGCCCCACACCCATCCCTCTCCATTAGCCACAGCTCGCAGAGGTGAGCCTGGGAAAGGCACTGCTAGGAGAGGAGGTAATTTAACTCTAATTATTTAACAAGTCTGTTCCAGGCGTAAGCTTATTACCAGCGGCGAAAGGATACGCTGGATTTTTTTCCTCTCTCTCTCTCTCTTTTATGCTTTATCTCTACTTGGAGAATTATTTGAAGAGGTTTAATCCAGCCTTGATTGTTGTTGTTAATGGGCAAGGAGAATGGGTTATTCCGTGTGCTCGGCTCTCCAGAAAAGTCATGGGCAGAGGAGCTCTCAGGCACTGCCTGGCTCTTCGATTTAGTGATATTATTTGAATTTATTGTTCGATTCAACTCGCGTGTCCTGCCTTGTTGGTATTTGCCCTATTTACTCTCCTATATTGCTTTTTCATAAAACCAGGGGATGGCATTTAAGTTGTTGTGTTCTTTGGTATTAAAAGGCACTTGGAACAAGCCCGGGAGCACATCCTGGATTGTGGGGTTCAGGGCATGCTCTGCTGCAGAGCCTGCCCCACTCTTGCCTTGCTGAGATTAATTAATTCCTGTGATGGCCAATATCTGTGGGGAAGAAAAAGCTCGGGAGGACAGAAATAATGCATGAAAATGCCATCTCTTCTTGCCCCTCACTTGGTGGCCAAAGGCTGTGGAGGGTGTTTGCAGTGGCTGATTGCACCCCAGTTTCTTTGTGGACGTGGTGGCTCTGGGGCTCTGCACTGGTGGCAGTGTGAAGATAAATCCAGGCAGTGTATTTACCCCACCCTGGGCTGTTCCTGAGCTCCACAGCATCACCCCAGAGGGAGCAGCTGCAGGGCAGGGCTGGGGGCCAGGCAGGAGGAAGAGGAGGGGGAGCCCAGCCCTGCAAGCCCAGCTCAGCCCCCAAATCAGGGCTGGGCACCCAAATATTCCCCTGAGAGTGGTGCCAGAGCCAGCCCCGGGGAGGCTTCTGCACTGGAACCTCCTGGGGGTCTCTCCCTGCACCCCAAGACCCTCCCCAAAACGCCTGAACATTCCCTGTGAGGACAGGCACACAACCTCCAAATAAATCCACAGTGCCTTTTGGAGATCTGTGAAAATTAATGCTTCCCAGTGCTTGGTGCTCTGCTCCTGGTTTTAATTATTTTAGTTATTTATTTTATTGAACACTTTGTACCTGTCTTTGAGGCAGAGCTGCCTGCTCCAGGGTTAAACTGCCACACCAGGTTGAAAATAGAAGGTATGTGAGCATTTAGACTGTGCTTTTCCTTGAAAAGCATCAGGATTGTGTAAGATTTAAAAATGTTCAAATGAGATGCTTCTCGCTCTAATTTACACATCCCTTTCCTATTTATTTAATTTACATTGCATTTTCCTTTATCAGTCATAAAAAAGGGACATTTATAAACGAAAAGGAGAAGAATTGTTGGGTATTTATCTCAAACCAGCCTTCCAACATCTGCCTGCAGTGTGCACACCGGGTGAGGGAATCCTGCATGAGAATGGCAGCAGAAGTGGCAGTGCCTGTGTCCCCTCCAAAGGGACATTTTCTGTTCTAGCAGCTGCAGGGCCACCAGAAAATTCAGGTATTTTGTGAAACCTACAGCTGCACCAGCAAGGAGAGCATCACTGAGCAGGGATGGTTTGGACGGTGTTTAGCTATTCCTGTGCTGGATGTTTTAAATTGAAAATGGGGTGTAATTAATAAAAATAAATAATCAAACGCCTTTACCTGAGTTGATAGCAAATTACAGAATGCAGGACTGAAGGAGCTGTCTCCCAGGCTGGATACCACAGGTACCCCTGGATAAACGGGAATCTGCTCAAACCAGAGCTGAGCCTGCTTTGTGAGGATGCCCTCGCCAGGCTCGGTCCTTGCCGGGTAATCTGAATACCGAGGCTGCTCGTTAATCTCCATTCCTGGCTTAGGCTGGGCTGGGCTGCTCCGGCAGCAGCCGCTGGGTTGCCGTAGGAACCAGGAATTCAAGTAAATATGCTCAGGAAGGAGAAATGTCTACTAATTAAATGTGAGTAGCATTGATAAAGGGCCAGGGCTGGGAAAAGGTAGAACATGATGGCCTTCCTTGTAATTCATTAGAAAATACCTTTATATCTATCTATATCTAATCTATATCTATATTTATATCTGTATCTATATCTATATCATCTATATCTATATCTATATATCTGTATCTGTATCTATTTTAAATATATGGATAATATTATAGAAGCAATATAGAAAATACATATATATGTATGGATTTGCATACCTAGAAATTATATATATGGATAATAATACAGAAAATACATATCTATGTATTTCTCTCTATAATATATATATGGATAACAATATAAAAATACCAATATATGTATATATGTATAAAAATATATATAAAATATATATATGAGAGGTTTACAAGACTTATAAATGATGCATATACCTTTTTGTGGGGAGAACTACATACATTGAAGATGACAGCAACATTTTTATATAGAAGTGACACTTTATACCTTTTTTTTTCCTTTTGAGGCTATAAATTCTGTAATCTTCTCGGATCCCTTTTATGGCTTGCACATGGCAGGTGAAGGCATTCCCTGGCTCTGAGGGCGCTGGGGGCCCCGATCCACCCTCTCCAATGCCCACCTTGCACATCTGGGGGGATTTTCATGGAAAGGGACCCCGTGCCCCACTTGCTGCCTCAGTTTACCCCGGGGGAAAATGGGATAATCAAACTTCTGATCTCCCGTTTCTTCTTTGTTTGCTCCTCAGCTGATTTCCTTTTTTTATCCCAGAAAAGAGTTGTTTAATGCTGCACTCATAAATGAAGCCCATTTATGGGTGCAGCACCACCCTCTGGTGCCAAGCTCAGCTGCTGGGCAGGGATGCTGACACCCAGCATCTCCCAAGCCAGTCCTTCCAGACCAAATGAACAGCAAACGTGGGCAGTTAATGGCACACCGATAAACAATAGTGATGTCACAGGTGGGAGACTGAGGCGGGAAAGGAGCGGCAGATTTCATGTACAGCCTGCAGGTGTGGCCCCTGGGGACACGGGTTAGGGGCGGGCACGGTGGTGCTGGGTTAGAGCTTGGGCTCAGAGGGCTTTTCCAGCCCAAATGATGCCGTGATTCTGTGATAAAATCTCTGATATTGGCGAGCTGGCTTTGTGAGCTTCCCCTCCTGGCACGGCAGGGACACGGCGGGCTTTGCTGAGCCCCCGAACCACAGCAAGGGGGCTCGGGGTTGGTTTTGTCTGCGTCCCCGTGCCCAGCAGCGCCTGTGCAGCCACCCAGGGGCTGCCCAGAGCTCTCGCAGCAGGAGGGTCCGGGTGGATGTCACATCTCCTGCGGGAGCATCCCGGCTCCCAGGGCAGCGCTCAGGCTCCCTAAGGGCCGGCTTTGCTGGATTCCTGAGCTCCTGCCAGATGTGCAGCTGATGTTCTGCCCGGCGGGCAGCGCTCCCGGCGGAGCAGGACGAGGTGGCTGCACCTGCATAAGCACGTGGACTCCGCGCTCGTCTCGTTCTCGTTTTTAATTACAGCTCAAGGACTAAATCCATCTCAGTCAGGCTTGTGCTCAGCTGGGATAAACCCAGGAGGGTCCCAGATTTACAGCAGGGCGGGCAGAGCAGGGTGTGCCTGGTATCCTGATGCTCCTGGGGCTTTTACACTTCCCCTGGGTGGGTTTTACACTTGCCTTGGCTGCTGCCCTTGGCCATGGCCCTGAGGGAACAGGGGGCTGGGCAGGGCTCAGAGTGCTTCACTGGCCAGAGCAGCTCTGGGCTCTCTGCTGGGACCCCTTGAGTGCTGGGACCCCTTTAATGGTGAGATCCCTTTAGGGCTGGGATCCCTTGAGTGCTGGGATCCCTTGAGTGCTGGGATCCCTTTAGGGCTGGGATCCCTTGAGTGCTGGGATCCCTTTAGGGCTGGGATCCCTTGAGTGCTGGGATCCCTTTAGGGCTGTCACCCCTGTAGTGCTGTCACCTTCTGTCCATCCCTGCCTTGGCTTCTCCCCAAATGGGCTGCACCCAAAGCCCTGTGGTTCCCCTCTGAGCCTGGGGTTCAGAGCAGGGCTGCTGATGCCAGGGTCACCCAGGACCCCCAGCCACCCTCATCCTGGGGTGCTGCTCCCTGCTCCCCCCTTTTTCCCAGCGGCCAGGGAAGGACCCCTGGGATGAGGAGTGGCAGAGTTGGGATGCTCCAGCTGTCTGCAGGAGCCGGTGGCCCTGAGCCCTGAGGCACTGGCTGCCACGCCCCTCCATGCTGGGGTCAGTCCCTGCCCAGCCAGGGGCTCAGCCCCGTGTGCCCTTGGACAGAAGGAGCAGTGCCCCATGGGGACAGGGCTGGTCAGAGGGGCAGTGCCCCATGGGGACAGGGCTGGTCAGAGGGGCAGTGCCCATGGACACAGGGCTGGTCAGAGGAGCAGTGCCCATGGGGACAGGGCTGGTCAGAGGGGCAGTGCCCATGGACACAGGGCTGGTCAGAGGGGCAGTGCCCATGGGGACAGGGCTGGTCAGAGGGGCAGTGGCCCTTGCTGCCCTTGGAGACAGAAGGAGCAGTGCCCAGCCCACAGAAGTGGCCCCAGGACCCCCATCAGCTCTGACTGGCCCAGCTGCAGCTCTCTCCCCCTGTCGTGCCCTCAGTGCCTCGTCAGTGGGGACAGGCCCTGGTGGGCAGCAGGACCCCACAGCCCCGTGCCACCCTCTGTCCCTGCTGTGGGCACGCTGCAGGAGCCCCAGCAGCATCCAGCACATCCCCACAGCATGGAAAAGGGCCTGAAGAGAGGCAGGCTGCTCCCAGTGCCCCCGAGCATTTACAATTTATATGTCCTTGTCAGACGGGGAGTTTGATAGCTCTAATGTCATGTTTGTCCTTCACCTGGAGAAAATCCCCTTTAAAGATCACCAGCCCGGCTCTGTTGACAGGAACTGCGCAGGTCACGCCTTAACTTGTGCGGGATCGTTCCAAAATGCAGATCTTTATCTGGACTGACAACAGGGGAGAGAAAAGCCCCAAACCCCCGTGATTCCCAGGTGGGATGGGGCCCGGAGCAGGTCTGGCTCTGGAGTGGAGCTGGTGAATTTGGGGATGCAGCAGCCCCGCGGTGCCAGAGCCTGGACGGCTCCTCCAGCAGAACCAGGCTGTGCTGGGCAGCATTTCTTTCCATTTCTGGCAAGGCTTTCTAAAATGTAAATATTTCCATGCCCTGTCTGGACACTTCTGCTCCTCCCTGGTACTTTCATTTTCCAGGAATCCTTTACACACAGCTCCCAGAGATCCGTGTTAGAGGAGGAACAGATCCCCAGGGCAGACCCTGCGGAGCAGCAGCTCTCCAGGGTTTGGTGGCATCCCCACTCCTTCCCCACGATCTGGCACCCAGGAGCCCTTCCCTGCCTGCCTGCAGCCCTGCCTGGCCCAGCCCTGCCTGCAGCGTGGGGCTGGGGATGTGCTGGGACGGGCAGGAGCTGTGGCTCTCCTGGGAGCCTCCTGGAGAAGCTGGCTGGGATGTGGGATGGGAGCCTCGCTCCTCTCTGGGCCAGAGGAGCTCCCAGGCAGGCCCTGGAGCTGCTGTGCCCAGCACAGCACCTGGCCAGGCAGGTGTGCTCTCTCTGGAAGGTACCTGTGCCCTGCTCAGCAGCTGCAGCTCCCTGTGTGCCCCGTGGGACACACCAGGGACACTCCACAGACACAAACACCTGCAGAGTTTCAGCCCCTTTTTATGGAGCTTCTCTCGTGACATTCCCGTGTCCTTGGACCACTGTGCTGCTGGCTGCTGCTCTGTGCCTCCTTTGGGCCCTGCCCCAGCCCAGGGGAGCTGGGCAGGGAGCCAGGTGAGCCCAGGTGTGCAGCTGCAAACGCCTCAGTCCCAGCAGCCAGCCTGTGCAGAGGGGATCCCTTGGGGATTCATAACCCAAACTCCAGCGTGCACCTCACACAGTTCACCCATGGGATGCTAAAGCTGGATGCAGCCTTAAAAATGAGACAAACCACCCAGGAGGGCCTGACCTGAGCTGTGCCCGAGGAACAGGAGGGCTGTGCTGCTGGGTTTGGGCACCCAGGGAGGGCAGGCTGTGCCCAGGGCACACGTGGGACTCCCGTTAATTTAAGGGGAATTATGTGAATTGTACAGCATGGGTTGACTATACTCCTGAGTATTGCAGTTATTATGTTTACCATCAATATTCATGAAGGCTCCTAAAAAAAAAAAAAGAAAAGGCAGTGGGGAAATTTTGCTCTGAACCAGAGAGCTGCCACTTCTGGGAGAGCCTGCAGAAGCAGTGTGTATTTCCCAATTTATTTGTCCTCTGCTTTTCTCAGAGTGTTGTCTGGAGTTCTGAGAAGAGTTGTTGAAAAAAACAAATTGTGTTGGTGCACTTCATTTTACAAAGGGTCCTGAGGGACCAGGCAAGGGGAATGGCTTCTCCCTGATAGAGGAAAAGGTTGGATGGAATATTGGGAGGAAATTCCTGCCTGTGAGGGTGGGCAGGCCCTGGCACAGGGTGCCCAGAGCAGCTGTGGCTGCCCCTGGATCCCTGGCAGTGCCCAAGGCCAGGCTGGCTGGGGCTGGGAGCACCTGGGACAGTGGGAGGTGTCCATGGCAGGGGTGGGATGGGCTCTAAGGTCCCTTCCACCCCAAACCATTCTGGGACTCTGGGAGTCTACAACCATCATTGCTGGTTTTGGCCTCTTCAGAAAACCGATCTGGTTTGATTTTTAATTTACTTTGGAGTTTTGCAGCCCAGACACCACCTTTGTCAAAGGAAACACATAACTTTAGGCCAGAGAATCTGAGGAAATCTGGGTTCTCCTTGTGCAGCTCTTGTCTGGGTGGATGCTCCAGTACAAGCCGTGCCCAGTGCCAAGGGACAAAATTCGGTGTGTTTTCCCTGTTATTGCTGCATTTTGTTTGTTGTGGGTGTCACAGCCCAGGCATTGCCCCCTGGCAGGATCGCTTTGGGCTCTGCCAGCACAGGTGCCCAGGTGCTGCAGGTGCTGCTGGGCCTGGGGAGGGCACCCAGGGGCACAGCGGGGAGGGAGGGGGTGCCCAGCCCCGGGGCGGTGCCCCTGCCCGGCCAGGGCCCCTCTGTGCCCGGTTAAAGGCAGCAGAGGGAAATGCAGCAGCGAGCCCTCGCCTTCTGCCGCGGCCCCGCGCCGGCTGCCAGCAGGGCACCGCTCTGCCAGTTGTAAATTTTAATTGGCCATCTGGGGAAAGCGCAAACCACTGACTAGAGATTAATCAGTAAATTAACCCAGGCATAATACACATTTCCCAGCGGGCCCGGGCTGCCGCAGGCTGGGGCGGGATGCGGCGGGGCAATGCTGTTATTGCTTACCGCGAACATCCTCCCCGCGTCCCCAAATTCCCTGCAGCCTGACCTTGCCGCCGACCCTGATTTGTACGGCACTTGCCGAGAGGCTTCCCCGTGATGCTCGACACAGATGGCACAGGTAGCGCTGGCGGATCGGGGCTGTGACACCTTCCCTCCGCTGCGGAGGAGCAGCCCGTCCCTGCGGCTGTGCCTGCCGGGCCTCGGGCTGTGCAGGCAGAGCCCAGCCTGGACACAGAGCTGGGGACAGGCAAACACCGGGCAGGACACGCTTCCCGTCCTTTTTAAATTATTCTTATCCCGCAGAAAGATTCCAGGCATGCCTCGCGTAGCAGGAGAGCCACATCGGCTGGCACATCCCAGCCCACGAGCCTCCCTGGCTGCAGAGCCCTGATGGGGACAGGCTGGGGACAGGCTGGGGAGAGCAGAACATCACCCTGTGCCTTGTGCTGCCCCTTTGCCCTCAGTGCTCCCATGCCGTGAGGCTGGCAGGAGCAGCAGGGTGAGCCTGGAGCAGCAGCATCACTCTGCAGTCTGGCTGCAGGAGCCTGTGGGCTTTGGGTTCAAACTCCTCTCACAGGGACAGCTGTGACACCCTCCCACCCCTGAGTGCTCCAGGCCAGGCTGCACCAGCAGGGGATCACAGAATCACAGAATCCCTGCACAGTTTGGGTTGGGAGGGACTTTCAAGCTCCTCTTGTTCCGCCCCTGCCATGGGCAGGGCCGTGTTCCACTAAACCAGGTGGCTCCAAGCCCCATGCAGGTATCCTGGCTGATGGAATAACACCACACACGAGCTGTGCTCACGACTCCAGTGCCTATTTCCCCCTGGATGGAAATGTCTGCCCAGTCTGTAAAGTGCTCTGGGATATTTGCAGGAAACAGCCCTGTGTGCCCCACACCATCAGCACCACGGGGACTCCTTCTCCACCACACTTGGTGTTTAAGCTCTGTGGTGTGGTTCAGTTTCTTGGCCCCTAGGAGTGACTCTGTCCTGAAGAACAAACCTGGCTCTTTGGAATTTAAATAGTTCTCCTAATAAGTGGTTCCTTGGCTGGAAATATATGGATGCACCACTGTAACCTGTCTATGATTTTGCATTTTCCCCACTGTCTCTTCTGCCTGACATGATAATGAGCTCTGTGTTAAGCCAGAAAAAAGCAATTTTCTCCTGAGGTTAATTTCTTTGGATTGCCCACCTGAAGTGGGGAGTTGCATATAAATTCTAATTTGTACTGAAGTGCAGAAGATTGAGTTAGTTTTTTTGGCATAGATGATACAGTGCAAATCTTTATTGACATACAGGGGGTTTTGTCCTGCCTTCCTGGCAATTGCCTCAGGAAGAAAATGGTGATGAAACCAGCTGTGGTTCCTTGGGTCCCTTCGAACAGGCTCCAGCTTTACAACAAGTACCTGAACTGCCAGGGGCAGGGATGGATGGGACATTGGGAATTCCTGGCTGGGAGGGTGGGCAGCCCTGGCACAGGTGCCCAGATCAGCTGTGGCTGCCCTGGATCCCTGGCAGTGCCCAAGGCCAGGCTGGGCACTGGGGCTGGAGCAGCCTGGGGCAGTGGGAGGTGTCCCTGCCATGGCAGGGTGGATGGGATGGGATTTAAGGTCTCTTCCATGAGCCCTGAGTGCCTTCCCTAGGAATTCCGGGGACACCTGCAGGGATGGGCACTGCAAACCTCCCTGGGCAGTTCCAATCCCTGAGCCCCCTTTCCATGGGGAAATTCCTGCTGAAACGCCATGTACCCCTGGCACTGCAGAGGACAGGCACGGTGAGGTCTGGCCAGGGCAGCTCTGACTCCTGCACTTCTGGTCTCCTCCTCACCAGGGCTGCTGCAGGGTTTTACCTGTTTGTGGGACAATCAGCCCAGCTATTTCCTTCATTTCCTTACCCAGGCCCGTTTCCTTTCAACTGAGCCCAAAGTCTGGAGCTTTTCCAGGCTGGCTTCCCAGAGCAGCAGCCAGACTGCCCCCCCAGCATCACTCAGCATTTCATGGGGAGAGGCAAACTGGTGTTGTGATTAATATGTAAAACTCCTAATTAATGGTGGGTCTCAGAGCAGCATGCATAAGTAATTCCTTTGTATTTGATAACAGGGTGTATTGGAGGGGCTCTACACCTCATTATTACCCACCAATTTCCTTAAAGGGTGGGCAGCCCCTTCCTGACAGTCCCTGGAACAGCACTCAAGGGCATGGAAAAACCTATTAATGGAGAAATGGTTTGGGTGGTGGTGATTCCTTGCTAAGGAAATGGGAAGGGGAGTGACCAGGGAAGGGGAGTGACCAAGAGCCACTGACTCCAACATCCCCTTGCTGTGGGTGGGCGAGAGCTCCTCCTTCCTCAGCTGAGATTTCGGTAACACCACGTGTACAGAGAGCGGAAAACCGTCCGTGACTGATTAATTGTAATTTTATAGGCTGCAATGGCATCTCCTGGAGCACTGGATCTACACTGTCTTACTGAGTGGCAAACCCACCCACATCCAGCACCCAACTCACACAATGGAATTGAAAAAGCAAAGAAGAAAAGGAGGTTGGCGGCTGCAGGAATTGAGTCAGGAGGTCTGGGACCCCCCCGAGTGAGGGGCTTGGTGTGTAAAGCTGCTGCAGGAGAGGAGATTTTCAGGAGGGGTTTTGGGGAGCAAATGTTTGTGTACTGGGGAGCCAGGCTGGCACGTGCCTGCTGGAAGTGACTGCAAAGAACATATGGTTCCATTTAATGCAAGAGACTTTGTGGATTATAATTGAGTAGATAATTGGGAAAGGGTGAAGATTATGAGAGGGTGGGACTGGGTAATTATTCAAAGCTGCTTTGAAAGACTGACAAAGTGCTCCTTGACAAAGGCTTGGGAGGAGCCAGAACTTCCCTGCAGCATTGCCTGCTGCTCCAGAAGTCGTGTTTGAGCACGTGTGAGAAACGAGGGCTGTGGTGGTGGGCACTGCTGGGCACCGGGGTGCTGGGCTGGTCGGGGAGGGTGATGCCCTGGCCGTGGTACCTGTGCCCAGCCCAATGCCTGTCACAGACATCTTTTATAGAAAATCCTTTCCTTAGGGTTTTTCCTCCTGAGAAGCTGAGAGGCCTCAGGAACAAAATGTAACCAATGGTTATCTGCTGCTGTGGGATGCAACAGGTGCATCTGGGATTGGTCTCATGTGGTTGTTTCTGATTAATGGCCAATCACAGTCAGCTGGCTCGGACAGAGAGTCCGAACCACAAACCTTTGTTATCATTCCTTCCAATTCTTAGCCAGCCTTCTGATGAAATCCTTTCTTCTATTCCTTTAGTATAGTTTAACATAATATATACCATAAAATAATCAATCAGCCTTCTGAAACATGGAGTCAGATCCTCGTCTCTTCCCTCATCCTGGGACCCCTGTGAACACCATCCCAAGGTCATACAGCACAGTCTCCCCACCTTTGGGGAACTGGCCACAGCACAGAGCCCTGAAGCTCTTTAACCTAGACATGCACCTCAGAAACAGAGGCAAAACCCCAGTAGAGCCTTTCAGTTTGAGCTGGGAAACACTTGTCCAGCCAGTGTGGTGGTATGAAATGGATAAAGCAGTAGGGACTGAGCACAGGGAGATAAGTCCAAACTCCAACCTGGTTGTTATATTTAATAACACAGGACAAAAATCTTCTCATTTCTGCCTCTGCTGTGCTTTGGCAGAAAATGCAGTTGTAAAGCAGACAGAAATTATTACAGTTAATCTCTGTTTATCCCTTTCTCAGATGTACTGGTTATATCAGTTGGTCTCTGAGGTGTGAAATATTCACGGGCATTTGGTTAATGAGTTGTGTCTCGTTGCTGTTCATTCATGGAACTTGCTCTTTTATCGTGTTTGCTTCGCTTAACAACAAATTTTGCTTTTCGTGTGTTTGATAAATCTTCACCAAATTATTTCTGATTGTGTCCATTAATCTTCAGTCACATTCGACAAAAATAAATTGCTCTGATCTTTCTAAGTTACCAGTAATAATTAGATTTTTTTAAGCACATAAAAGTTTTGGGAGACCAGTAGGTGTTAAAATCTCAGTGTTGGCACTGCTGAGGGCTCTCGAGTGCTGTGTCCAGTTCTGGGTCCCTCATGGCAAAAGGACATTGAGGGGCTGGAGCGTGGTTGGGCTCAGTGATCTTGGAGGTCTTTTCCAGCCCCAGGGATTCAGTAGTTAAGGCTGGTCAGGCTGTTTCCTGTGTATGTCAGAATTCCAAGCGTGCCCCACGGGTTTGGGCACCTCTGAGGCAAACTCCAAGTAAGCAGAGCTTCCAGTTGTCTCCCTCTCTGGAATGCCACTTAAACAGTCGCTGAAGAGGTGTAGAGCTCCCTGCTGCAAAGGGTTAAAAGTGTCCACAGAGCCCCTCTGTTCCTGCCATGCATCCAAGCTGTCATTTCCCTGGGGAGCGTGCCCCTGTAATGTGCAGTAATGCCTTTCCATTGTGAAATACCCAGCTTTTAATGTGCTGCTGTTTAAGTTCTGCTTTGACTTTTCCCTCAGGAAGAAGGCTAAAATTTTTCATTACAATATAGACAGTGCACTACACTTTGAATACAAATTTATCCATGTACAGAGTAATTTTTCTTGTGATTGTCTCTACCCTAGAGAAGTGTCTTTAATGAATTACATACAAATTGTGTAATTTAAGAAGTTAATTTGGTTTTCTGGTAACACAGGACTAAAAACAGCCCTTCTAGAAAGAGATGATTTCTCATCGGGGACCAGCAGCAGGAGCACTAAATTGATCCATGGTGGAGTGAGGTACCTCCAGAAGGCCATCATGAAGTTGGATTTCGAGCAGGTAATTTTTTGTGCTGGTTGTTCAGCAAGAATTGCTGGTAGACACTTCACTGTCCCAGTTAGAGCTGAGTCTCCTTTTGAGCTTTTCAGTGCTGGATTCCAGTGTTGTGTTCCACAGCCACTGGGCATGGGAAGTGTCCTCTCTGGGGGAGCTTTGATGGGCAGTGTCACTGCCAGGCCTTGCAGGCTGTGGGCTGTGGGAAAGGCAGGCAGAGACAGGGTTGATCTCAGAACAAAAAGAGCTTGAAATAAAATTAAAAGAGACAGGCAATGTCATGAACTGGGGGGAGTGAGTGGCTGTCCTGTTCTGGATTGGGGAGAAAAAAGGTGGTAAATGAGTGATTTAATTTGGAATGGGAGAAGAATATTGTAAATGAGCGACTTATTTTGGAATGAGGGAAAAAAAGATGGTAAATGAGTGATTTATTTTGGCATGGGGAAAGAAAATATGGTAAATGAGTGAGAGTTTATAAATGCTTTTGTGCATTCTTGTGTGGGTGGAAGCCTGATATTCCTGTTTTGAGGAATCACATTGTCTTTCCATTGGAGCCTCTCAAAGTATGTTTTAGTGGTTGAAATGCTGCTGCAGGAGTGGTGACTTTTCAGGGGAAATATCCAAACCCTGCAGTTATCCACATAGAGAAACTCCCCTTTTCTGCCAAAGAACAGCTCCACATTGATGGACATTGATTGGTTTGGAGAAGAACCCTTCTGCATTTGCAGCTTGGAGTTGGGATGGGGTTGAGCTGTGGGAATTGGCATGGAGCTGTGCTGTGGGATCAGTCCTCACCCTCCTGAAGTGCCTCCTGCCCCTTGTTAGGGCAACGTGGCTTCTTGAGCTTTATGTTCAAGTGAAAAATTATGAATTGTGCTGCCAAGATAAAACTACCAAAGCTTTATTTTATTTGGCATCCTTTCCCTTAACCTTTGGATTTCTCAGCAGATTGCAGAGAGAAAGTCCAGTGATAATGGTGGGAGCTGTTGATACTTGGATAAAGACTGGTATTGAGTGTTTGCCCTGTTGCCAGGGCTGGCTGCTGTGGCACTGACCCTGGCTGGTGTTTGGCAGTACAGGGTGAGGGAGGGCTAGAGGAGGGTGGGTGCTGTGGCACTGACCCTGGCTGGTGTTTGGCTGGTGTTTGGCTGGTGTTTGGCAGTACAGGATGGTGAGGGGGGGCTGGAGGAGGGTGGCACTGACCCTGGCTGGTGTTTGGCTGGTGTTTTGCAGTACAGGATGGTGAAGGAGGCTCTGGAGGAGCGTGCACACCTGCTGCAGAGCGCACCCCACCTCTCAGGTGCGCTGCCCATCATGCTGCCCATCTACAAGTAAGCTCTGCTGTGCCTTCTCTCCTTTACCTTGGCTTCTCACAAGCAAACCCTGGCCTGGGAGGGATTTCTTAAAGTTGTCCTGGGGGAAGTTACTGGGCTGCAGAAGCACAAAGTTCTCCTGTGCCCAGCCAGCAGTCGCTGCTTCGGGGGGCACATCCTGGGGTGCAGCTCTTCAGTGCCCTCCAACACCTCAGCAGGGACAGCTGCAAAGAGCTCTCATTCCCAGGATGTATTTGCTATTCACCCTTGTCCCCTCAGTGTTCCCAGCAAGATGCTGTTCAGTCCCTGCGGGCACAGGGCAGTTGGATGTGCACAGAACAGATTCCTCCTCCTCTCAGGAAGGCACTCAGTGCTTTGGGTTGGGTTTTCAGCCTGTAAGAGCAGTTACTCACTGGAACAGGCTACTTAGAGCAGGGAGGTTTTGCTGAAGGAAATTAATTTTATTAAGATCATTCCTGTTTTTATTATTCCTGTCTTAGTGTGAGGGGCTTGTAAGAGCTGGAGCTTGAGTAGGTCAGTGGCTGCCTGCATTTATTGTGGTCCTGTTGGTGCAGGAGGCCTTAGACCCTGCTTTGGGGGAATCCTCTCAGCTTGCACACAGCTCCAGTATCTCACACAGAGGCACAACAGCCCCGTTTAGATCCTGATTTTAGAGCAAATAAATCCTTGGATGTGCTTGACTCACGGCAAGGAGTAGCTCAGTTGAAAACAGTGGCAAACAACACCTAAGTCTGGAGTATTTACATTGTCTTGTTACCACGAGCTTGTGGTGCTGAACAAGGCAGAACTGCTGTGAGAACATTCTGTGTTGCTCACCGTGTTCTGCATTGCAGTAGCAGAGTGTGCACGCACTTGTAAATGCTTCATGTGTATCTTTTCTCACTTGCCGGTGCTGTTTCCCCCCAGGTGGTGGCAGCTGCCATACTACTGGATTGGGATCAAGCTGTATGACCTGGTGGCAGGCAGCCAGTGCCTGAAGAGCAGCTATGTCCTGACCAAGAGCCGGGCCCTGGAGCTGTTCCCCATGCTGCGCAGGGACAAGCTGGTGGGAGCCATTGTCTACTATGATGGTGCGTGGCCTCTCTGCCTGCTCTGGGCTCCTGGGCTTTGGCTTTGGGCTTCAAACACGAGTGGGGGGCTGGAGATTGTATCCTGGCTCTCTGCAGCTTGCCTCTTAATTGGTAGTTTGGGAGAGAAGTCATGTTTTCACAGCAGCAACTTACTGGACGTAAGAGAAAATGCAATGGCTTCTCTTGGCTAGTGGGTGTAGAGCAGTGTGAAAGTGGTCTGCTGGAGATGTGGTTTCCGACCTTTTGGCAGCAGAAAGTCTTCACACAAGGTGGATTATAAAGGGAGTTCCTTTCCCTTCGTAGAACTGCATTTAGAACAATTCCTCAGCTCATCAGAAGGGTTCTGCACTGGGAAGAGCTCTGGAAACGCACTGGACTCCAGTGGGGTTTGTGAGGCTTCTGGCTAAAGCTCGTGTTGTTAATTGCAGGTGTCTCAGACAGAGCCCAGCAGCGTGGAAATCAATTAAAAATTCATATATATGTGTGGGAATTTGTATGAGCAGGTTCTTGTTTGAGAGGAGGGTTGGATTTAAAGGATGGACTTAGTGTTTAGTTGATTTTACTACTGATAGAAGCAGCATTTTTTTAATCTTATTTTTAAGGTCTGGAGGAAATGAGAGCAAAATTTGCAAGTGTAGCAAAATTTGTTGTGGGATTATGTGGCAGTTTTTTACCCAGTACTAGGACCTGCCACACACAGCACACAGAGAGGGAATTCAGGTTTATTTTTTCCATATCCTGAGCTATTCCTTAGCTTGTTTTAAGGGATCCCAGGAGCCTGCCAGAAGAACGAAGTGGTTCTCTTAACTGTAATTACACTTCTCATAAGAGCACTATAGCTTGAAATCTATTTATAATCTAGTGAAGTTTTTTCTGATTAAATAAATAATTTGGCTGTATCATGGCTATTTACTACTCCAGCATCCCAAAGATACATCTTTCAGGATAGCCTTAAAATTGGTTTTCATGTTTCTTACATGAATAATTGTTTTAAACAGTGCTGTAAATCTGAAGATTCAGCATCGTGATGCCAGGTGGGCTTTGATGGCAAACACAGGCAGGGCAGGGCTCCGAGTGACTGAGAGGTGTCCCTGAAGGTTTAGTGCCATCCCAACAGCGGGAAACAAACCCACACTCAGTATTGGGAAGGAAGAGTAAAATAGAAAAAAAGGGGGGAAAAATCTGTCTTGCTTTATTTTGCTTTCTCTGTAAGATACAGCTTAGTTATCCTCGGTTTTAGGCAGCATGGAAAGAAATGCTGTTTTGAATTAAAAGCTCTCCAAGGTCCACCAAGCCTCAGTTTCCCTGAAGAGTAAGATGGGTTTGAAGGACTCAGGGATGAAATTTGTGAGTGGATAGTGCACATGTGAGTGTTCTGAGGCTGCACCTAGTGCAGAATGAGGACTGTCCAGTGGGAGTGTTAATTCAGTTGTGAACAGGCCACGTTTCAGCTCACTCCTGTCTGTGTCACTCTGCTCTGGGGTGGCCCCTGGGTCAGGCGGGCTCCCATGGGGCTGGGGCACATGAACTGCTTTGTCCTGATCAGTTAACCTGTGTTCTGGCCACGGGAAATGGGCTTTGAGTCACAGCATTTCAGCAAGTTCCCTTTAGGTCTTGTAAATTATTGTACTTGAATTTTAATGATGTGCTGTCATACCCTAAATCCAGAGGGATGGAGCACAAAGGGAGAGGGAATGGAACTGAAAGGAGAGTAGGGGGTGATGAAATTAAATTTGTTTTAGTCCTTTCAGAAGGATTAGTCATAAAATAGAGTATTAAATAATGGCAAAGCAAAATACAAGTCTTAAAGTAGGTGACATCTTTCTCTTCTCTGTCCATCCCTTCTCTCTCCCCCAAAGAATAAATCGATAAATTTGCCTTAAGGATGGAGTGTCTTAACTGTAAGTGCAGTTAAATGCAGTTTTATCCTATTTCCTCACTTACCTTTATTCCTTGTCCCTGTAATTGTTGCAAACAGAGCTGTTAATGATGACAGCTGTGGATCCCCAGCACCGAGGGGAAGAGGTGCAAACACTGCGTGTGCAGGTTGATTTTGGTGTGCTGCAGCCCCGCCCGGGGTCCCTGTGTTTGTGTGGTCCCTGTGGGGCCGCTGGCACCTCCAGCCATCCATAATTCATGGGGACGCTGCGTTCCCAACCGCGCCGGGGTCGTCTTCATTACATCCTCTAAATTGTTTATACAGGCACAAAGAAATGGTACATCATAAACGTTGGAAGTACCAGCAAGAGCAAATCACAGCCTTGTCCAGAGGCTATTCTTGCTCTGCCTGAGCATCGGGAAGCCGAAGCATATGTTGGATGTTAGCCGGGGTGTACACAACGTGTCCTATTTATTCAAGGTTTGCTTTGAAGCCACAACTTACAAGTTTGTTTCTTAGGGGGACATGTCAGACTGCATTTAGCATTTGTTGGTATTAGGATACTCCTGAATAGCAAAAAGGCAACATTTTGGGGGGAGAAGGCGGCTGCTATCTGAGCAGGGATCTGTCAGATCCACTTAAGGGCTGCGGGAGAACTGGAGGGGAGGCACAGGGAGAGGCTGGGCTGAGCTCAGGATCTCGGGCAGGATTGTTCCGAAGCACTTTAAATGGAAGAATTAATCTCCATTTAAATTATATAGAGTTCATTATGATAAGAACTAGGAAAACCATTAAAGCAGGGATCCAGCTGGCCAGAGTGTGTCACTGTAAAGTGTTCAGCAATTCCAAGTGGCACGGTTCTCTTTATGATACATTATTTTTCTGTCTCTGGGTGCTTGCAGGCTTCTTTAACATATTTTGCCTTGCAAGAGCCCTTAGGTGTGTAAGGAAAATCTGTGTTCTGGAATCAATCCTGAATTTAAGATTCTAGGGCTCTGCTGACCATGCTTTCTAAATTTGCTGTTATTTCCTGAAAGAAGAAATTAACATATGCTGTGTCTGGGACTCTCTTGCTACATCGAGGTATTGGATTGTTTAATGTCTTGTTCTACAAATCTCCAATATGTTTACTGGGATGTAAGTAGTTGTTTTTTTGCTTTTTGCATTCTCAGTAGTTTTGCGTGCATTCTCTGCTGAAATATTTTAATATGGGGGTTATTTAAAAGTAGAAAAAGCCTTGGCAGAGGATTTCGCTTTCCCTGTTTACAGCAAACCCCCTGAGAAATCCTTCCCAGGCACACGTGCACACACAGACACACACACAAAAATCAATGCAAAAGAGTAGGGCATTCATTAAGATGTCAAAAATGGAATAGATGCTTTTTTTTATTTGGGCTCTTGTAGCTATTTTTCCTAGGATTTGAGTGTGTCCTGAATTATGAAATGTTATAGCTTTATAATTCATGTTTGACAAATGGATATTTGGAGATGTTGAGCTGTAATAGGGTATTACAGACAACTCTGTGGCTGTTTTCCTTCCCTGGATATAAAAACTCTGACAGTTTGTCACTGAACAGACTTTCCATAGGTGAATTTAAACATGCAGCTGCTCATATTTCCTGATGTTTCCAGCCTGAGGCTGGGTGGGAGAGAGAAGCCTTGCAGGCATGCTGACCATGGTGTAGTTGGGAATCACTCGGTGTGTGTCCGTGCCCTGTTGTGTGCCAGGGCGTTCTGCATCACAGGGCTGCCCATGAAATCCTGCAGGGTGTGGGGCTGCGAGGGGCTGAGAACCCAGGACAGTGCTCTGGAGCATCCTGGTGCTGGCACAGACAGGCAGGACCAGCTCCCAGGGGTGCAGAGAGCCCAGCACAGAGCTCTGGAGCATCCTGGTGCTGGAACTGGCACGGACAGGCAGCCCCAGCTCCCAGAGCTGCCCAGCTCCCTCCGGCACACGCCGTGCCTCGCCGCTCCGGTCCCGCCGCGCTTTCCCCGCCAGGGCCCTTTTATCATTTTCAGAAGGGATAAAATCAATGGCCTGCACCAGCTGCATGTTTAACCCAGTTTTGCCTCTGTCGGAGGTGCGGGCGCAGCCGCGTGGCTGCAGGAGGAGCCCTTTGCTCCCGACAGAAGGGCGCTGCCTGCCCGCTGCCCCAGGCGCCTTCCCAAAAGCACCGGATGATAACTGCGTCTCCTGCTGTACCTGTAACAATTTAATCGTGTGAGTCAGCCCAGTCAAGCATCCCCAGCTCATGACTGGGAGACATGAAATTCATTGTCATTATTGTCCCTGTCATTTTGGATCATTATATCCTGCTGCAGAATTTTCCTCACTCCAGTGCTTTCTTACCTCCAGGAAGCAGGGATTATGGCTGAGGTTGGGGTGGGGGCAGGACTGTGAACTACATTTACCTCAGGGGAGCCACAGATTAAATTGGCTTTGCTTTCTGACTTGCTGGATTCGTCTGTTTGTACGCTCTGGGTTTAAGGTTGGAAATGATGAATATTCCGGTGAATTCAGGGCCTCTCTCTTTTCTTTTTTTAATGCTTGTATAAGCAAAGGATGGGGTTTGTGTCCCTTAAGAAGTGAACGGGGAATAATTCTTCAGATCGTGTTACCAAAAAGATTTAAGATTATTCCTGAACAAGGCGACGTTACTTGTTCATTGTGGCACAAACATCTGCGTGGTCCCCGGTGTGTCGTGGCTTTCAGGGCGAGGGATGGAGCTCTGCTGTGAGCCAGGGGCTGTTTGTGGGAGCTGCAGTGGGTCACGGGGTGCCCGGTGCGCTGCTCCCCGTGAGACGTGTCCTTGGGAGGGGAAGTGGGCGATGGGATCCTTGCCCATCTCATTGCTCCCAGGGAACAAGGGACAGGAGCAGAGGAATCGGCCCCAAGCTGCACAGGGGAGCATCAGAATAATGTTAGAAACACCTTCTCACTGCAGGAGTGGCCAGGCGTTGTGGTAAGTTGTCTGTGGAGGTGGTGGAGTCACCATCCCTGGCAGCGTGCAGGAGCCATCTGGATGTGGCACTTGGGCCACGGTTATGGGGAGATAATGGTGCTGGGTGGTCTGGAAGGTGTGTTCCAGCCTTGCTGCTGTGGGCTCTGTGATCTGTAGGAGCAGGGCTGCTCTCTCCGCTGTGGCAGGGCACTCTGTCCCTCCAGGCATTCCCTCCCTCTGGCCAGCGTGGTTCCCAGGTGGGCTGTCCTGCATGGCACAGCAGCAGCTGGCCAAGCTCAGCGCATGGTGGCTGATACATCCATCACTGCTTTGTTGGGAGCTACAAACCAGCACGGGCTGGCCCCGATGGGAGCTCACCCTGACGGGATTTCCCCCTGGGAGCCGTGGGTGGCAGTGGGGACACAGCGAGCTGTGGTGACATCACGGGTCCCTGCCTGGCGCGGTGGCGCGGCCGCAGCGGCCCCGCCGTGACGGGCACTCACGGTGACATTTTAGCGCTGTTTCCATAAACTGACAGTGACAATGTTTAGTTTCATTTTAACACGCTGCTTTTCCTGCCACTGACACGGCAGTCACAGTGTAGTGACAAGTTGAAGGCTGATACAAAAGAAGTGGGAAACAACGTAATTATAAAGCAGTCACACAGAGCCAGAATTCCAAATTTTGTCTGTCACTGGATGTGGTGGATATTGTGGCTTATTTTTGTGGTTTCTGGGATCTTAGTTTCGGTAGGAGTTTTAGCTCCTGTGCTGTAACTTGGCAGCAGACTCAGACAGACATTTGAAGGATATTGGGATTTTTTTCTGTAAAAACATTTTATGGGTTTTCTGTCTCTTGCTTGCCTCTTGCTTTGTTTATAACTACAGAATTTGGAATAAATCATAGTGGAACAGGGGCATTGGCTTTAAACAGACAGAGGGCAGGGGTAGGTGGGAGATCAGGGAGAAATCCTGCCCTGTGAGGGAGTTGAGGCCCTGGCACAGGTGCCCAAAGAAGCTGTGGCTGCCCCTGGATGTGTCCAAGGCCAGGTTGGCTGGGATAGTGGAAATGGTCCCTGGTAGGGGGGTGGAATGGGATGACCTTTAAGGTCCCTTCCCACCCCAACCGTTCTGTGATTCCAAGAGTAGGGAGGTTTAGCTCTTGTGATCTGAGCTGGTGCTAAATGGCAGAGGTCAGAAATTAAGGTGACTACTACTGGGTTATTTAAAGTGGATGTGTCAAATCTGAGTTTGAATCTGTTGGGATCAGTTTACCTGTGAGAAGGCTGGAGGCTTCCCCTGCCATGAAAGCTCACACTTTGGGCCGGTGTTAGAGAGCTGAAATGTGGGGTGTGGTTATTGCCAGTGCATGTTCAGTTGTCCACCATCCTTCCCACCTGCTTGGGCCTCACTGCAGCAGCACAGGAGCTGCAGGCACAGCCGGGGGTGCTGTCACTGTGCTGCTGGGAGGAAGGAACTGATGGAGTCGGGTCAGAATGCATCCCCCTGGAGCAGGACAGGAGCAAGGACACGAGTGCTGCACAGCCTAGAAAGTCTGGGAGTTTGCAGCAAATTCCGCTTCAGCTTCTTGTGATTCAGAGAGCTGGAGAGTTCGGGTCTGAGGGCATTGTTCTGACTTGTGACTCACGAGTCAAAGGGGACATTCCCCCTGAGCTTACTCTGCTTGTTTGGGGAGGAGAACTCGCTGAGCTCTCGCTCAGAGAAGTCTGGAATGATTTTGAGTCACTCCAGCTGATTCATCGTGCCTGACTGGGATCTAACCCTTTCCATATGCACAACAGCTCAACAGCTCCTAGGCTCCTGCTTAATGCTTGTAATAAAACTGCTCGTGTAATTAAGCACTTCCTTAAAATTATAGGAGAGGGACAGTCTTGGGGACTTAGTGAAGTGTAGTTGAATATATCTAATGCACACGTATAATTGTGTCATCACTCACCAGCCTTCAATGTGGTGAGGCTGGGGTAAAGTTTGTGGGTACACAGTGAGAAAACTTGAACAGGAAAGGATTTGGTTTCCTGTGTGGCTTTGTTGTGTGCCTGCAGTTACCTGGTGCAGGGCTGCAGTAAGGAACACACCTGTAGGCAGGTGAGCTTTAAGGTCCCTCATGCTCAGCCTGTCTGGGGCTCTGTGAATTGGTGTGATGGGGTAGTTGTCATAGTGACACAGGACAGAACATACCAGAACTGCCAGAGTGCCTCATTCACGCTCTGGTTTTCACACAACGCCCCTGAACCAGTCCCAAACAAATCTCTCTGGTCTGTGGGCTTTGTTACCACTCCCTGCTGGCTGGGGCTCAGCTCTGATAAAAATAAAATTGAATGTACACTGTGTGCACTCTGGGGGAGGATCCTGTGAGTGCCAACGGAAACATTGTCTGTTCGGATGCAGAGAAATACAGCATTTGCTACTAAGGAGTGAAAATAGAATTCTCCCAAATTACACAAAAATAAGAAATTATAAACCAAATGGCATCACTGTTGGGCTTAACACGGTGTGGGATAGACTTACTCAAACTGTCTTTGCACACTAAATGTCCTCAGCAGTCTGGCTTCCAGGATTGAGGGGTTTCTGAGAGGGTTCAGTGTTAATTTGGTCAAAGCACTTAGGCCAGTGTTTTGAGAAAAGCTGGGTTGACTGCCCTTAGTAAAAATGAAAGTGTCTCTTCATTGTCACCATATTAAAGCAGGTGAAAGCAACAAATAAGGGAGGGATGACTCTTTCAGTTTTCCTCGCCATTTTCAAGAGGCACTACACAAGGAGCTGCAGAGAGCTCAGCATGTTTCCTCAGTTGGCTCAGGGAGGCTTCTCCCAGTGTGCTGAGCTGTGGCTGCCTTCTGTTGGGATGCAGCAGGTGAGAACTGGCACCGTGCAAGGGACAAACGCTCAAACCCAGCCCTGGAGCAGCAGCGTCCTCTCCAGGCAGGGCACTGCTCAACATCTCTTCTTGGGGAATGCCACAGTTCCCTTTTCACTGGGTTGCCTACACTTAGGAGATTTAGGGGATCTTCAGGGGCATACTCACCTGTGGAGAAGGATGCCAAATTAATTTGGCTTAGCCTCTCTGTTGTTAGAAAATAACTTTTTGGCTGAAGCATTTGAATATTCTGATTCTCTGTTCAACTGCAGGATTTTAATGTCATTATCTAGGGAGAATACACACATGCCAGTTGGCAGGCCTTTAAAAAAAAAAAGGCAAACCCCAGCTGTTCCTGAGTATGGAACCACTATCCTGTGACCCCCATCTGTCCTAAACTGTGCTGTTGTTCTCCACAGATGATAAATTCCCAAGGTGGGAAGTCACTCTTTACTCCTTTCAAACCCAGACCTCTCCAGATCTCTGCTGTTCATGTTGTGAAATACTCAAGCACTCCACACTGTAGGTCACATCAATCTGAAGCCAGTGTGTTTTTCTAGCCGTGTAGTTAATCAGGAACTGGTTGTTTCCCAGTCCTTTGCCTGCAAATGCATTCCATGGGCAGTCAGTTGCTTTTGGACAGCTGAGGAGTGAGTAATAGCATGGGGGTTCTTGCGTCAGAATAATGATGAGGGGAAAATGGATGAGCGGTTCAGAGAAGGGAGGAAAATGTTGTTTTGAGCACAGTGGTCCAAATCCTGGCATGTGCTGAGAGTGTCCTGAGCTCACTCTGACTTTAGGAGCATTGGGAGGCTCAACAAAACGCTGAGCAGCTTTTGGATTTGGGGCTTGCTAAACAATTGTTACTTGGAGTTTGGTTTTATAGAAGCTACCCATTTCCACATTATTTATTCTGCTGATTGGCTCCTCCGGATTGCTTTTGCTCTGGACAAATAAGTGACAAATCTGGGAAGAGGCAAACTCGCCCAATTTAAACAGTCAGGGCTCCATAGACCAGAGCTAATATTGGTTGAAGTGGGGTCGTGCTGAATGTGATGAATCCCCACACCAGGGCACCACAGGAGGGGGTTTGTGTCGGTGCCACCCGGGGCCCTGCTGGCAGGACCAGACTGGGGGGTCTGAACGCCCTGGCCCCAGGGTCCTGCTGCAAGGAGGGAGCAGATCCCCTTGTGTTGGTGGCATGGCAGGGTTGGGGTTTGGGGGCCCTGCCTGAGGGGGGCTGCTGCATGACACGTGACAGCTGAGTCCTGTGGTGCCATGGGTCAGGCTGGCCCAGTTCAGCCCACGGGAAAGGGGGATGTCTCCAGAGCAATGAGCTCCTGAGAGCCCCTGGCCACAGGCTAGGGAAGCATTTCCTGGATTACAGAGTCACTGAAACATTTCTGTTGGAAAAGCCCCCGAGAGCATCCAGTCCAAGCTGTGATCTCATCAACC
This sequence comes from Loriotus luctuosus, assembly GCA_035582745.1. Taxonomy (NCBI): domain Eukaryota; kingdom Metazoa; phylum Chordata; class Aves; order Passeriformes; family Thraupidae; genus Loriotus; species Loriotus luctuosus. The sequence goes on along the minus strand of JAWWEY010000280.1, from coordinate 670,349 downwards.
AGCCCAGAGTACCGAGTGCCACATCCAGTCCTTCCCTGAGCACTGGGTTCCTCTGGAATCCCTGTTGTTATGTGGAAGAGCTGCTGTACCGCAGCTTGTCGCTGTCCTTTGTCCCTTTTTCACCCAGTGCTCCCTCTGCACACGAGCTGTACCTTCTCTCAACCCTGCCTGAAACTGGGCAGCTTTGAGGTGAACCTCATAAGGTCATTTATCCCTCCCTGCCACGGCAGCAGCAGCAGGGCCCGTGCATTTACTGAAAGCTTTGCCTGCCAGCTCTGACCGATGGTTGTTCCCTCTCGTGCATCTCGTGTGATGGAGCATCCCCAACTTTTCCTGACATCTTGCTCAGTTGTTTTGCTGTTCTTCCGTTGTTGCAGCTGATTCTGGGCATTGTTTGCTGAGTGGAATTGGAGTTACTGTTTGTTTCTTCATCGGTGCTTTATCATGCTGCTGTTTCTGCACACTTTGTGTAACTTTTTTTCTCACAGCTGAAGACGGATGGCACTGCACAGCCTGGGCTGGGTTGGAATGAGGGGTTTGGGGAGGGGAGGTGGTGCTTGCAAGGCCATTGATCCCATCTTTATAACTTTGCCCTTTTAGCTGGGAACAGATGATTTGCACGGAGGTTGGAGATTTGCGCAGGCAGAATCCGAAGGACCAAACTTTACATAAACCATTTATACTAAATGCTGGGAATGCTGGCAACATAAATCACCTACAGTATCTATTACAAATTTATCACTTTATCAGTATGGTCCGTGATAGGAGTGGTCCAAGCAGGTGGGGAAGTGAACCTCAGGAAGTTTAGCCTGCTCGGAAATTAATTATTCAGGACACACAGAGCCTGGCCCCTTCAATGTATAGTAATTCTTTCCAGCCAGCATCCAGGCCTCCAACTTCAGTGCAATAATAAATAGGAAAAGTCTCAGGTGAAGCCAGTATTTCAGAGTAATTAATCATCTTCCCCTCACAGTCCCTCCACCTCTCTCTTGGTTTTCTTTAACGAGGGAATTTCAGTAATAAATCTTTAATGATATGTGTTAAGAATCCTTCATTAATTCTTGTCCACTTACTTCTCTTTTTTGGTTGCTTTTATGTTGTATGTTGGGAAGTTCAAAGGAATATACAAAAAACCCCCCTGGTTAAATTTGGCCGAGTCTCTAAAAGGATGTTTAGGATGTCGAGTGTCACATGTTCACTTGGTTATTGGACTTGTTGGTTAATACCAGCTGTATTGTCAAAATCCTGGGTGTGGGTACCGAGTTAGGGCAGGATGATAAAGGAAAGGGAGGGATGATTTGTGTGCTGCTCAGTGCAGCAGTACCCTCAGCGAGAGGCTCGGTGTGTGTGGGGCAGGCAGAGCCCGTGGAATGGGCTGAGCACCATGGGGCAGGCATGGGGCAGGCAGAGCCCGTGTGGGGCAGGCATGGGGCAGGCACAGCCCATGTGGGGCAGTCAAAGCCCTGTGAGGCAGATGTAGGGCAGGCACAGCCCGTGTGTGGCAGGCATGGGGCAGGCACAGCCCGTGTGGAGCAGGCACAGCTGGTGTGGGGCAGTCAGAGCCCCGTGTGGGGCAGGCACAGCCCATGTGGGGCTGGCATGGGGCCGGCACAGTCCATGGGGCCGGCACAGCCCGTGTGGGGCACGCTCAGCTCGTGTGGGACGGGCACAGCCCGTGGGGGGCACGCTCAGCTCGTGTGGGACGGGCACAGCCCGTGTGGGGCGGGCATGGGGCAGGCACAGTCCGTGTGGGGCGCGCTGGACGCGGCGGTGCCCGCCCGGCCCGGCCCGGCCCTGCGCGCAGAGCCCGGGAGCGAGCGGCCGTGAGCGGTACGCGATGTGACAGGGACAGCTGTGACAGATCCGTGCTGACACGCTGCCGCCGCGCCGGCCGTGCTGCGGGTGACGGCTGTCCTTCCCTGCAGGACAGCACAACGACGCGCGCATGAACCTGGCCATCGCCCTGACCGCCGCCCGCTACGGCGCTGCCACCGCCAATTACACCGAGGTGCGGCACCTGCTCAAGAGCTCGGACACGGGCCGCGTCTGCGGAGTGCGCTGCAGGGACGTGCTCACGGGTGAGTGTGGGGTTTGGGGAGTGTGTGTGGGGTCTGCGGGGTGCACTGCAGTGATGTGTTCACCAGTGACTCTGGGGTGTATGGGGTCTGTATGGGGGTTTGGGGTATGTGCAGGGTCCACGGGATGCACTGCAGGGATGTGCTCACAGGTGAGTGGGGTCTGTGGGGTGCACTGCAGGGATGTGCTCACGAGTGAGTGGGGTCTGTGGGGTGCACTGCAGGGATGTGCTCACAGGTGAGTGGGGTGTGCAGGGTCCTACTTTAAGGATGTGCTCACAGGTGAGTGGGGTCTGTGGGCTGCACTGCGGGGGACAGTGACACCCTGGGATAACGCGGGAGGGAGGAGCGGGGCCACTGCCATCTGCAAACAGCCCTGAACCAGCACAGGAGCATCTTTCTGGCCCATGCCATTAGTGTCACTCAGCTTCCACTTCTGTCACATTTCTCACTCAAACCCCAGTGTTTTGGCAGGCCAGACTGAGCCTGGCATCCCAGCCCTTCTGTCAAGCAAAGATGACATTGTAAAATGCTCCGTGCTGTACAGTAGTAATCCCATTTACCGAGTCTGTGGGCTGAGACTGAAATCTCTCTTCTTGAGAGGCAGATTTCAGCTGAGCAACTTCTACCCCACCTGCCTCTTTTCTGCCCTTACAGATAAAGCTGGAATTCCACTCTAAAATATTTTCTCTCAAATCTGGTGTTGGGTGAACACTTAGTTAATTTTTAGAACCCATCCCAGCTGTTGTGTTCAGACACACAGGGTACACTTTACAGTAGGTTGAGTTCATAGAGAGATGAATAACAAAGAGCATCAGTGAGCAGGAAACAAATGGTGTCTGTGATTGATACTGTTTTCTTTCACAGGCAAGGAGTTCGATGTCAGAGCCAAGTGTGTTATCAATGCCACGGGACCTTTCACAGACTCAGTCCGCAAAATGGATGATCAGGAGGTGCCCAACATCTGTCAGCCCAGTGCAGGCGTGCATATCGTGATGCCTGGTTATTACAGGTGAGGCACGGGGAGCCTGCTGCCCGTGTGACACCATTTGTAATCTCTGCTGCTGCTGAATAAATCAGCTGGGAGAGGCGCACCGCTGGCTCTGCGGCGGCTCGCCGTGCACAGTGTGACTCTGATTTTTGTTTGTGTTTTTCAAAGAGGATCCTGGCGCTGTGCCGGTGAGGAGAACAATTTCATCTTTTCAGAACAGACTGAAGCCGTGTAGTTTTTAGTTAGAGCTGCCCAAGGCAGGACTCCTGCTGAAGCAGAAGGCGTTTAGGCAGCGCATCCCCAGGTGTGAAAGCACCTGTTTCAGTGATGCCTTTCAGCTAAGTGTGCTGCTGCTTGGTCACCCCCTCAGGGAAACAAGGGGCGTGTAAAACCTTCCAGAGAGGTTGCACCTTCGTACAGAATCTCTTGTCCTGTTAAATCATGGAATCACAGAGTGGTCCGGGCTGGAAGGGACTTTAAAGATCATCTTGTTCCACTGCCCTGCCTTCACATATGAAACTCCCTGTGCAGTGACTCTGCCAGGATGTGGCTCTGCTCAGAGAAAACAGGAGTGCAGAAGCACAAAATAAGTGAGAGAATGGGCAGTGTAATCAGTAATGATGATTACCATCATGACAATAGAAGTAGCTCAGAGTAGCACAACCACATTTGCTGTGACCCCAAGCCCACGTGCCCACCCGTGGGGGTTTTGGTGGCCAGGACGTGCCCTCCATGTTCCAGGAGAGATTCCCGTGGCACTCTGCTCCCTGCAGTCTCCTGCTCCTCTCCCTGTTTGCTGTGCAAAGCCAAATCCCCTTCTCCCAAGCCAGCCTTGTCAGTCGGAACTCAAATATTGCCTTTGCTTCCTGAAGTCATTAGCATCCTAATGGAAATTCCCCTTTATGGACTTAGCCCACTTGTGTTGATACAGTGCCCTTGCAGTAATGCCTTCCACAGCCCCTCTCAGAATGGGAATTCAGCCTTCCAGTGCACCAGGGGGTGCTTCTGCCAGAGCTGTCCCAACAGGACACCACCACACACTGTAAAATTGAGGCATTTTTGGCCTGGTGTAAAATCACCCCTGCATCCCCTTCTGCGTTTTTTTTTTTTTTCATTTTTGTATCTTTCTCCATGAAAAATGGTAAAATGACCTGATAGCTGCTTTAAAGTACTAAAAATGTGGAGAAATGGGCTGTAATCCCAGTTTCCTCATATGCCAGGAGAAGGATGTGTGTGATTAGCTTTATGGCCCTACACAAAAACATGGAAGGCTTTGGAACCTAGGCTCACTTGGTAAATTCAAAGTAGAAGATGGCTGGATATGCTTGGGAGTTCCGATTTATTTATTCTGTAATAACCCAATAATTTTAATTGGAAATGTGGAGAATTCTTGTTCTCCATGTTCCCCGGTGTATGTCAGCATGTGGGCATTACTTTCCTTGGAAAATAGTATCTGCCCACACACTGCCTCCACAGCACAGCTGATAACACTGCGCTGAATTTCCTTGGAGTGGGATAGCTGAAAGCAGGGAACTGTCTGCTAAATAGAAAACACTCGTGGGATTTAATCTTGGTTGTATCAGGCCTTCCTTCTCGTGGTGCCAACGAGCTCTGCTCAGCACAGGGAGGTTGGCATTTCACTGTGTCCACGTGTGCCCTGTGAATGTGTTACAGGATTTTGGCCCACAGTCACACAAATGATTTTTTTTTTAACATCTAGAGGGTTTTAGTTATAAATATAGTCCAGATTTTGTAAAACTAATGTTAACCTAATGCATTCACTCCCCATGGGTTTCTTACTCATTGAAGTCCTTCATTAATAGTCCCAGAATTCCTCCCCTCATTAATTAGGCTTCCTGCCTGGAATGTGTCTGTGAAGGCAAGGCTTTTTCCTCTCCCTTCTGACCAATTTCAGATGTTTCTGTCTTTCTGGAATTTTCCTCTTTGCTCTGCATTCCACATTCCAGGTAAACTTGCTTGTTGCACCTCACTTCTCTATGGAAAGTCACTTTTTATTGTTCTTCAACTGTGTTTGTGGTGCTTTGGTCATATGCTTCTTCAGCTGGAGATCTTCCGTGGATCCAAGACCTTCCATGGATCTCCCAGACCTTTTGCCTCTACATTTCTCTTTAAAGGCATTGCTTTATGCTTCATGCTGGAATTTCCAATCCTCAATTTGCCTATTTTGGCCATCTTTAAAGAGAAATCTCACCACGGCTACATGGCTCTTACCTCCTTCTCCCATCCGTGGTGGAATCGTAGGAATTCCTGCCTCATAAAATGGTGTTGTTTCAGAGGTATTCCTGGTGTGCAGCAGCAGGACTCCTGAGGCTTCAGGAAGGCCAGTATTTGGGTGTTAAGATGCTTCTTTCTGATGCAAAACACCTTATTTTGCATTTGTTTGGGTGGTTCTTTAGTTATTTAAATAAGCTGGAACAAGCATGGCAAAGGGCATGGAGAGAGAGCTTCCCAGGATAGCTGGTATCAGTGATTCAGTGAATTGGCATATGAAAAACTGTTCCAGCCTTTCTCAGCACTTGCTGTGCAATCTAAAACACTTCAGTCCAGAGGTGCTGTGGGGAAACTTAGTTGGAAGTCTTTGCTTGTATATCTTCCTTGTTTTCAGCAGTTTTTATGAAATCACATCAAAAAAATTTCATACTTTGAAGAAAATGTCTATAAAGTTTCTGAATTCTGATACTATATATTAAACCTCTGATTTCCTCTGTCTCTAAATCAACAGCTTTTTCATTTTAAAAAGTAATCATTTGTCTGAGGTGATTTACCTTTCCCAAACCTCTGTTGACTTCCCCTATTAGATTGTACCTCTGCCACCGTATGCCTAAGCTGTCTATAAATATCAGCTAAAATGGGTCTAATATACATGCTAGCTATGAAATTCTCAGCCTCTCTCCCAGCCTTGCCAGATATTGCCAACTTCCCTTCAGTAATCACTTCAGACTTCCTAAAAAAGCAATATTCAGCTTGAATAGGTAGATCCCACCCAAGCAGGTCTTTGCCTGCCTTTGGATTTGAGTCCACTGAATAATTCCCCTCTGAAGTCCATGGCTGCCACCTAAATCTGCATCTCCTGCCCTCCTTCCATGTGCTCCCTTTATCTCAGGAGCAGGGGCACAGCCTGAAGCGCCCTGACCTGACTGCACATGTTTGTAAAGGGAGTTGCAGCACCTTAAATGAAAGTCAGCATCAGTCCTTGAAGTAAAAATGATCAAAAAAAGGGGCAGTTCAATGTTTTCCTTCATAAAAGCTGTTTACTTTGAAGTGTTTATAAAAGCCTTTTGTTTTCCGAAATACCAGCTGAGCTTTTTAATAAGCCATGAGGAGGTAGTGGGTTTGTACCTGTGGATATCTTTCTTACATTACACCAGAAAAACCTGATATATTAATTAAAATCTATCCAAAGCACTATGGTTTTTCATCCTTGTACTGAATCATTCTGTTGTAGCACTGGCAGAAGTAATGAAAAATGCCTGAGTAGCAGCATCCACCGAGTGTCCCTTTTGCCTTTTTCCCTCAAAGCACAGTTCCCCATTCAGGAACGGAGCTGGAAGCACTCAGAGCACGTTCCTTGGCCCAAATCCCTCGGGAGTCTGTGGGTGTTCCTTCCTGCTCAAATGGCAGGTGGTGACAAACTCAGGCTTAGTGTCACTGCAAGGATATTCCTTAAATGTCTTCATTTCTCTTTTTTGTTCTTGTTTTCCTCTCAGTCACCACCCCTCACCCCTCCTGTGCCACCTTATTGTGGAGGCAGATTGGAGGAATGACTGTGATGGCATAAAAGCATCCATGGGCCTTGTTTCCCTAACCTGCTGGGACATCTGTTTAAAGCCATGTCTCGACCACACATGAAATCCATTATTTGTTGATTTATTGACCCCTTTACCTGGGAACAGATGCTGTGTCCCAGTCCTTGCCTGGGCCCTGGGGGTGCAGGGACATCCCCCAGGTGCCACCTCCTGTTCTGGTGTGAGCCAGGCCCCTCCTGTCTTCCAGCCCTGACAACATGGGGCTGCTGGACCCGGACACCAGCGATGGCAGAGTGATCTTCTTCCTGCCCTGGGAGAAGATGACGATCGCAGGGACCACGGACAGCCCCACGGATGTCACTGCCCACCCCATCCCCACCGAGGAGGACATCAACTTCATCCTGAGCGAAGTGCGCAACTACCTGGGCCCCGACGTGGAAGGTACCTGGGGAAGCCTTGCTGGGAGGGGCTGGGGGGCATTCCAGCCTGGGGCCATTCCAGCCTGGGGCCATTCCAGCTTGGGGGACAATGTGCTGCCACCTGAAGCCGTGGCTCTTGGGGTCTGGCTGTCCCAAACTGGTGGGCTAAGTTGTCAGCATGAGCTGCGCAGTGCTGCTGCTCCAGAGCATCCAGTTCACCATCAGCCAGCACCACCACTAACACATCTCCCCAGGTGCCACATCCGCTTGTTTTTTGGGCACCTCCAGGGAGCGTGACTCCACCACTGCCCTGGGCAGCCATCTTCCCTCCAGACTGAGGGTTTGGTTTATTTAAATTATTCTGTGAAAGCGTTTGTACTGCTGTGTTTCTGCTGCAGCATTGAAATAAGTCTGGAAAGCACTCAGGCAGGAACACTGTAACATACTTAGATTTAGGAAGACCTGCTGTCTGGAGATGGGAAATGATCGATTCCTTGTTTCCTGAAGTGGAGAATTGATGTCTGCATGTTGTATGAAGTTCTGAAAGTGTCCAGGGAAGCTCCTGTTGGGTGTCTGAGCAGCAGTTTGTGTTGGAAGTGCAGGAGACCAGGGAGGGAGATGGGAATGTGAAAAGGACAGAGATTAGATGGGATATTGGGAAGAAATTCTCCCCTGTGAGGGTGGGCAGCCCTGGCACAGGGTGCCCAGAGCAGCTGTAGCTGCCCCTGGATCCCTGGCAGTGCCCAAGGCCAGGCTGGATGGGGCTGGGAGCAGCCTGGGTTGGTAGAAAGGGTCCCTGCCATGGCAGGGCAGGATGGGATGGGATGGGATGAGCTGTAAGGTCTGTCCCAAGGCAGGCCATTCCCTGGTTTCCCACATATTTTCCAGCCACACATTCGGAAGTGTTCAGTCGCTCTGGCTCAGCCCAGCTGGGCCTGTGCTGGTTTTCCTGTGCAATTACTGTTTATAGATGGCTGGAGCTGAAATAACAACGGCACTGCCCATATCACCCCTCGACAGCCCTGCCTCTGCTGCCAGAGCCAGTGCCAGGGTTATCAACTTCCACAGGCTTGGACACCTTCCAGCTGCTTAATTACAGCGTCACGCGTGCTGCTTTCTGTAGTTTCATTAGTTTATAAACCTAATACAGGGTCTTGTGTCTGTGATTAACACTTCATTTTGGCAGGTTGAACACGCTGGCAGAGCACATTGATTTCGGAAATCTATTCCGTGTTCTTTGGGGGATGTTTTTTACACCCTTTTAGTGATTTTTCAATTATCGGTCATTTGAAAGTTGTATTAAAACATGTTCCAAAGACTTCAGTATAAAGCAAATTGGTAACTGCACTTAGGGTGAAGGCTGTGGATAAAGATGGCTTGTCAAGAGGAAATCTTGGAATAATAACCTTCAATCTAGAGGAAAAGCTTGGAAGATCTGAAAGGAAATGTTACACTCATGTAACAAACTTCATTTTGGTTTATAAAATATAATGTAAGGACTGTTCAGATTCATTGGGAAGAATTTTCATGGGAAAGTGGGGGTCAGGCTGCAGCTGCCCAGGCAGGTTTGGAGTCCCCATCCCTGGAGCTGTCCTGGGAACACTTGGACATGGCACTCAGTGCTCTGGGCTGGTGGTAAGGTGGGCATTGGTACCAGCTGGACTCGATGGGCTGGGAGGGCTTTTCCAACATCAGTGGCTCTGGGATTCCATAGCCCAGATTATCCCGGGGATCTAGGGGTTGCTCAGGGCTGAGCAGGGTGTGGAGCAGCCTTTGGCAGTGCCCAGTGGGAGCTGGGCATGCCTGGGCTCGGGCTGGCTGTGCCTCAGTGTGGCTCTGCACAGTGAGAAGAGGAGATGTGCTGGCAGCCTGGAGTGGCATCCGGCCCCTGGTGACCAACCCCGACTCCAAGGACACCCAGTCCCTGTCCCGGAACCACGTCGTGACCATCAGCGACAGCGGCCTCATCACCATTGCAGGTACTGGGGGTTCCTTGAACTGCAGCTCTGCTGGGCTTCCCCGGGGTATTGCATGCAAAAATCTTGTTCTGTGGGAATTCTTCTGCTCCTATAACCAAACTGCTCTGTCCGTGGCAGCGGGACTGGCTTGGAGCAAGCCTGGAAGCAGTCATTTGGTCTGTGGAATACATAGATATGTCTGTAGGGTGTAAGAGCTTGTATTCGTGCTGCTTTCCCCAAATAACGAGGTGAGCCCTGTTCCCCCAGGTGGGAAGTGGACGACGTACCGCGCCATGGCCCGGGACACCATCGACGCGGCCGTGCGCGAGCACAAGCTGGAGGCAGGCTCCTGCAGAACCATGGGGCTGCAACTGGAGGGGGCCGAGGACTGGAGCCCCACCCTCTACATCAGACTGGTCCAGGACTATGGACTGGAAAGTGAGGTGAGTCCTGCCTTCCTGCCTCAAAGGGGTTTGGTCTTCCCCTAAGTGAAACACCAACATACCCTGGGCAAAGGTCTGGTGAGCCCAATCAGAGCTGGGGCAGAGATAGTTCTAACAGAAATAAGGTTAATAATGGTTCATCATCTTCCCCTCTTTCCTTCCTCCTAATCTTGACTGTTTCCTGCTAAAAAGTCTCTAACATGCCAGGGTCTGTGGTCCCTGGAGCCCCCCAAGCTGTGCAGCAGTGTGATGACCGTATGGCAGGAGAGCTGGGCTGTCAGGCCTGGTGGCACAGACACAGCAGGGCAGTGCTGGTCCAACCTCCCACAGCACAGAGCTTCCTCCCACACTGTCACACTCCAACACCCTTGGCAGCCTGTTTGCTGTTGGGGATGAGGGAATGGTCAAGGAAAATGTGTCTTGCATGTGCTTTCAAAGCATACTGGATTTGTTTTCCTCTCCACAGGTGGCTCAGCACTTGGCTTCCACCTATGGGGACAAGGCTTTTGAGGTGGCCAAAATAGCCCAGGTGACAGGGAAGAGGTGGCCTATTGTTGGGAAACGTCTGGTGTCTGAATTTCCTTACATTGAAGCTGAGGTATGTGGAAAAACCTGTCACGTTTTGTGATTCTGTCCTTGGGACGAGCAGGCCAGTGGCTCTGAAACATCTCCTTGAGCCCTTTCCTTTGGGCAGGCCAAGATATTTTCTGTGCCTGTACCTGGAGCACACTTAGAGTATCGATATATACACATAATAATGTATTTGTGCACAACTGAATATTTATATACCACCCATTTTGTGCTTCATGTACAAACACTGGATCCCAGGTGGGTTGTGTAACGTGTCCCAAGGAGAAGGGGCTCTCCCAGCTGTTCTGTGGGGCTCTGGGTGCCAGCCCTGCTGTCCCTTGTCCCCAGGTGGGTTGTGTGAAGTGTCCCAAGGAGAAGGGGCTCTCCCAGCCGTGTCTGGGGCTCTGGGTGCCAGCCCTGCTGTCCCTTGTCCCCAGGTGGTGTATGGGGTGAAGGAGTACGCGCGCACGGCCGTGGACATCATCTCACGCCGCACCCGCCTGGCCTTCCTCAACGTGCAGGCTGCCGACGAGGCCCTGCCCCGCATCGTGGACATCATGGCCAAGGAGCTCAACTGGAGTGAGCAGAAGAAGAAGGTACAAAGGGCCCTTTTCAGCTCCAGCTGCTTTGTTTTGCTTGAGGAGTTTCCATGTTAGGGATCCCAGTTGGTTGAATAGAGAGCTACAAGTGATGTTTTATTCCCGGCAGAATGAGTCACTTGGTGCATTTCATTCTAAAGGCTTTATGAAATGGCTGTGAGATGGGTTGGGATTGGCCAGGGGGTGGGGGGGGGAAATCTGTATCCTGTTGCTCCTCAGCCTTAGAAATGAAAGCAGGACAGAATTGCTGTCCTATTCCTGCCAGTTATTTTGCTTTACTGACACTTTTCAACAGATCTGCCTCAGCAAAGGAAGCTCCTGTAACCATAAAGAACCTGCCTGGTGTTGAGCTCCCTGATTTTTTTTCTGATTTTGGACAGCTGAGTCCAAATCATCACACAAAAGATCACACTAAATCATCATCACACTAAGATATCAAATGGGAGAAAAATGACAAGTTGTAGGCCTAGCCTAAAAAGGCCATTTCTTTCTGAAAGGGGCAGACAGACTGTGTGTGACTGAAGGTGTGGATGCACCTGAAAGCATTTACACAGAAATTAGAAGTCTTTGCTAGCATGGATACCTTTTGCAAAGAGTAAAAAGTGCTTAAGTTTAACTTTTTGATACTTCTCAGCTGCCATCTGCTTAATTTTGGGACCTTAGAAAAGTATTGGTTAAGTGAAAGAACCTAATAGTAAAGTATAACAAATAAGTACCTGCGTAAGAACTTGCTATTGCCGAGATACTCAGGTTTTGTGTTTTCATTGTAGGAGGAGCTTGAAACCGCTAAAACATTCCTGTACTATGAAATGGGCTACAAAGTGAAAACAGATCAATTGACAGACAGCTCTGAGATCAGCCTGGTGCCTTCAGATATTGAGAGGTGAGTGGGGCAGGAGGGCTGCCCGTGCTGCTGTCCCCTGCAGCCCAGGGAGCCCTGACGTGCAGCCCCTCCCTGGCAGGTACAAGAAGCGGTTCCGCATGTTTGACAAGGACAAGAAGGGCTTCATCACCATCCTGGACGTGCAGCGTGTGCTGCAGGTGAGCTGCCCCTGCTCCTGACTCCCTCTGGGAGCAGCCTGGTGAGGGGTGAGGCCCAGGCTGCTGAGCCCCCCCTCCTGTGCTCGTTCTGTGCAGAGCATCAGCGTGCAGATGGACGAGAACACCCTCCACGAGATCCTCAACGAGGTGGATCTCAACAAAAATGGCCAGGTGGAGCTCAACGAGTTCCTGCAGGTACGTGCCTCATCTGGTTCTGGGAAAGGCTGGTTTCTGAACAGCAAAGACACCACTAGGGAGCTTTTCCCCTTGCTTAGGGCAGGGCTGGAGACCAGCGGAGTGTTCCTGTGGTGGTGGTGGTACAGGGGGCACACAGAGCATCCTCAAGCAGCTTGGAAATTCAGGTGTTTGGGTTTTTTTTCCCAGTCAGACTCAAAGAACTGGTCCAATTTACAAAGTATGCCTCAGTCCAGAGCTGAATTTGGCATTTTAAGCCCAGAAATGCTGTTTGAATGTATTTAAAATGATACAGGTGTCCATTGGAAGGTGCATGGCACAGGTGTGCACACTGACATTATCCACAGCTGTTCAGGATTGTTATAAAAATGAGTAAACTAATAAACTGAATAATAAACAACTAAACCAAGTATTTAGAATGATAACTAGTAATATAACCATAATTATAATAAACTAAATAACTAAATAATAAATTGAATATTATAAAGAATGAGCTTGTAGTTAGAGCCCATGTAGGCCCTATAACCCATTTTAATTCCTGGATTGGCTAAATTGTCCCAGTTTCTCTGAAAAAAATACCATGCATCTGCTTTTTGGGGGGCTTTCAAGCAAACCCAAGGGTGCTCCCTTTGCATATGCAGTTTGTCAGCTGGGTTGGTGTTTGAGGACTCTTTTTTGGGGTGGTATTTCAGAGCCTGCTGTGTCTCCCCTGCCCAGTGGCAATGATGAATGCCAAACAGGAGAGAAATTAATGCTGGGGATTTTGGTCAATGTCAGCCCTTTCTTCACTGTGTCAAGTTAAACAAACAAGATCAAGGCAAAGGAAATGGTAATTGTCTCTCTGGAGATGAGCAGGGGATAAGAGCAGCATTGTGGAATCTAAATGCAGAAAATTTTCACAGGTTGTGTCCAGCATTAGCAAAAAGGAGTATTTATTTGCCTAAAATGCATCAATTGAGCTGAGGGGCTGTAGTGAACTTGGGGGAAGGGGCAAAACCAAACCAAACGAGCCAGGGGGGAAGGAGAACCAATGGCTTTGGGAGTTTATGCCGATCTATTCAAATGGGAGAGAGCAGCCCAGCTGGGTTCTGGCTGCTGGAAAGGGGCACCCTGGTACCTCCACTGGAAGCCTTTCACTGGGGCAGCCCAGCCCTTTCTGCAGGGCTGAGCTAGCTGCAGTTTGCTTGGGTTGGGTACATTGGTTGGGGAGCTGAAACAACCAGTAATTGTTGTTCTGTGGGGTTTGGGGGCGTTCTGGGGTGTTTTTGCTAGGCTGACCAGGCTCACCAGGGACTGCCAGCCCTACATCATCCCATACAATGCAAAGGCCAGGCAGTGCTTAGGAGTATTTCAGGGTTGTTTGTGCAAACCTGTGTCACTCTGTGGCTCCTGCACATCTCCCAGAGCAGCCTGGGTGTGGAGCAGCAGTGGTGGGGATGCCTTGTTCAGGCTGCCCTAGAGCACAAGCTGGGCAGAGTCACAGAATAAAGCAGGGATTCATTCCAAGGATCTCCTGCATGGATCCACCTTGGGCAGCACCAGAGCCCAGCCAGGGCT
>JAWWEY010000280.1:523572-543601 GCA_035582745.1 Loriotus luctuosus | reverse complement strand
CAGGGATGGAGCTCACCAGGGATGGAGCTCACCAGGGATGGAACTTGTCAGGGATGGAGCTCACCAGGGATGGAGCTTGTCAGGGATGGAGCTCACCAGGAATGGAGCTCACCAGGGATGGAGCTCACCAGGGATGGAACTTGTCAGGGATGGAGCTCACCAGGGATGGAACTCGTCAGGGGTGGAACTCACCAGGGATGGAACTTGTCAGGGATGGAGCTCACCAGGGATGGAGCTCACCAGGGATGGAGCTCACCAGGGATGGAGCTCACCAGGGAGGGAACTCACCAGGGATGGAACTCGTCAGGGATGGAACTTGTCAGGAATGCAGCTCACCAGGGATGGAGCTCACCAGGGATGGAGCTCATCATTGATGAATCTCACCAGGGATGGATCTCGCCATGGATGAACCTCGCCATGGATGGAGCTCACCATGGATGAACCTCACTGTAGTTGAACCTTGTCGTGGATGAAGCTCACTGTACATGAACCTCACCAAGGATGAACCTCGCCATGGATGGAGCTCACCATGGATGAAATTTGCTGTGGATGGAGCTCACCGTGGGTGGAACTTGCCATGGATGAACCTTGCCAGGGATGGAGCTTGCTGTGGATGGATGAACCTCACCGTGGATGAACCTCACCATGGATGAACATCGCCATGGATGAACCTTGCCATGCCCTGGGGCACAATGGGTGCACTTTGCCCTCTGGGGAGCAGCCCCAGCAGTGGGACAGGCACAGGCCCCACGTACAGCACGGTGTCACGCTGTCCACTCGTGCCTGGCCACACACCCTGGACAGCCAGCACTTCTCAGAGGGCCCATGGCTGCCCCTGGAACCCTGGAAGTGTCCCAGGCTGGGCTGGACAGGGCTTGGAGCACCCTGGGGCAGTGGAAGGTGTCCCTGCCCAGGGCAGGGGGTGGAACAGGGAGAGCTTTAAGGTCCCTCCCAACCCAAGGCATTCCATGACTCTCGCGGTGACTCTCAGCCACACCTAGGGCTGGCAGGATCGAGAGGGAGGTGTTGCAGAGGGAAGCTGGAGAGTCGCCTGAGCAGCACTGGGGCATTTCTGACCGCAGCTGAACTCGTCTCAACCCTGGTGCCCAAAGCCAAGTTTACATAACAGTGTAATCTCCTGCTGTGAGTGACATTCTGTGTTTGTGCAATACAGCATTTCTGCTATCTTTGGGCTTTAGGGTTTGAAAATCCTCTTGTCAAGTTCAGCCCCCGATTAGAAATGGACCCAAACACTTTCCACTGCTTCTATTCATCTTTTGAGTTTGTGTCTTTAAATCAACAAGTTTTCATTATTGTTTTAAAATTAATTTGGTGTGAATGATTTATAAAACCCATCCTTTGCTGGAAAATGTTGTCCAAGAAAAGCAAATGATAAGGTTTGAATGTGAGCTGACAATGAGCAGTGGTTGGTGCTCTCAGGAGCAGAGGCTGAGCACCCAGCAAGGTCTGGTGACTGGAGGGGAGCAGGTTCTTTCCTGTTGTCACAGGATCACAGAACCATTTGGGCTGCAGGATTACAGAAGGAAAAGGCAGCTGTGGGTTCTTCCCACCACAGGCAGCTGTTTGTAAGCAGCTGGGCAAAACCACCCCTCAAGGGCAGGGAACAATTCCTTCTGCACAACCCCCACGGGGTGGATTTGCTGCCTCTTCAAGCTTTTAAGAATGAAAAACCTTTATTCTGTCCAATCTGGTGTGGCACAGCCACAGCTGGGTGTGACCCCACTAACAGCAGCTGGTCCATGCCAGGAGCACCGGGACTCACTCCCGCCTCTGTCTGTGGATAAAGAGTGAGTGCCCCCTGAGCAGGCCAGGCCCAGCTGCCCTCGATAACCACCTGTGCCATCTTCTGCCCTGAGCCCCGGGAGCTGGGTGTGACCAGAACGGGGCAACGGGGCAACGGGGAACGGGGGAACGGGGCCCCGCAGCCACGGGGAAAGGAAGTGCGGGGTGGGGCTGTGGGAACCGGCACAGCAGAGCAGCAGGAGGGACCCAGCACCACATCCCTGACTGTGGGGCAGGATGGAGCCCAAAATGCAGCTCCACATCCTGACTGTGGGGCAGGATGGACCCAGGGAGGCAGCACCACATCCCTGACTGTGGGGCAGGATGGACCCCAAAATGCAGCTCCACATCCCCGACTGTGGGGCAGGTCCACATCCCTGAGTGTGGGGCAGGATGGAACCCTGGAGTCAGGACCTGGTGGGAGGGTCTGGGCAGTGGGCAACACTCAGCTGAGCAGTTAAGTCCCCTGAGAAGGTCAGGCTCGGTAGCATCCATCAACTTAATTGAAATGTTCAGTTTAAAATCCAGTTGCATTTGTCGAGGACCAGCTACACTCCCCTCTCAGCCCCTGGGGGATAAGCAGAGGAAAGGTTCCATTGGTTGCTGAAACTTTCCCATCCCTCCAGCACCCCTGTGACCAGTGAGAACTCTGCTGCTGGAGGTGCAGAGCCCAGCCCCAAGCCCTGGTGTCACTGTCCCACGCTGCCTGTACACCCACCCTGCTCCTGCCCCGCGCCCAGAGGCAGAGCAGGATCCACCCAAAGCGCTCTCTGCAAGGAGAAATGCCTTTTTCAAAAGCTGTTGCAGTTGGTTTTCTTCCTGAGCACTTTGGCTGGCCCGTGAGCTCCTTCCTGCCCCAGGCTGGGGCTCCGCGGGGCTCGGTGCTGTCACCCACATCCTGTTTGTGGCTGTGGTGAGGACGTGTCAGCTGTCATCTGCAGGCACCCAGAGCGTGCTCTCACCCTGCTGGAGAGCATCTCTTGCTCAGCCTGCCCTGAGCCTGTGGGGTGCTCAGGCTCCTCCAGCCTTTCCACGCTCACAGGGAGTGCCTGTATCCCAAACTATGGCAAATTAATTAATTCTTTTCATGCCTAGAGGAATCTCACCTTTGGACTCTGCAATACTTCAGGGTCCCTTTCTCAGTGCTGGAGCTGTCCATTCCCTTTGGGCCCTACAACAACTCTCGCCAGATGTTCTGGTTTTTCTGCTCCCCGTTGCTTTTGCACACCCCCACATCTGCCTTTAACTCAACATTTTGGCCAAATAGAACCAGTCTCTGATTTTTTTTTTCTCCTTTCAGCTGGTGCTACTGGCAATGAAAAGTAGAACTCTATTTTGAGGCAGAAAATCATGGGTCATAATATTGGAGCCAGAGCACAGGGGCTCCCGGGCTGAACTGCAGGCACTCGGTGCAGCAGCATGAACAGGGCATCACCCATGTGCACACCGTGGGAGCTCCTCCTCTGAGTGCCCCACAGCACCCCTGAGTGTCCCCCAGCCCCTGATTGTCCCACAGCCCCCCTGAGTGCCTTTCATCTTTCCAGGAGCCGTGCCATATTTCCAGCTACTTAATCCCTTCCACAGAAATTACAGAGGCCAGTGTTGACTCTCCTGTCTCAGCAACGCTGGTGAATCAGAGGAGTTTTGGGAGCAGATTGTTTTTGTTTGGAGCTCATCTCGCAGGGCAGCTGCTGGGTTTAGCCTGTGGTCTCTGAGAAGCCCAGAGAGCCTTGGCACAGCAGCACCTGAGGGTACAACTGCACAGGCTGCCCGGGCAACAGGCGAATGAGTCACACAGGGTCTTGAATTATATTTAAAGTGCTTCCAGTTGTATTTGAAAAACATCATTAGGCTGCTCAGGCTGAACAAACAGCCTTTTCTATGTACTGAGAGGGAGCGAAAAACCTCTTTTTGTTCACCTCTGTGCCCATGGTTATCAATCCCCACTTCACACACGCTCTGGTGTGATCCTTGCTGCCTGAAGCCTCGGCTTCTGGGGAAATCAATGTGAGCAGGTGTGGAGTGCTGTGGGAGCGTGGGACCCAGGGCCAGCTCCTGCACTGGTGGGCAGGGTCCCCAGCACGGCACCCCAGGGGGGTCCCAGCATGTCACCAACCTGCCAGTGCCACCAATGCTGCCCACCCCTGCAGGACAGCCCTGTGCCCTTCTCCTCTCCTGCCTCAGGGATGTCACCAACCTGCCAGTGCCACCAATGCTGCCCACCCCTGCGGGACAGCCCTGTGCCCTTCTCCTCTCCTGCCTCAGGGATGTCAGCCCTGCAGGACACACAGAGCTGCTCCGGGCAGGGTCACAGACACCCCTCAGGGCTCTGCAGAGCAGCCTGGGGACATGTGCACCTCAGGAGGGTCCTTTCCACTCCACATGCCCTGGAATGAGACGCCTGGCAAGACGTGGGATATCAGCACCTGACAGAGGCTGCAGCTGGCCAGACCAAGCCAGCCCTGGGTTATCACAGTGTTTGTACAATGGATGCAAACCTGGCAGAGCAGTTTCATTCCAGAGCACCCTGCCTAGGGTGCTCTGCCACACACTCCAGGCTCCGTCCTCTTCCCATGGGACTCTGCAACTGGTTTTGGTAGAAGCACTCGTTTTATTAAAGACCTTTGGAAGACACTGACTCCGGTAACAGGAAATAAATAGCTATCAATTTTGCATTCAATTAAAAACTGTTATTAACAGTAAAGTTCGCTGAGGAAGTTCTGCAAAGGTTCTTCACATTTTGGAGTCGCTTATTTTTCACATTAATGAAGGGGTCCACAGCGTGCTCTGATTGAAAATGAAAATAATTAAAACCCCAGAGCCGTGGCTCTGATCAGAGCTGTCGTCTGGGCAGTGCCCTGCGGTGCCACCACCGTGTGCCCCAGCGGGGCAGCCTCAGGCCTCCGAGGGTGACACTGTGACATCAGACCCGGCTTTCTTCCTCCTCCACTGCGCGGTGGAAGCCCGGGATGAATTTCAGGAGGTGCTTGCGGACGCTGGCTCTGCGGCTCTTGCGCGGGAGGGTGCCGAAGCTGCTGGAGCAGCCGCCGCTGTCCCAGAGCGGGGACGCGGAGCCGCTGCTGGCCAGGCTGAGGCTGCTGCTGGCCAGGCTGATGCTGCGGTGCCGGCGCACCGAGCCCCTGCCCGCGGCGCCGGCCCCGTCCCGGGGGAACACGCAGTCATCGTCCAGGCTGGACTGGCGGCTCAGGCTCTCCGCAGCCCAGTCCTCGGCGGCGCTGCCCTGGTAGAAGCTGTCCTCGCTGCCCACCGTCATGGAGCTCAGCCGGCTGCGGGAGCTGCTCTCGCTGGAGAAGCGCGGCTTGCCTGCGAGGAAGGGTCCCGGCGAGCTGCAGCCGCCAGCCGAGCCGGGCTCTGCCGGCTCCAGCGAGCCCAGCAGGGCGTTGTCGTTCACCTCCCCTGGAAACCACAGAGCAGCGTCGGCCGGAGGGCAGCGTTGGGCAGGGAGCAGCGTTGGGCAGAGGGCAGCGTTGGGCACAGAGCAACATGAGCCAGAGAGCAGTGTTAACCAGAGAGCAGCGTTAACCAGAGAGCGGAGTGAGCTAGAGAGCAGTGTTGGCCAGCCCGCCCCTCGCCAGGAGCAGCCCACTGTGCCCTGGCAGCACCGGGAGCGTCCTGCCCAGCCCCTTGGCACAGGGAGCTGCCCCTTCCCACGTGGGCAGCTGCTCCAGCTTGTGAGGTGCTCCCTGCACCCTGGGCAGTCCATACAAAACCCAGCCCAGCCCCTCCCCTTGCCCCATAAAACCAAAATAAGAGTGGAAAACGTTTACCACCCCCATAAACTCCTGGCCCAGGACTGATGCAAAGAGCCTTGGTGAGGCAGCAGCCAAGGCCATTACCCTCGGCACAAAAGCGTTCCCAGGCCAGCCCCGTGCCCTGCAGAGGAGGGAAGGGAAGGGAAGGCAGTGCCGGTGAGATGGCAGCGGTTTCACGGCAGGGCCCTCACGTACCGTGCAGCAGCAGCCGCTCCCGGGCCAGCAGCGCCCGCAGCTCCCCCCAGCGCTGGTGCAGCGCCTGCTGTGGGACAGGAACAGCTCGGTCACCCCACGGAAACCCAACAGGCTGTGCAAGCGCAGGTCACCCTCGGCACCACCCGGCTGTGCCAGAGTTTGGCAAATTCTTCCAGAAAACAGGGGCTGGCTCATGGCTGAGGTGCTCTGGCCAAAGCACTGCCAGTCCCGTTTGGGAAGGGAGCAGCCTGGAACCTGCCTGGAGGGCATGGAGCCCCCTTCACCCAGCTGAGGCAGTGCCTGTGCCCCTCTGCAGCCCTGCCCAGCTCTGGAGCACCCACCAGAGCAGGCATCCCACCTCTCCCCACAGCAGGGACTGGCACAGCCACCCCTGCCTGCCCTGGGAGCACACCTGGAAATCCTGACAGCCCCAGTGCCACCAGCCACCCAACACCAGCAAAGCTTCTATCCCTCTGCTGCACCTCCCTCAGCTCTGGGGGTGAAATACACCACTGCAGAGCCGATTAAAAACGCCAAACATGCGAGGTGTGCCTAGGGACAGCACAAGAGGCACCTCCCCACCAGCCCAATGAGCTCTATGCAGATTCCCACACCCAAACCGACCAGCCTAAGCTCACTCGGGCAGTCCTGGGGTTGTGACCATATTTCTTCTCTATTCCTGGTTTCCAAAAAATAATATCAGGGCACCAGGGCTGGGGCAGCTGGGGCTGCTAGCAAGGAACCCACGGGTGTCAGCCCTTGCCAGGACCCCTGTCCCATGGACACCACCTGCCCCCATCAGCAGTGAGCCACAGCAGTCTCCACTTGACAGGGGAACAAACAGTTAATCCTATTACCTTGAGAGCCCGCAGTTTGGTCTCCAGCTCCATTTTCCTCAGGAACAAGGCCCCGTTGACAGTCTCTAACCTGTGGGAAGGGTGGTGCTGCCCTGAGGCACAGGGGCTCTGCCCAGCCCAGACTCGGGGTTTCTGCCCCCAGGCACTGCAGGGCTGTGGGGCAGCACGCTCCTGCCTTCAGTGGCAGAGAAAATGAGGCCAAACCCCATCCAAAGGAGAGACACCCACCTCAAGTAGTTCCCTGAAGACTTTATCAAGTCCACTATTTGCTTGTGACCAAAGCCCTCGACGTTCACGCCGTTGATGCAGGTGAGGATGTCACCTGCCAGGGACACACAGAGGCCAGAGTGGGCATCAGCAGCCCCTGCCCGCCTCACCTGCTCCACGGGAGCACCAGCAGGCACACAGGAGGGTCAGGAAAAGCCAGGGGCAGTTACCAGTCTGCAGGCCAGAGAGGTGGGCAGGGCTCTCCTCCTGGATTCTGCAGACACAGGTGCACACCTCCAGCGAGAAATCATTCTGGTGGGGGAACCTGATCGTCTGGTAACACCAAAGGGACACAGTCACCAATCCTGGAGCCGTGAAAGCCACTTAAATTCAGTACTTTTTCAATAAGCTGTGATGAGCAGAGTACGTTACATGCAAGTGAGATCAAAACGCTATAAACCCAACAACTAAAAATGCATTTGTACAGCAGAAAACAGTAGACACTTGACAGGTGTGTGTACACAGGGTTTGGGGAGAAACAACAACAAACAAACCAAGTTTTACAGTAAGCTGGTTATTCAGCATTAAAAACTCTGCAACTTCAACCAAGATTGTGTCAGCATGGGTGGGAATGGCTTTCTGGAAAGACGTCTCATGTTCCCGGGGAACATGACAGGATGGGACTGGGACTTCTCAAGGGATTGACTCCTATTCATTGGGAATGCTGTGTGGAGTCAGGTGCTGCTACCAGACAGCTCAGTTTGCATTGGAACGGAAAAGATGGAAGATTTAAACTTAATTTTGCTCTTCTGGCCTCTGGAACTTGTCACCCACACACAACCCCACACTCCTCGAAGTGCTTTTTATTTTTGACTTGCACATTTAACTGAACATTTAGTTACTGTAGTTACTCCAAATCCCTCGTGTGGTTATGGGTGCTGACATGAATTCAGAAAAATGCAAAATGCGGTGCCGCAGCCTGTGCAGGTCCCACGGCAGCAGGAAACCTTTTCTGTGACATGCAAACACCACATCTGTTTCCTGGAAACCCACGGCTGCCACTTCTAGCCCAGAGACAGCTCACGTTGGAGCCCCACATTTCTCAGCCGGGGTGGAACAAGGGGATGGAGGCCGGGGAAGTTCTGGCCAAATTCCCCCCGTGCCTCGGTGGTTCCAGCCTTTGGATGAGCAGTAAAATTCGTGCCTAAATTCAGAGTGACGAGCGAAGCACGAGCTCCCTGCAGATCTAAACCTAAAGTTTCACATCATGTTATTCTGCTTTGCCTGAATCTATCTCCTAGTGATGGAACTGCAGCTTCTAAACACCCTCAGTAGCTGATGGATGCTGCCTTTCTGCAGCCCAGGCTTCCTGTGAAGTACTCACACTGAATGTATGTTCAGGAAGAAAACGTGCCAAGAACAATTATTTTTAATCAGAATGCCACGTTTAATGAAAATCTGCCCTGACAATTTACACAAAAGCCCAATAATTGACTCAATTATCCTCCCTTCTGAAAGCTCTCCTCTGTTCACGAGCTGAGTGCTGACCCCCTCATTAGTCACAGACCCAAATTGGACAAAGTTAAGCTTTTCCTAATACAGTAATTTCACAGAAAACACTTTTTCCCTTTGTGTGCAGACAGAGGAAAGCACTTTGAAGGTGCCCTGCTGCTGGCAGGCAGATCCCTCTGCTCCCAAGCTACATCCCCTTACTGCTGGGATCATTTTTTAGCTTTACCCAGGATTTCTAGCAGACCTGCTGATTAGGAGTTACCTTTCTCACAAAACCCGCAAACACAGAATCTCCCACTAGCAGTAGTCCTGGTAACATTCTGGTTCTCCTGCTTGATGACTTACTGACTTCTACACCAAACAGAATCTCTTCCTATATGATTTAGCTCCTGCCCTGAAAGTCATGCTTAGCAAGAATTTATGGAAAAATATTGTACGTCTTCTTCAAAAGCACATATCTCTCTGTGCATGTTAAAGGAGGTAGCAAAAAGCCAGCATAAGGTCATTTTTAAGAGAGTTTTTTGAAAATATTCTCATATACAATTCTCCCAAAAAATATTCCCTTATGGAGGTAAGAAGGCACTATCATTGCCTCTTACTTGGATTTGGATGGGATTTCTCCTACATTAAACACTCCAACTTGTGAGATGGCGAGAAATTCTCATCTGTGACCTTCACCTGAAAAAATCCTCAGAGAAACATCCCTGTCTTGTATGAGTGCTGTAAGCCCTTCAGATTTCACAGGGTCTGACAGACACCTTCCTCTGCTCTGGCCTGCCTTAGCTGGTTTGGGGGATATGGCACTTCAGACTCTGCACCACATTTTGTTTTTAGTGAAACAACTTGTCACTTAGGTCTTACCTGGATTTCAAACCCAAACGTCTCTTTGTCTTCTTTCAGTATAGAAACGAGGTGCCTGCAGGAGGAGCACACAGAATTCGTGGGAGCATGGGGGGCTGCTCCTTGTGGGCCTCATTTCCACCCAGAACAGGGCTGTCCCCTCATTGTCCTCCCTGTGCCCACGGGGTGCCACCATGATGTCCCTGCCTGTCCCATGGGGTGTCACCACACTGTGGGGTGTCACCACAGTGTCCCTCCCTGTGCCTGCAGGGTGTCACCATACCCTGGGGTGTCACCACACCATCCCTCCCACGGTGGTGCTGCCTGTTCCCATGCCCAATCCAAAGGTCACAGCTGCACCTGCCCGTACCAGGTGCTGGGTACCACACTGTGCCTCACACCCAATCCCAGTTAGTCTGCCACAGTTCCTGGCACACAGCTTTCATGCAGAATAAGCCAGGAGCAGTGACTCTAGAATCACAGAATCACAGAATCATACCTCTGTGGCTTGGAGGAGTCGTCCAAGGAGCTGGACCTGGCCAAGGCGAGCTGTGACCAGAAACAGGAGAGGAAAGGCATCAGTAGGTTTGTGGTTCTTTGAGGCACACAGACAAAACCAGCAGTTCAGAGAAGAACTAAAACCAGCTGCTGGCATCCCACCAACACCTCTGCCCTGGTCAAAGGAGAACTTGAACTTTCTGACCAGGAGGAAAAGCATCTGGAGGTCAAATCCTCCTGTCAGATGCTGGTGGCAAGCTCAGAGCACAGATCACATCTCTCTTGTGCCAAGAGCTCATCTCACTTTTGTCCCTTTCCTCTAAACTTCTGTGGGTGTTTGCAAACTGAACACTGCCAGGAGAGACACACAGCACCCCCAGGCAGGGAGTGCACACCCTGAGCCCTGCACAGCATCTCCCAGCCAGGCCCTGCTCCAGGCCAGGGACACCTGTGCCTCGAGAGGTCCCTGGAAGAGCCAGGTCCGTGTCAAACATGGGTTCTTCCCCTAAAGTGAGCCAGGAATAAGGAGTTCCACTATCAGTGAGACATTTGTAGCCAGCAGAGCTGATGTCTCTCCAGCAGGATGAAATGGTGGCACGGTGTGACCTGCTGCACAAACAGCCCCTTCATGGACGTGGTGCATTTACTGTGAGGGACAAGGGCAGGAGAGGGAGGCTGTAAAATCCTTCTGGGGGGAGATGAGAGGGCCTGGCGAGGCACCCCTGCCCTGGGCACGGGCCCTGCAGTGCACCCTTGGCCCTGGTGTAGCTCAGCTTTGCCAGCCACAGCCACAGCCAAGCACTGTGACCGTCACTGTCACCTCCCCACTCCCGGCCTCCGAGGGCTCTGGTGGGGCTGCAGGAGCTGCTGCCCCTGGCTCCCTCTCCCAGCACCGGCTCCGAGCAAAGCCAAGCCTGGAGAGCACAGCTCTCACTGAGGAGTTTCTGGTTCTGCTTTCAGATCATCCTGCCCCACAGACACTTTCTGTTCGTGCTCCTTCATGTCAGACAAACAGCCCAGAGCTGAGCTGCTCAGCCGACACTGATGCCACCGCAGCTCGGTTCTGTGGGAACCCCGGGAATTGTGCTGCCCGGTGCTGCTCGGGGGAAGAGCCCAGGGGCAGAGCCAGCCCCGGCAGCCGCACAGAAACACCCCAGATCCGCTCGGAAATGGCTCGCGGTGTCGCTGCTGCCAGCCTGGCAGGACAGGGCAGCCAGGCCGCCTGGCCCAGGCAAATGCACACTTGAGGGAGCGCCCAGACAGCACAAACCCTCCCTGGCTGCCAGCGCTGCTGGAAATGAAGAGTTCAGCCGGGGCCGGCTCAGCTGCCACCGCCCTTCGCAGCCCGAGCATCCCTCGCTCTCCCAGAGCTTCCCAGACCGCCTGCACTGCCAAAGCTCCCCTGCCACCCCAAACCAGTCCGCGGGCACCCTCCCAGCCGCCCAGCCCAGCCCGGGAGCACGGGGAGCCTGGGGGTCCGTCCCGGGCTGGGGGCTCAGCCCGTACCTGCCTGCGGCCGCGGGGCAGCGTGCCCACCGTGCTGGCCAGGTGCTGCAACCTCCTGCCGTCCGCGGGCTGCTCCTCGCAGGAGCTGCAGCTGGAGCTGGGCTGCAGGAGCCGCCGCAGGGCCATGCCGGGCTCGGGGCAGTGCCCGGGGCTCAGGGTGAGCGCTGTGCCGGGCTCGGGGTGAGCGCTGTGCCGGGCTCGGGGTGAGCGCTGTGCGGGGCTCAGGGTGAGCGCTGTACCGGGTTCAGGGTGAGCTCTGTGCTGTGCCAGGTTCGCGGTGAGCACTGTGCCAGGTTCGCGGTGAGCACTGTGCCAGGCTCAGGGTGAGCTCTGTGCCGGGCTCAGGGTGAGTGCTGTGCCATGGCCAGGCTCAGGGCAGCTCCCGGGGTCCGCGGTGAGCGCTGTGCCAGGTTCAGGGTGAGCGCTGTGCCAGGTTCAGGGTGAGCGCTGTGCCACGGCCCCGCTGCCCCGCTCCGAGCAGGGCGAGGGCGGAAGGGCCTCCACGTGATCTGTGGTTTAGGTGCGACTTACACAAATCCCTCCTAGCAGAGCCCCGGGCTCTCGGTGAGCCTTGTGCTCACACGGGAGTTAAGAATCGGGCTTGGCAGTTGCGGAAATCTGCTTAATTTTTCCATTCCTGCGCGCAGTTCTCACCAGCAGCTGCTGCTCTGCCAGGGTTTGTCCTCACAGCCCTGCCCGCCTCGGGCACTCACCTGACCGCAGCCTGTTCACACTCTGACTCGCTCGGCATCCCTGGCATCCCTCAACTCACCTTTTGGCAAGGATGGGAAAGTCACACCGCCCTCGGCTAATGGTGTGAGCGCAGTTCCTCCAGCTGCAGAGGGAAACGGGAGCTGCAGGGCAGGAGCAGAGGCTGAGGCAGGACAGCGCCCTCAGCCGCACTCGGCTCTCGCTGGGGACCGAGACACAGCAGCTCTGGGGACACACAGCAAAGCCCTGCAGAGCCACCAGGGCACAGCCAGAAACAGGCGCGGTGTCAGGGACAGCCCTGGCCAGATGTCATCCCTGCACCTTTCCTGCATGGCCAGAGCTCGAGGAACATTGATGGCTCTGAGAACTTCTGGCTGGGTTGGGTTTTCTCTCCACTTATTACCTGACCTGTTGTTACTTCAGCGTGGCTTTGAAGAGCCTTCAGATTCCCTGTGATGGAGAGGCACAGGCAGCAGCCCTGGGCCTGGGGGGTCGCTGGAGTGGGTGCCCGTCCCTGCTGCCCCTCAGGCACAGGTCAGCAGTGCAGGAGGATGGGCGAGCCCTGGGCAGAGCAGTTTGCCGGCCCTGGCAGCCACCAGCCAAGCCCTGAACACCCACGGAGCCCTGGCAGAGACAGCGACAGGGAAATGCTGCACACAGCAGCGCCACAGCAACGGGTTCAGATGTCTGTGCTTCACCTCCGAGTTCCTTGGGAGAACCCCTCCGGGCTAAGGGGAAGGAAAACGATGTTCAAAAAGCACAGCTGGTGAGGGGGAAAGCTCTCTCCCTTTTCCTGAGAAAAGTATCTGCACCCCTGGGTGTCATCTGCTCACTTGCCGAGGCACAGTGCACAGCGCGGGGAGCGGGTGACTCAAAGCCTCTTCCCCTTTTCCTGCTCACGGTCACCGCGCTGAGGGCTTGAAAATCAAGGGCGTTTCGCTTCCTCTGGCAGCCCTTTCTGACGTTCCTGAAACCCAGTGACTCATCTGCAAACTACCTGAGGGCAGAAATAAACGACACCTCTCATCAGAGCACAAAGCAGGACCTCGGTGCGAGCTGCCCCAGCAGCCCCGTTACCCTGTGCTGCTCTGTGCCCTGCACAGCCACGCACCCCTGACTCCTGGCAGGAACCCCTGGCTCCCGGCAGGCATCCCTCAGCCCCGACACGCACCCCTCAGCCCCGACGTGCATCCCTCAGCCCCGACACGCACCCCGCACCAAGGCAGGCGCCCCGTACCCCCGGCACCCATCCCTCCCGGCCCGCCTGTTCCTCCCCGGTAGAGCTCCGAGCTGCTCGGGGCCGGGCCCGGGGCAGAGCAGCCCCGGCAGGGCTCACGGTGCCCGGGCACGTCACACACGGATGCCCTGCCCCAGCCTCCTTCCGGGCACGGCGCTGGTTCGGTGCCAGGGCAGGAGCCATGGGGCGCCCTCCTCCAGAGCAGGCTGCTCCTGCCCGGTCCAGCCTGGCCCTGAACGCTTCCAGGGATGGAACACTCACCCACCCGAGGCTGCAGCGCCCGCAGGGTGTCTGCCCACAGCGCCTTGCCCGGACAAAGGAAGGAGCCATCCTCCCTCGGGGGGCCGCAGCCCTCGGGGGCTGAGGAGCCGCTTCCCTCCTCAGCTGCCAGGAGCACACCGGGGCTGCTGAGGAGCTGATTGACTCAACAATAAGAACCTGGCGAATCAGCCCTTTCTCTTTCCCAGCCAGCCCCGCACCGAGCGGTGTCTCCCCGGCTGCCAGCCTCGCAGGCTGGGCAGGGATGCGCAGCCGGGCACGGCACCCAGGGCAGAGGCACCACCCGCCTCCACCTTTCCAGGTGTGCTGGAAAAGAATGAATCCCGGGAGGCAGAGACGCCGCCGGTGCCCGAAGGGCAGCACGCAGCTCTCCGCAGCCGCGGTGGCCAGGGGATGGAGCCGATGCTCACCGTGGGCTGCGCTGGTCCATCGGACCCCGGCTGCCCGGGCACAGCCTCCGCCGTGACTGTGGCACCGTCCGGAGGTGGGCAGGGACCAGAGAGCCCACCGAGTAACTGCTACAATGCAAAGGTCTTGTTAAGGGAAAAAAAACCACCCCACAGTACCCTTCAAACGCCGCTGAAGTTTCTTGGGTCACAGCATGGCAGATTTCGTTTTGACATGCCTTAGGTTAAAATAAAGCCTGATTTAAATTCCTGGATTATGGCTGTCTCAGGGGAATTTTCAAGCATTCACACTCCAGAATTGAGTGCTCAGGGCGAGCGGGTCGCACTCAGATTTGCACCACTGAAAATCTCACTAGGGGGAAGAGCAGGATCAGGGAGCGCTGTATGAAAGGGAGAGAGCTCACACTGCTGTGAGTGCAAGAGCCACGAGGGAAGGGTTCTACAGGCTCACACAGGCTCAACCCTTCTCCCCTCACACAATGAACACAAGAACAGCTACAGGCCACGGGAGCACAAGGGCAGAGTATGCTGAATTTATTAAAATTGCCACGTCTTCCCCAAATCCGCATACAAAATACAACAGCTAAACCATTATTTACATCCAGGCAGCTGCAATATCAAGCAATAACTTTAGCAATAGTTTTGAAAATAACTCTGCAGTGTACACAGATCAGATATTTCACAACATGAGGGTTGAAGTTAGCATTGCACTGCTATACTTAGTTCAGAAATATTACAGTGTTCCAGATAAAATACTCACACTTCTTTTAAAAACAGACAACTGAGGAAGTGGTTTGTAGATTGACAAAACATGACACATTTTTCTTGGGGACTGAGAACCACAGCAGGCTTAGACACAATGGCATAGCTACATTCAAAACACATCTGGTCCATTTATGCCAAAAATACATTCAGTGTAAGTTACAATTTATTGCACATTTCTTATATTCTGTAGAAATATACTGTACCTCAATGCTGATTCCCTGTACATTCATAAACATCTCCATTAGAGCAGAACATAGACATCTTTGCCTAAAAGCTTTGGGGGGTGGGGGTCCCACAGCCTGTGGGGATGGTCCCTGGAATCACAGACACACAGCCAAGGGCAGAGGAGGGGACAGACACGCAGTGCTGCTGGGGACACCCCGGTGCTGGCCCAGGGCTCCCCAGGGACACCCCAAGGGCATCCTCACAGACCCCACTGACCCAGGGCAGGGGCTTTGAGCCACAACCTTCACCAACACACAAGGGCTGTGCCTGTCCCCAGGCACCCAAAGGAGGTGCCCAGCGTGTGCCCACCTGCAGCCCCCGCTGCCCCCTGCCCCAGCAGCACCCCCAGTGCCACCCTGGCCCTGTCCTGTGATGCTGCCCCCAGGCAAAGCCCAAACTCCTCCTTCCCATGAGCTGGGGCAGCCTCGAGCCCACCCTGGCACAGGAGCTCAAGGAGAACTTGCCCTGCTCAAAGCCCAGAGCCATTGTGGGGACTGGGCATACCTCTAAACTCATTTATTTGCAATTCCTGAATCTAGTACCAAGCAAAGTGACCAGCAATTACTAAAATATTGTAGGACTCTTTATAGCATCATGTGAGGGAATGAGCTTGATTAAGTGCAAATTACAAAAGTAGGGAAGTGCAGAGGAGATTACAGCCTGAGTTTCTAAAGGAGTGTGTGGGGGCAGCAGTTCAAGTAACATAAAAAAAAATAGGTGTTACAGAAAACATTAATTAACTTTCCCTTTCAGTGCATAATCCCTACATTAAACTTTAGATTGTTATTAGAAGCAAATTATAAAATATTGGTTATTCCCCCACAGTTAGAAGCATCAATTAGGAGAAGCTGAATGTGGTAACAGGTTTTGAGCATCCTTGACCCTGAAAATTTTCATGAGCTTAAGAACTTTTGCTTTAAGTGAAAATTATCAGAAGCATTGTGACCTCTGAGGAAACCTAAGCCGCCCTGAACTGCAGAAGTATCTTGGCATAACCTCTGTGCTTAAATTAGACCAAGACAAACCCACATGGAGGGGAAAGGCCACTAAAACAAGGGGTCTTTGGAGTTTTTCTAAAGGACTGTAGAGTTTACAAACATTTCAGAGCTCAATACAACAACATCAGCCCCCTTGGCTCAGTTACACTCAACTCCAATTCATCAAAATGCACATTCACCTCTCAACAACGAAAGAAAAAAGAAAACCAGAGCAAAAATACTGAGTTGGGTGAAAAGCCAGGGCAAACAGACCATAATGTCTGATGCCAAGAGCTATGTCCAGGGAAAAGGTTAAAGCACTTCTGGGGCTGGAGCTGTGACCTGTATGAGGAGCAGCTGAGCCTGAGCATCCTCCACCCACACTTCCCAGCCAGGCACCAAAAGGGTCTTGTTCAAATTACCGGGCTGGTCAACAATTTTCAGAGACTCCAGGGGGGAAACTGAAACTCTTTTCCCACATAAAAAAATAAAGCTTTGATTCTTCCTTTTTAAGATAAATATGTTCTTGTACATACTACAAGAACAGATGCTGGGTCTTAGCTTTGCAATTTCTTTTGCTAGTCAAGCCAGCACCAGGCTTTGGATCATGCAGCTGCCAAGATCACCCCTCAAACAGCCTATAGAGTCACATCACTGAGCTCCACAGGGAGTCCATGCACTTGAAGCACACAAGAAGTGAATCATGGAACCCCAGAATGGTTTGGGTTGGCAGAGACCTTCAAGTTTGTCTTGTTTTACCTCCCAGGGACACCTTCCACCGGACCAGGCTGCTCCAAGCCCCATCTCCTGCTGTGGATCCCTAAGGCAGCCTTGGCTATGTGTGAGAAGCTGCCCAGCAGCAGCGCTGGGCTGCAGCTGGGGGAAGCAGGCTGCAGGGCTGGGCTGCAGGGCTGGGCTGCAGGGCTGGGCTGCAGGGCTGGGCTGCAGCGGAGGGAAGCAGGCTGCAGGGCTGGGCTGCAGGGCTGGGCTGCAGCGGAGGGAAGCAGGCTGCAGTGCCATGTTGCAGCACTCCAAGCCCTGCAGGCTGAGCTCTCAAGCTCCCCAAAGTCACCCACGGGCAGCTCACAGCCAGCAGGCACCCACGGCCTCCTGAGGGTGAGCACAGCAGGATGCAACGGATGGCACCACTGACCCTGCACTCAGTAAAAGTTTAACACCTTCTTCCCTGCAATAGCTCCAGTGAAGAGATTTTGCCCCCACAGCTCCTGCCACGGAGCTGCAGGGGCCACACCAGATCTCTGCAAAGCTTTGCTATTCTGGAAACATCTCCAGGATTAATTCCTGTGGGCCGGATGGATTTAGAAACATGTAAATAACCATATACGAAATGTATAATTTTGCCTATTAAGACTACTCCAACACTATATTCAAATATGCAGGCTGTGGAGTGAGCCAAAATTCACAAAATGCCAGAACTTTGTTGGATTTTAACATAGCAACTCACGCTGCTGGCTTGTGGTATTATGGAAACCTGGTCAAAAATGCAAATATTCATCACCAGCCTGGTGCTGTTACAGAATTCTGTAAGCAACCTCCGAACACACTTCACTGGCTTTTGTTAAAGCTTCCCCCAATACCTCAAAAGGCACTAAAAAAATTCTGCCAGTGGCTGAAAAAACGCCGCTAAAATAAATATTTTCTCAGTTTAGGTAGAATTTCTCCTGTTTCATCCCTTCACAGCTAACAGAAAAGTGTTGCCTCTATTATTTTCCCAAACAACTGTTAAAAGGAAAAGTTGTCCCTTGATTGATCTGTTCAATGAACAAAAGAGAGAGTAAAACAACTCAAATTTTAACCATGATATTGTATGTGAAATTGAGACAATAAAAATAAATGTTAATAGGGAACTGACTCAGTGGTTTTGCTCACAGTGTACACACTTAGTGGAATTTCCATATTTTCTAATTGTTTGGTTAATTATGAATATAGTAATTCAAAATGCATTTACTGACAACCACTTTTCAGATCCCTGAAATAAAACTAAAAAAAAAAACCAACCAAAAAACAAAAAACAAGCAGGTAAAAAACTGGGTTCATTCGGTCTTTTACTTGTTTTGAGGACAGAATATGAGGTTTGTCTCACCAACAGGCTTTAACCAACACCAGACACTTCCAGGACGTTTGGGGTCTGACAAGGATGAAAAGCACAACAGCAAAAGGTATTTTTACACTGCCACGATGCTTTAAGCTCCTTCCTGCCACTCGCCGGTGTCTGATTTACCGAACAAAGCCAGAGCAAGTCACGGACTTGCTGTAGCAAACCCGACCTGTGAGCGCCGAGTTGCGCGGTGCCAGCGCCGGGCACAGCACCGGAGCCCGGGGCTGCCGCGGGCACCGCAGCGCTGACCGCGCCGTCTGAGGTAGAGCAGAAACAGAAACGCTGCCACGCCAGGGAGCCGGGCAGCGGAGCGCCGTCCCTCGTCCCGCGGGGGCCGTCAGGCCTTGCACTCCTCGGGCACGCAGAGCTGCGAGATGGTTTTCTTGACGCGCAGCGCCGTGAGACGCGCGGCGCCGCTGGCACGCCAGCACTCCCGCATCAGCCGGCCCAGCACCCGCAGCGCCTGCCGGGCACCAGCGGGCACTCAGCAGGGGCTGGGCACGGGATTCAGTACCCAGGGAATGGGGACAGACAGGGGCTGGGGATGGGAATGGGTACTGACAGGGGCTGGGGACAGGGACAGAATTGGGTACAGACAGGGTGTGGGAGATAGGAATGGGACCAGGGCACAGACAGGGGCTGGGGACAGACATGGGACCTGGGTACAAACAGGGGCTGGGGACAGACATGGGACCTGGGTACAAACAGGGGCTGGGGACAGAAATTGGACCTGGAAACAAACAGGGTGTGTGGGGACAGAAATGGGACTGGGGTACATGCAAGGGCTGGGGGATAGAAATGGGACCCAGGTACAAACAGGGTGTGCAGGGAGACAGACAACAGCCAGAGATACAACCACCACCCCCTGCTTTCCAGTTTTAACACAGGGAGATAAAGTGCAGTGCTCTGAAATGGTGACACAACAGCAGCAGCATCAATTAAGACCTGCCTTGGACAGCATCGAGCACTTTGTGCAGAGAGTTTTTTCTGTATTGATCTGAAGGACAGCTAGAAGCTTCTAAATTCAGGAGAAGCTGGGCATTGAGTGCCCTATCTCTCACTGAAAAGTCCTGTCTTGATTTAAACTTGAAAATATAAATAACAAAATAAAACCAGAAAGAAAAACCCTACAAAATTAACCTAGAACAAACTAGAAAATTGCTTTTACCTCACAGCTTTGCCACTGGTTTGGAATACTTGGTCTGAGCTTCTGTTCACAGACAACCCTTCTCATATCTTCTATGGAAGGATCGGAAGGCACAAGGTCGTAGTAAGGCAGCTGGTATTCCTCGGTGATTCCTGGGAAGTTGTGTTATTGGGTAGGTGCCCATGGCAGGGGGTGGAATGGGGAGGGCTTTACTGTCCCTTCCAACCCAAACCCATCAGGGACTGGGTGAAAAGGCCAAAGGCTCACCTCCAACGGAGCACCTCCGGGCTATCTCCCAGTACACCAGCCCCAGGGAGTAGATGTCTGCCCGCTTGAAGGACTCAAAGATGTTCGTGTTCATCGCGTCGTCCAGGATCTCGGGGGCCATGTACCTTTGGGGCACACGGGGTCACTTTTGTGGGGCAGCTCCCACCAAAGGCCACAGCTGTGCTGACAGAGAGCCCTGTGAGCCCTGGTGGTGCTGCCAGCTGTGCCCTGCCCAGCCTAGAGAACCGGGGTGACCGGGGTGACCAGCACATGGTGCCTCACATGGGGCAGGGAGCTCCATCCACAGCAGGGTCTGCAACCTCCCCCACTCACCCAGCCAGCCTCCCTCCCTCCCTGTGGGGCTGTGGCCATCCCTGCCCGGTGCCAGGGCAGAGGGGACATGACTGATGGGGATAGGGCTGAGAGGGGCCATCCCCAGGGGCTGCAGTGCCTGACCCAGTGCCTGATCCTTCCCACACGGGGGTTCAGGGGTTACAATGCCTGACCCACCTGCGGGTGCCCATGCAGGGGTTCTGGGGGCTGTTCTGGGTGTGCAGTGCCTGACCCACCTCCTGGTGCCCACGGGGGTTCTGGGGTGCAGTGCCAGACCCACCTCCTGGTGCCCACGCGGGGGTTCTGGGGGCTGTGCTGGGGGTGCAGTGCCTGACCCACCTCCGGGTGCCCTCGGGGGGTCTGGGGGCTGG
>JAWWEY010000280.1:493151-505880 GCA_035582745.1 Loriotus luctuosus | reverse complement strand
CGCCGTCCCTGCGCCGAGGGACACGGCGGCGCCCAGCAGCGGCAGCGCCGCCCGCCGCGCGGAGCCGGGCGCGCCCCGCATGGCCCCGGGGCCGGTGCCGCTCCCGGTGCCGCTCCCGGTGCCGGTGCTGCTCGCCCGCCGGTGCCGCTCGCCGGCCCCGCCGCCCGCGGCTTTAGCGGCTTTGGCGGGGAGGGGCCCGGGCCGGCCCCGCCCGGACCCCCGCCCCGCTCGGCCCCCGCTCCCCGGGCCGAGGCCACGGGCTCGGCTCCGCCGCCCCCCGGGACGGGCAGCGGGGTCCGGGCAGCGCCGGGCGCGGAGCGGGAACCGGGCCGGGGCCCCCCGAGCCCCCGCTCCGCTCGGCCCCGCTCCCGGGGCTGCCCGGGCCCGCTCCGCGCCCCGGGCTCCCCGCTGCCCTCGGGGCTTCTGCCCGCAGAGATGCGCAAACCCGGCCCTGGGACAAGGACGATTTTTTATCTTGGGAGTTTTGCCAAATCGCCATCAGTGCCTTTTGGCACCTCCCCCGGACTTCTCCACCGGACTGCACCGAATCACCCATGAACAGCAACGTGTTGAACAGTTTGCAGCGTTTCTGCAATGTCTGAATGGGTTTGAACTAAAAGAGATTTATATGAGATGTTAGGAAGAAAAGCACCGGCACAGATCGTCCAGAGAACCTGTGGCTGCTCCATCCCTGGAAGTGTTCCAGGGCAGGCTGGCCGGGGCTTGGAGCGACCTGGGACAGTGGGAAGCGTCCCTGCCCGTGGCAGGGGGTGGCACTGGACAAGCTTTAAGGTCCCTGTCAACCCAAACCATCCTAGGATTCTGTGATTACACCTGCACAAGCAAAAATCATCTGACTAAATTCTTTTCGCAAGAAAACAAATTGCCCTCCACCACAGTACAGACCCAGCAGAGATGAAACCCAAGTATTGGGATCAAGTGGCTGTTAAACAGCACAGAAAAAGCTGCCCTTGTACTTTTTTCTTTTTAAAATTCTCATTCAAAGACATCCCGGGAAGACACTCAGGACTTCCATGTCACTCCATCCTCAATTAATTTTGATGGGAATTACAACATCTTAGTGCAGCGAAGTCCAACACAGCAATCCCTATGGGTTGATGTTTTATTGCACTGAAACACAGCGCAGCAGATATTGCACACCTTACTGCTTGGGAAATACTGCAGGGGGGTTAGAAAATACCTGCCAGGATCTAATAAAATATGAAGGTTTGGGTGTCAGAGCAATAAAACAAGAGAAGAAAAATTGCCACTGTTTCCTTTCTGGAAGGCTGGAGCCGTGACTGCTCCCTGCCCACGGCTCCCCGTGTCCTGCACCTGCTCAGCCATCCATCACTTGCCAAGTACCTGCTAAGCCCCGTATTCCTTTCCTGGAGATCCCAGCTGGCTCTGGGAACACCAGGAGGGAACACTGGATCCCCAGCAGCGCCCAGGCACTGCTCACCCTGCTGTCAGACCACGCCACGGCAGCGCCGCTCCCGGCACATCCGTGTTCGCTTCCCAAGTCTTACAAACAATTCACTTCATAGAAAATGTAAATACAACTCATTCAGACTCTGTTTTGGTTCACAGCACGGAATTATTCTGCTTTTCCATGTAAAGGAAGACATAAAAGTAGGAATTATGTAATTAGCTTTTCTTCAGTTTAAGGAAGAAAACGTACAGAACATGTTTACTCACACTTTGCAGAAGCGATGAAAAGAGCATCTCCTGCACTTGTAAAGAAGGAGAATCAAAGCTTTTAGAAAATATATTTATATTATATTTTATATAATGAATTTAAAATATTACATATGTGTGTATATATATATATATACACATACACACTTAGGGACCTGAAGGTTTGGGTCCTAGTTATCCATCATCACTGAGCCTTCATCCTCTGCCTGATCTTCCACAGGCATTTGACACAGCAAACACCAGCAGAAACCAAAAGAACAGCAAGAACAACAAAAGGCTGGGAAGGGCAAAAACCCCACCACGCTTTGAGGCTGTTGTGAGACAAATGTGCTCCCCAGCTTTGCATGGCATGGCTCATGGGGGACAGCAACAGCCTGTCCTGGGGATTTAAGAGTCTTTGGAAATAGGTACCACCAGAGAAACTTCTGCTGACTGAAAGCACGTACAGAGTTGGCCAAAAGCCGAGAATTTTGTTTTGTAATTTGTTTTGCTCCACATCAGGACAAAACCAAGATCTACTGAAATTTTGTGCAAAAAACCCCGAAGGGAATCCACAAACTCCCCAGCACGGGCAGCAGGTCAGCAGTTACCCCTCCCCTTGGCCCTCTGCCTCCCACATCAGTGTCCTGGCTACAGAGCAGCCTTGCACTCCCTTAATCACACTCTGCTCATCCAGAAATGCCATAAAACCACCAAAACACTCTGATCAGGATTATACATTCCGGCAAAAGCATTATATTGTTAGCTGTGGCAATTAGAACAAGAGGTGAAAAATTCCCAGACCGTTCCAAGAAACATTTTATAATTCTTTAGTGTCCCCCTCCCCAGATGCTGCTTCCTGTGGCTCTGCAATCAAACACACAGTAGCCCATAAATCTCCTGGAAAGGTCACATCCCAGTGGGTGGGGCCTTTCTGATAAGGAGGGCAGTAATGGAACTGCCTGGAGTATTTGAGCATCAGGCATAAGAAGTGTTCAAAGAGCGAGCATTAGTGTAGTTAAAAAGTTATTTCATCATGGAATGGGTTGGGTTGGAAGGACCTTAAAGCCCACCCTGCTCCACCCCTGCCATGGGCAGGGACACCTCCCACTGTCCCAGGCTGCTCCAGTGTCCAACCCAGCCTGGGACACTGCCAGGGATCCAGGGCCATTCTTTCTACCTAAGCCCACCCACCAGATTTCCAATGGGAAGTTTCCAGCGGTCCAGTTTGGAACCATGTCCCAGGGGAGTGAGAGGAGACTTGCCAGAAACAGCAACAGCAAACTGAACCATCCACCTGGAATGGCCAAAGGCACCAAGTTGGAATAAGGGAGAGGGACAGAGCCCTCCTCCTAAGGGTTTAATTTGAATTCAAGATCCTCATAAAACAGAGCAAAAGACACTGAGAACGTGGAGCTGTGTCAAGTTTGTCATGCAAATTTTTTTTCAAGTGCTTGCAAAGGAGACACAATTGCAGGTTCTCTCACTTCAGCAAACAATTAGAAACAACAACAAAATACCCTTTTAATGCTACCTGGTATCGGTGTCCTTTCTCCCAGTGAAGAGGGGCTCTCACATGTTTTGGATTCCCACAGAATCTCGTCACAAGAGACTCGACAGACGCACAGGTGTGAGCGCGTTCTCAGGGACAGGGGAAACAACCGAGGCCCCTCTGGCCACAGCGTCGGTCAGGGCCCGGCCTGGGGCACGGCCAGGGCTGGGCCCGGCTCCTGGGGGCTCCTGGGGGCTCCTGGGGGCTCCCACAGCTCCTGGGGGCTCCTGGGGGCTCCTGGGGGCTCCCTTGGCTCCTGGGGGCTCCTGGGGGCTCCCCCAGCTCCTGGGGGCTCCCTCAGCTCCTGGCCAGCCCCAGCTCTCCTCAGCTCCCTGCACTGCACGCAAGACGCAGCCAAGCCAGCATCACTGCAGGCACTGAAGTGGGATCGCATTTTAAGGCTCCAGGTTTTCCAGAACATTCCAAGAATGAAAAGAGAGCCGTGTTGTGAATCTGAAATACCCATGAAACTTGGGAAAAGGATTTTTGGGTGGTGAAAATTGGAGGAAACTGCTGCAGAGACCCATGGGGGAGGAGATGGGGGCAATGCAAAGTCCTTGACTCCAGCTGGCAGTGCACTAAGGGTGTCATCATCTTTTAAGATCCAAAGAGCAAGCTGACTGCAAGTTTTAATGTCTTTAACCAAAAATCCCTGGCCTTGCTAGGTATGATTTCCTTCTGGCACAGTTTTTCACAGCTGACACATGGCTTATCTCTGAGCTTGAACAGAAGAACAATACACAGGGAGGAGATGAAGGTATGCATGGCCTTTTCCATGCTGTAAAAGCCACCAAAAAACACCCAAAAAACCTTTTTAAAAAATCTCTCCACGATACCCATGGGAAGAAGAAAAATCCAGGTGTTGAAGCTGAACACAGTATCAGCTTTTCATTTTTTGAGATGAAAATATTTTAGCACAGAAACCAAGTATGATGCCAGTATCTAAATGCTGTTGATTTTAGGAGATCAGGGTAGTTTGCTGACAGAAGAAGTGGACAGTCACGGCGCTGGAGAAGGTCAGTGCTTGGGTGGGGGCTGAAGTTGGAGACAAATTATTAATTACTGATGTTAGATAATTTTTAAAATCCACCTCAGAGGCTCGGACATGGGAGAAAAGAGCCCCAAGGAAGGGATGGGAGCCCCAGGGCTGCACTGTGGGTTTTGACACAGAGCTGGATGTCACACAGTGTGACACAGGGCAGCCACTGCGGTGCCAGGGGAGACTCTGGGCTGTGCTTTTTTAAAAAAAACCAACAGCCAACAAGTGACATGCCCCGGGTGTGAGAGCTGGCAGACCCTGTGGTGTGCTGTCCCACAGGCACCATGCCAGCCCCAGGGCTGGTGCAGAGCAGGGTGAGCCAGGGCCAGTGCCCCCGAGCCCTGGCACATCCCTCCCACAGCACCGGGCGCTGCAGGGCAAGGCCAGAGAGAAGCTGCAGCCCCAGGGCAGGCCCCAGCTCTGCCCCTGCAGCCCGTTCCTCCAGGAGGGGCTGGTGGACATGAGCTGGGTCCAGCGGAGCTCAGCCCTCCCTGGCAGGCTCTGCCTCTGTCCTGGCACAGCTCCGTGGGCCAGGCACCAAAGGTGCTGGGATTTTCCCTGCTAACTGGGAATGTAAAGCCCAGGTGCTATTCCCAGGTCATAGTACCTCAGTAGCTCGACATTGGATGAGACACTTACTTTTCTTACACAAACCTTATCTTCTAAATGTATGCTGTGCTTGAGATTCTCTCTCTATAAATGGAACAGCACCTGGAATGTCTTTGCTTCCTTTCTCCAGTGCCAACCACTGCGCCAAGGCTCAGCACCTAGCACAGCAGACATTTTGCCTCACAGGGAAGAGAACTGTCCCTATCCAAACAGTTTAATTCAGATAAATAAAATTCTGGAAGGCTTCATATGGATTTTTGATGGATAATTCCAGCCCAGAAGACCCACAGGGGAAGTTCCAGCTGAGGGGGAGGAAGCCTTCAGTGAGTTCCCTACAGCAACACAAACTGGAGAGCCCAGCCTCAGGCTGCTCCCAGCAGCTCTCCATCCCCAGGACACCCTGGAGTGCCCCATATTCCTGACCACTAACAAACCTTCTGCATACGGAATCATGGAATCACAGGACAGTTACGGTTGAAAGGCCCATCCCATTCCCATTCCCCTGCCATGGCAGGGACACCTCCCACTATCTCAGGCCGCTTCAAACCCCATTGAACCTGACCTTGGACACTTCCAGGGATTCAGGGGCAGCCACAGCCTCTCCAGGCAATAGAGAAATCCAAACAAAAATCTACATTTCCCATACCCCTCAAAATCGGACACACCCTTGGTTCCATCCAGTCTTCCTGGTGTAGCTGCTGGGGACTGTCCCCACCAGCAGGACAGCTGAATGCCACAGGCAGAGCTGCTCATTAGAGCCGTTTCCAGGCTCTGATCCCAGCTCCATCCTGGCTGGTGCAGTGCAAACCCGCCAGACACATGAATAATTCAGCTGCAGCAGGAACTGCCGGTGCCATCTCCATAGTAATAAACACAGCAACACCCTCACGGCAGCAGATTATGTATAAGAATTCCAAATCTCTTTAGAAGATTAGATTTTTGTGGAGGAACTAGGGGAACACTGATTAATGAACACGCTGGGAAGTCGCATGGGAGGCTGGGGTGTTCCCTTCACGTGGAACCTCCCGCACTGCCCGAGCCCTGACACCTCCAGGCAAAAGCAGCAGGGGATGCTCCCCAGTGACTGTCCAGGCACCTGCAGACGAGGTTAAACCACACAGGTAACACTTCCCTGGTTGTCACTGAGTTTTCCCTTCTCTGCCCCACTCCAGCTCCCAACGGGAGCCCAGCTACTCCTGCTGGCTTTGGGCAGCACAGACCCTGACTGTCCTCAGCAGCAACTGCACATCAGGACAGCACAGTGGGCCATGACTTATCCCAATCAAGGGATCAGAACCTGCTAAGAACTCCCAATGATTACTTTCCTCTTCACTTTCTTGATTCACATTTGCCAAAAAGCAACCCAATTCCAACACACACACTAGCTAGCACTTCAAACAGTTCAGTTGATGCCTAGACCAAAAGTACTTCAGTAGCAGGGGTGAAAGTGAAATATGTTTAAAATAAACCCTGGATGCTTTGCTATGCAGAAGGCACTCCTTGGAGCAGCAGCAGTGACCATGACCTTGCCAAGCACACCCAGGAGTGCCCAGGACTGCCAGCACTGACAGACTCTGTTACCCTGCCAGTGGCTTTTCCAGATAATCTCCTTTACCTAACACAGGATAAAGAGTATTACTGGGGTGCTTCTATGGCTTGTGGCTTTATCCTTTTGTTGGTTATCCCCTGTGTGTTCAGAGAAGGGAATGGAGCCCCAGGAGCAGCTGAGGGAGCTGGGAAGGGGCTCAGCCTGGAGCAAAAGAGGCTTAGGGGGGACCTCGTGGCTCTGCACAGCTCCTGACAGGGTGGAGAGAGACCCGTGGTGTTCCTGCTGCAGCACACAGCACTGGGGCTGCAAACCCAAACCCTGCCCAGAGCTGCTCCCAGCCTGCAGTCAGCGCTGTTCTAGAACACAGCACTCTGCAGAGGATGCTGCAGCACAAAGAAGAGCTGGAGCAGGTATTGAACAGGATGCCCAGTAAGATGCTGTGACTGAGTGGCAGGGTTGGAGGGACACAGCCCAGCTTCCACCAGGATGGCCAGAGCCATCACTAACCCTCAGCACAACAGGTTGCCCTCTCCTGCAAGCCCTGCACTGGAAAACACTGGACAGGTGAAAACTCCAACCAAAACCCTGAACACACACCCCACATTCACACTGCACACTGAACTGCCACCTCTGCCTCTGTCCCCACTCTGCAGTGCCACCTCCTGTCACCCCAGCCTGTCCAGACACCCCTGCTGGCCTCACCCCAAGCACCTCCAAAACAGCCTGCCTTGCTTCCTGCCTGGTTCCAGTCCTGCTGCCTGTTCCATCAGCTGTTGCAGACAGGCAGGTGTCCCAGCAGGCAGGGGCACTGCAGAGCTGCAGGCAGTGCCACTATCAGCACTGCTGACCTCCCCTCCCACAGCTGCAGTGCAGCCTGGCTCCCTGTGCCATGGACAGCCCGTCCCACAGCTGCAGTGCAGCCTGGCTCCCTGTGCCATGGACAGCCTGGCTCCCTGTGCCATGGACAGCCTGGCTCCCTGTGCCATGGACAGCCCGTCCCTCCCGGCTGCAGCCCTGTGCCAGCCAGCCCAGTGCACGGCTCACACACACACCAATTTAAAGCAAACCAAAACACCTTCAGGCATTTGAATTCCTGTTACAAACTAAGAGAAAACTCACCGAATCCCACTTTTCCTGGTTTTTTCGCATCACATATAATTAGAGACCTGGCAGCTGGTGCCAGCTCAGGCTGCTCTGCAGAGCTGTCTCAGCCCCAGGCAGCACCTACCCCACACACTTGGCTGCTGCTGCTGCTCCTTCACTGGGAATGAGGCATTGCACCCAGCTGGAACGGGACAGGGAGGATGGGGCTGAGCAGGAAAAGTTACAGAGAGGCAGCAGAGTGGAACCTGGTACACCTGAAATGCTGAAGGGACCCTCAGGGAAGTGTTTTACCCCAGAGAGGTGGTGTGGAGAGGCTGATCCCTGCCCAGAGCCTTGGATCACCTGGGGGACGCCAAGCCTATGAATAAAGGAGCTCTTTTCCAAGGGTGAGAGGGCACTGGCACTCCTGGGCTCCTGCACGGGCTGCAAGGAAGGAGAGGAGTGGACGGAGAGTCCAGGCAGAGGGAAGCCTTGGTGCCCACTGAGCCAACTGCCTCCCAGGGCTGGGGATCCTGACCACGGGAGGCTGGGGGACAGGGACATGGCCAGGGAGAGCCCAGCACCTCCTGCTGCCCCTCTGGAGCCTCAGCCCCTTGAAGGGGCACGAGCAGCCCCCAGGATCCTGCAGGTACAGCCCAGGGTCCCCACAGGGACACCTGATCACTGACAGGCAGTAACACAACTAAAACACTCCCATGTTTGACTTGAAAACATTCTATTTAATTTATACAAATAACTACTAAATAGAAAAAGTAGATTAAAACAAAATAGTTATTTTTCTGGCAGAGTTTAAATGCATATTATATAGCTTAGAAGAAATAAAATGCATTTTCCCCACAGCATTCATGACCTAATATTCTAGTTAACTCCTCCATTGCTTTCCTTTCCCAGATCAGTAAGATGCCAGACACAAGGTCCTGTGGGAAATGGCTATATATATGTTCCATATTCCAACTGAAAATATGGTACAGACCACACACCTACAAATGTGAAGCACTTAAAATGTGACTATCGAGTTGTAACATGATAATACAGAAAACAATTCATGTTTCAGGTTATATTGTGTTACAAAAACGTCTGTGTAAGAAATCATGAAAGAGGCCACATAAAAATAAGCTTTAACTTTATGCACTTATTTTACAGTTTAAAAACTGGCAAGTGCACTAGTAATAAATAATTTGCAAGTTTTGGATAAAGAAGAAATTCCTAATGTTCAGCATTATTGTAAACATCAGTACACATGTAAAATGCAGCTAAAGTCTGACAGTTACATTTTCAGTTTACCGAATTCTTTTCCTATTACTCAGGCATAGATCAATGCAGGATACAGCCAATCATATTTTTGGCAAGTCATGTCGTTAAAATTAACAGTGACAGTGCAAGTAAGGAATGCAAAGAATTCCTAGTGCAATAAAGAAGAGAAGCACAGGCAATATTGCTGATTAAAATTTACCACTTCCATGTGTTCACCTTGGGAGTGATTAGGAGAATTAAAATAAAATATTAAAAAAAAAAAGGGAAAAAAAAAGAAACAAAAAAAAGAAAAAGAAAAAAGAAAAAAGAAAAAAGCTGTTCAAAGCCATTGTTTAATGCCCTGATCTTGTCGTAGGATTTCTCTGTCTTCCTTCAGGCCACCAGCTCAGCACAGCCCGTCCGGCTGAGGCCCCAGCGCCGCCCGGCGTGGCCCGGGCAGTGCCAGGGTCCCCAGCTGCTCCCCAGAGCTCCTGCTCCGAGCTGGGAACTGCCTGGCCAGAGCCCGCCGGGCCAGCCAGGTGCCTTCCTGCCGGGAGAGCACCACGAGGAGAGGGTCAACAGTCAGCTTTCAGTTTGTCTAAGGAATTGTCAATTTTGGTCAAAGTCTTTTTGATGCGCAGGGCTGTCAGTCTGGCCGAGGGGTTCTGGTACCAGCACTCCTTCATCAGCTTGGCAAGGGACGTCAACGTCTGGGGAGGAACAGAACCACACAGCACAGGGGTCACTCACAAATAACAAGCCAAGGAAGCACTGGCTGGGGCCAGGCACCCACACAGAGAGGTTTTACTGCCTAATGAACACTCCACTTCTAGGGCTTCCCACTATTTACCAAATACAGAGCTTACATGTTTTGAAAAGCTCCTGAAGTCTGAGAACTTGATTAAACCAAGAGCACAATTGGCCCGTGGGCTGACTGGAGTGACCAACTGGCGCAACTTTAAACAACAGTGTTGGGGGTTTTTCTAATTAAGCAAACACTACACAGAATTTCTCTTCATTCAATGAAACCAACTCCTGCAGATCCATGAAGACAGCTGAGAAGGT
This sequence comes from Loriotus luctuosus, assembly GCA_035582745.1. Classification (NCBI taxonomy): domain Eukaryota; kingdom Metazoa; phylum Chordata; class Aves; order Passeriformes; family Thraupidae; genus Loriotus; species Loriotus luctuosus. The sequence goes on along the minus strand of JAWWEY010000280.1, from coordinate 496,052 downwards.
ACAGAAGTTCTGACTGTGATTTCATCATGTCCAGCAACATTTAACTGGCTGGGCTCCCAGCACAGGGCACAGCTCCACAGCCCAACCTCAGAGATGGGCACTCTACCTGCCCAGCCATACAGATTTCAAACTGACTTCCACAGCTCCAAGGGCAGCCTGGAGAGGCCAGACTGTCACTGATGAAGAAAAATTAACTTGAGCATCAGTCTTTCACAAAGAACAACAGCCTCTATCTTGTAGGCAGGAAAGCCCAGCATTCTCCTGTGTGTGCTTGTAAGCCACAGAAAGCCCTGGACCAGCTTCTCTCCCCTTCACCTCCCCTCAGAGGGAGAAGAGCCCCTGGGAGAAGCAGCTGTAAGGTTTTTGTAATCATGTTCCTAAAAGGCCAGTCTGTGAGTGGCTCAGACCTGGCAGCTGTCAGTTTGCTCAGTGCTCCCCAAGCCAGGCAGCACATCCCACCCTGCCCAGGTGACCATCGAGATCCTCCCCAGGGAGTGACAACTGGGAAAGCTTCCATGGCAATGTCAGAGAGACCAGCAGACACTGACCGGGTCTGAGAACCATCTGTTGGGAATGTTGGGCCTCTGCTGATCCACACAGACCACTTTCCTCATGTCTTCAAAACTGGGGTCGTTCGGAACCAAGTCATAAAAGGGTGGCTTGTAGTCTTCCACGATTCCTGGTGAGACACAAACAGACATCACTCAACGGCTGTGACAGTGAACAGCACTTCTGCAGGGACAGAGGAACACAAAACCCACCTAAGAGGCACAAAAATCCTTTAGAACTCAACCCTACAGTGTCATGCAGCCTCCGAACAACAGAACAGCCTTCACTGCCCCAGAACAGCTTTTTCTACTCAAAATGTTAATTAACTGGCTCATATGGCAAGTCCACAAAGTATGAGCTATGCCCACTTTGCAAATGCTGGAGTTGAAAGAAGAAGTAAATCCCTTGCCAAAAGGCCATGTTTTGTAATGCATGCAGCTTTCCTGCCTACCAAAAACTGGGATTTCTACGAGCAGATGGAAAAATGTAAGGTCTGCACTGGGGTTTCTAACAAGCTCAACACACACTTGGGTGATTCTGTAATTCCTGAAAGAGTCCAATAAGCATGTCAGCATCCACAGACCCTCAAGCTGGTGCTTCAAAGCACCATTGCATTCCCTGCTATGAAAACAGTAAAATCCCCAGGGTAACTGGCACCACATGCCATCACAAAACCAAACACCCAAGAGCCTGTGGCACTCAGGAGCTCAATGCATCTTCATAAAATTACACACTGGTTCGGGCTGGGAGGTACCTTAGAGCCCATCTCATTCCAGCCCTGCCATGGGCACAGACACGTTCCACTGTCCCAGGCTGCTCCAAGCCCCATGCAGCCTGGCCATGTCCTGGGGTTTGGCACTGAAACCAGAGTTGTGTGTGTGTGTGCTGCCCCAGCCCGTCATCCACCCACAGAACACTGCCAGGCTGGAGCCCCTCTGCCTGCTCCCCAGGACACACGTGAAAATCCCTGCTTCCTCACTGGATCAGGCTCACCAACCATCTGCAGGGAGCCCAGCCTTCTCAGGAAGCCAATTTACAAACTGGTGTTCAAAGACAGGCATCTGGGTCAGCAGTGTGGAAAAAGCCGGAGCTAATGAGGCCCTCTGTGTCCAGCAGGAACATCAAATAGCTGCTGCTGACAGAAATTCCACAGACTGAAATCTGCTGTCCCACAGCCAGACGTGAAATCCAGGAGAATCTCTGCTGCTTTGGATACCCTGAAACTGAAAAGAGGTTCTCAATCTTTCCTACAGCAGTTGAATTTTAGTTTTCCTGTTCTACTGGAGATGAAGATCAAAGTGCCATAGATATTCCTGCGCATACTCTGCAAAAGTCTGTAAAAGGGTGTAAAAGGGAAACAGGAGCTTACAAGTGCCTTGGAGAGCAGCAGGGTAATTTGGAGACCTGTCTACCCAAGCAAGTTCCCACAGAAGCACCAGGCAGCCTGCAGCTTGCCTGGTGCTGCTCCAATATGGACACAGGACAAGTGACATGTGCTGTGTAAAGCAGCATCACCCACCCTCCTGCCCAGAGCAATTCCCAACTGCAGCCACCAAACATCACCTGCTGGGCTGAATTCCTCTCTCAGGAATCCACTTAACTGTGCGACCTCATGAACACAACCCCCTGCATGCCCCTGCTGCCACACCTGTCCTGCAGGTAAGGCCAGGGCCTGGCAGGAGACAAACACCCAGATGCAGCTGTCCCAGAGCTCTGAACACACTCCCAGGGCACGAGGATATCACAGATGAACTTTCTCTCTTCTGGCTCCCATTCACTATTGTCATGTGCTCTTTCCCAAGCACAGGGCACATAACTGGCTGCTGCAAAGACACGCAGTGCTGAAGACAAAGGAAGCAGGCTGGCCTTTACTCCAGTGGTTCCTGCAGAGCCTCTGGGCTCTGTCCAGCCTGGCGGGAGCCCTCGGCAGTGCCGGGGCCACTCAACCTCTGTCCCAGAGTGTGTCACTGCCCCGTGACACGCTGCCCTCGCCCGCTGCCAGGGACACCCGGCTCCCCAGCACAGCCCACAGCCCGGGCTGCTGCACAGCCTGGAGGTGACTGCTGTCACTGCCAGCACCCTCCTGCCCTCCTGCAGCACAGCCCACAGCCTGGAGGTGACTGCTGTCACTCCTGCAGCACAGCCCACAGCCCGGGCTCCTGCACAGCCTGGAGGTGACTGCTGTCACTGCCAGCACCCTCCTGCAGCACAGCCCACAGCCTGGAGGTGACTGCTGTCACTGCCAGCATCCTCCTGCCCTCCTGCAGCACAGCCCACAGCCTGGGCTCCTGCACAGCCTGGAGGTGACTGCTGTCACTCCCAGCACACCCTCCTGCTCTGCTGGGGCCGCTG
>JAWWEY010000280.1:452992-493051 GCA_035582745.1 Loriotus luctuosus | reverse complement strand
CCAGTCCCTCTGCAGCTCTCCTGGAGCCCCTTCAGGCCCTGCCAGGGGCTCTGAGCTCTGCCTGGAGCCTTCTCCAGGTGAGCACCCCCAGCTCCCCAGCCTGGTTCCAGAGCAGAGGGCTCCAGCCCTGGGACATGTCCACAGTCCTGAGCTGACTTTAAGCCCAGCTTGTCCTTTGCATGCACAGATCTCACTGCTGAACCCAACACACAGCACAGCAGCAGCTCCAGCCTCGCACAGGGAACAACAACCAGGGTTCCTCTGAGCAGGAGGAACACCTTTGAGCTTCTGGTGTCACTATCACTGTGGAACAAGAGCACAGCCCCGGGAACAACCATGACAACTCCCAAGGATGTGAGCTGTGAGTGCCAGGCACCAGGTGAGTGCTGAACCAAGGGAGCACATTCCAAGAGCAGGGGACACTCTCCAGGGAACCAGCACTGCTCCATTTGAAGAGAGGCAAACTCAGCTTTGGGGACTGAAATCACATTCTGAGTACAGAGAAAATGCTGGCTGGCTCCTACTGCAGCACACAGACCACACACAAATACTTCTATGTGCCAAAGGAGTCTCCCATCACATTTTCCTCCTCAAACTAAACAAGAAAATACCAAAAACCACCATGTCTACTGGAAGATCATTGGCTAAGTTTTTAAAAATAAAAAAAAAATTAAATTAGAATAAATAAATAAAAATTAAGAACTACAAGATTTAGTAGTCATGTTAGAACAACCTCAGGTCTCTGTGAGCTGAAGCACTAAATCAGGCTGAGTCATTGGAAGGCTGTGCAGGAGCCCAGGAGAGCACAGGGAGCTGATAAGAGCCTCTGGCCCCACAAGACACCACCCTGCCTTGCTCCTGCAGCTCACTCCCAATGCCAAAGTCTCACTGCAAAGCAAACAGGGTTATCAGAGCAACCACCTGACCAGCAATGATTCTCACACAGCCCAACACACAGAGGCCAGAGAAGATGTTTACTCCATCCCAACCAGTGCAAGGGCATGGAATTACTTACAGCAACAGCCAGGAGTACAGAGCAACTGGTTCTGTGCAATTAGTGCCACCAGCACCTGAAACTTCAGATGTCCTGATGTGACCAATGCAGGGACAGATCTGCATCACCTCAAGTGTGTCCATGGTGGCACAGAGCTCAGTCAGACTCAAATTCCCAGAGCATGCACCTATAAGCAGGTAGCTCTGCAGTCCCATGAGCTCCATACCAACCTGGTGAAGCTGCCAGCACCATCCATCCATCCTTTCTTGTTCAAGAGCAACTCAGGTAAAGCCTCTATGAGCTGCAGCTGCTGCAGCAATATCTGTGTCCAGTACCAGAACTGTACCTGTACACAGGCCAGTGCTACTCTCCAGCTTGGTAAAACAAAAGCAGTCCTGAATTCTGATACCTTCTGCACTGCCTTGCTTTCTGTCTTTTAGGGTTTGTCATGAGAAACAGACACCTACAAATATTCACTATGGTTTAATGACACAAGGAAGGAGGATAGAGACCTTGTGATCTAAAATTGTAACTTAGCTATTTGATATGAACCATCTCTGACCAGGCCTTAGCATGAGCAGGGGACTCTGTTCTCTGCCTTGACAGGAGTGGGCACAGGATCACCACTGTACCCACCACAGCAAGAGCTCCCCCAGCATTTCAGGCTGGAAGCGCTGCGGGGCAGGTGCCTTGGTGTGCATCAGCCCTCGGGGAGCTCTCCCAGAGCACTCACCGTTGCTGACCATGCGCCTGGCCACCTCCCAGAGCACCAGCCCGAAGGCCCAGATGTCCACGCGCTTGTAGGAGTCGAAGCAGTCGGCCTGGATGGACTCGTCCAGCACCTCGGGAGCCATGTAGCGCTTGGTGCCCACACGGGGGTTGTTCCCCACGTCCAGCTGGTTTGTGCTTTGGGAATGCATAACTGCAAGGCCTGCAGGAGAGAAAAAGCAAGGCACTGTTAGGTCCCCTTCAGCTGCAGCAGCACACGCCCAAGGGCCCCAGAGCAGCAACCCCGTCAGAGGGTTTGGGAAAGAGGAGCCAAGGGCCCAACTGTCCAAAGATCAATGGGGTCAGCTCCAAACTTGCCAGCAAAACCAGCCCCAGGGGCCACAGACAGGCCCGTTATCTCCCAAGGGATTATCATCAAGCATTTTACTGCACTCTTGCAAAACATTGTCATGAAGTGTTTTGCAGCCACTGGATGTCCCCAGTGCTCCGGGCACGGATACGCAGAGGCCAAACAGCTGCTGCTTAGAACAAAACAATTTTACACAGCATTCAGTTTATTTATAGACCTTTGGGGTAGGTGGATACACCCGAACTGTGTGGAAAGGAGAAGAAAAACATTGCACGAAGGATACACACAGGTTAAAAAAATAAAGCTGGAAAACAAAAACACCGTATTTGCAGCAGTTTGAAAAATAAACATCCTCAAGCAGATCTAAAATGAGTCAGACAAAACCACTCTACCTGGTTTCTACTAATTACTAAACATTTAAGCAGAGAACATTATGTGAGGGACCAAATTACTGTAAATTTGGAAACACACAGAGCACTCATTTGGCCACGGTAAACAGAGAGCACTGCAAATTGAGGAGCAGTGGGTGCATGGCAGAGCCAAGCGACAGAGAGGTCGACGCAAACTCTCCCTAATTTCCTCAACAAATCTTCTAAGAATGACATATACTATTTACATTTAACAAGAGTTTATTTTAGGTGAACCTTAAAAGGCTTTTTACCTCAGTCCCACAAAAACTAACCTATCACCAGATCATTCACTTGCCTTTCTTTCCAAAGAACAGTCTGTTCTTTAACATAATAAAAATTTGAAAAACACTTTTCTACAATTCAAATGCACTTCAAGATATTTCAAGCTGATAAGAATATGCTTATGGCACCTCTAGAAAGATCACAGAATACTTTGGGTTGGAAAGGATCTTAAAGTTCATCCAGTTCCACCCTGCCATGGCAGGGACACCTCCCACTGCCCCAGGCTGCTCCAAGTCCTGTCCAGCCTGGCCCTGGGCACTGCCAGGGATCCAGGGGCAGCCCCAGCTGCTCTGGGCACCCTGTGCCAGGGCCTGCCCACCCCCACTGTAAAACACTTCCTATATTTAATGTAAATCGACCCTCTTTCAGTTTCAAACCACCTCCCCTTGGCCTATCACAACAAGCACTGCTGAAATGTTTGTCCCCACCTTTCTTAGGGGCACCTTATGTACCATCTCATGACCCCACTGACGAGAAGTCTGCTCCCAGATCCAAGTACTTCTGTCAAATACTGACACACACACGTACACTTTCATGTGCTATTTTAAATTCATATTAGATTATATTATACAGTATGTATGGTTTATAATTTTTCCTTAAAAAAAGCTTGCAACAGCAAACAAAGGTCAGAAACCACATTTCCTGGCCAACTCTGAAAACACGAGGGCCTCGGAGAACACCTTGATAAAAATCACAAAACTTCACCCAAACTGAGCAAAACAGATTGCAGAGGCTGACAGGTCAAGGTCTGCAGCTGAGGGAGGCCAGGCAGCACCCCACACACCCCAGGGCAAGCAGGGAGGCAGGACAGAGTGCTGTGACCATCACAGGGCATCCCACTGTGTGCGAGCTGGGGAGCAGATCCTGCCCACCCAGGGGCTCTCCAGGCCTGGGGGGCACTGAGCCCACGGCAGAGCAGCTCCTGCTGTCAGAACAGCCCCTAAACAGGAGCCCAGAGGTGTGACAGGGCTGGGGAGCAGCTCCTGCTGTCAGAACAGCCCCTAAACAGGAGCCCAGTGCTGTGACAGGGCCCATGGAGCAGCTCCTGCTGTCAGAACAGCCCCTAAACAGGAGCCCAGAGGTGTGACAGGGCCCATGGAGCAGCTCCTGCTGTCAGAACAGCCCCTAAACAGGAGCCCAGTGCTGTGACAGGGCCTGTGGTGCAGCCAGCCCTGTGTGCTGTCCCACAGAGCTGCCCAGCTCAGGCCCAACCAGGCACCTGCACGGCTTTGGGAGGACAAAGGCAGAACGTTCCCAGTTGGCAGACTGGGCAGGAATGAGTGACATCCACTCCTGGGTTCTGTCACACAGCACTCTGAGCCAGCCACTGCTGCTCCTGCAGCTCCTGACCCTGGGGTGCCACAGCAGCCCCTGGCTCTGGATCCTCACAGGAAGGGACCAGGGGGTGGAAACAAGACAGAGCCTCACAGAAGAAAGGTAGGAATGCATGCCAGAAGCAACAAATTCGTTGGTCAGTTTCCCTTACAAAGGAGGAACATAGGGAAAATGTGACAGGCATATGTCTGAGGGGTTCACATTTTAAAAAATAGCTATTTTAACCACTATAAAAACTAATCAGGAGGTGTTTATTGCTGTGCTCTCTTAGAAAAATCTCTCAGACCTCTGAAACCTCTAGATAAATAGTGTAATAGATTTCACTGTACCAGTGCCATGTCAATCAATGCCTGGACATGCTGCACCTCCTCAGAGTGAACTACAAATTTACTTAAAAGCCAGTCTCTGACACTTTGTATTTTCAACTTACTGCTGCATTTGTTACTGTTCCCACACCAAACTTCCAGAGGCCCAAGTATGTGGTTTTCATGCTTTCCCTGTCTGTATCTCAAGTCCCTCAGGCAGAAGTGACAGAAACTATGAGTAGAATTATTATTTTAAAAATTCCCATCTCCTGATACACTTTTTGCCTAGGCAATGGTGCCCCAATACAGTTCTACCACTATTTCCTCCCTTGTCTGCAGAGAAAAGCAAAAAAAGTTACTGTCAGACATCCCTCCAAGGTGTGAACAAGCCACCCTGCTGTGACTGCTCCTCAGCACCCGCGCATCGTGCTTCAACTCCAAACCAGCTGGTGCCGGGGAGCTTGCTTCTGGGCCCACAGAACGCTCTGCACGACTCGAGCTGGCAGAGCCACGGCACGGGGACAGCGAGCACACGGCTCAGCCCGTCTGTGGGAGCACACAGGCTGTTTCAGAGATGAGGTCTGACCCCTGCATCCTCGGGGATCCGGGAATGGGATTGAACAACGGAAACCCGGGAAATGGCCCCAAAAGCGTGGCCGGGCTGCAGGCGCCACCTGGCGGCCGCGGCGGGCACTGCGGGGAGCGCCCGCGAGGGAGCGGCAGCGCCAAGGCAGCGGACAGGGACAGGACAGGGGACAGGGCAGAGGACAGGAGGGGGGACACGGGCGGGGGACACGGGCGGGGATCATTGCGGATCACGGACAGGGCAGTGGACAGGGACAGGACAGGGGACAGGACAGGGGTCACCGTGGGCACATGGACAGGGGTCACAGACAGGGGTCACTGCAGGCACACAGACAGGGTCACAGAGAGCGGTCACTGTGAGCACATGGACAGGGCTCACGGACAGGGGACACTGCAGGCACACGGACACACCCCCCCATGCCCACAGCACCCCTCGCTCCCCCAGCCGCAGCCCCCCAGCCCCTGGCTCGGCAGGAGCAGAGGCTGCGCTCACCCAGGTCAGCAATGCAGCACTGCCCATTCTTCTTGACGAGGATGTTCTTGCTCTTGAGGTCGCGGTGGGAGATGGCCGGCTTGCCCTGCGTGCCGAAGATCTCGATGTGCAGGTGCGCCAGGCCGCTGGCGATGGACAGCACGATGCGCAGGCAGCTCACCGTGTCCAGCGTGGTCAGCTGCAGGTAGTCGTACAGAGAGCCCATCTCGTGGTAGTGTGTGATCAGCCACAGCTGCGTGCTCGAGTTCCTGGAAGTCATATCGGATGCAATAAAACCTAGAGGGAGAGGGAGAAACAAGAAAATGAATGGACAGAGGTCCTTCAAGACCCCCCGAGAAGAGCAGCTCAGCTAGGCAGAGCAGGTGCTGATAACACCAAGGTGGTGGGTGTGACCCGTACAGCCCATCCACCCAGGAGCTGGACTCAAAGATCCCTGCAGGTCCCTTCCAGCTCTGGATATTCTGCGACAAGGTGAATCAGGGCTGCTGGCCCCTCTTGCAACGCACAGCTTGCTTAATTACAACTGCACTGCAGATGACTGCAGGTACCGCTGTAGTGAAAGCAAATGCTGGAACCCTAACTCACATCTATTCACAAGAACTCATTTACATATGTCAGTCACATCAAAAAACTACTTGTTAGGACCACACGCTTCAAAAATATTTTTATTTTTCCTTCTTTTTGAAGGACCTGGGGGTGGGGAAGTTCCCAGTCAAGCAGAAAGACCCCAGGTCTGTAGCACATTTGCTGCTGCCCACTTGAGAGAGTCACACTGGAAAGCAGAAACACCTCAAACCTCAAGCCATGAACAACCATTTCCATTTTTGGAGTCCACAGGCAGCTAGTGCAGGCTGCTGAGAAAAGGGCTAAAACGGGTGGCCCAACCATAATGATCTTCTATGAAGAAAGAGAAAATTTTCTGTTCAAAACTCATGAACCTCAAGAACTGCCTTAAAAAATGTCATGTCTTAAAACTGAACCCCAAATTCAGGGAACGCTCCCTTTCCTGTCACCTCTGCATATATCCACATAGTGATCTCAACAGCTTTAGCTGGGAACAACCAAAGTTTTACTCCCAAGTCACAGGAATAAATCATGCTTACGAAAAGCTCACATACATTTGTCAGAAAAAACACCCACTGCCTTCTCTCCTAAAGTCAGATTTGTGCTCAACATGACACTTCTATAATCTGTGATATTGTTTAATATTGCATTTAAAAAAAGTCCCTAAAATAGCCAACAAATTTGAGAGTCATCAAGAAAGACTAAACTCAGGCAGAGCACCAAGGAAAATATGCAATGTAATTTCAGCCAAGTCACTTGCTCTCTTGGGAAGGGAAGTTCAATAATTCACATTTCAGGAGGCCACCAAATTATTTTTGTAGTAACAAAGGAACTGCTTCAGGAAACACACAAATGTCTAGCAGAGTGAGCTAGAGAGCCAGGGAACATTCTCTGACAGGAAGCAAGAATAAGGAGCCAAAGGAAAACTGACTGAAGACAGATTTTGGGTGAGGCAATGTCAGCACTCAAAATGTGCTGCTGCTTTTATTCGCAGAGGTGGCACACCAGTGACAGAAGGGCACGTCTGTCAGGAATCAAAGGGCTGCTTAAACCTCAGACATGGCTCAACACAACAAAGCCACTTTCCCAGTTCTCAGAACCAAGCACATGAGGTATGAGTGATGCACAAGGTTCATTTACTTTCCTATTTACAGGGGAAAAGATACATCATGCAGCTATAACTGAAGAGTAAGCTCTTTTAGTGTTTAAACTTACCCTGAGCAGAACAGTTAAACAGAAGAGAATTCTGGATTCATATTGCACTTTATTTAGCCATAAGGAAAAGTATTCAAATCCCTAAATCTCATTATAAACTCCTCCCCACCTTTTCTCCCTTCATTTCTGCAGGGAAACTGAGATTACAACAGAACACAGCTCCACCAGAGCCTCCAGAGCTGACACAGTGGGCAGGATTGCCATGAGAGCTGCAGGAGCCAGTCCCTTCCACAGGCCTCTGTGGCACCTCCACTGCTTTCTGTGTGCTCAGCTGCCAAAACCTGGCTCATCTGGCTGATTAAGTGCTTCCTGCTGGAATATTGCAGGGCAGCGAGTCACAGCTGCCATGGCACACTCCCCCTTTGAGACTCAGCCCCTCCTGCAAGTCTGTCCCTGAGAATTTCTCTCCAGCCATTTATCACAAGAACCCAGAGACTGTGAGCTGCCTGGTGAGTGTGCAGTGCTTCACAGGTGACCTGCCCAGGTAACTCACCTTTACACCAGACACACCAGGCTACAGAATGTGCTTGTCCTACTTACCTAAAATATTCTCGTGCCGCAGCAGTACAGTGTTGTACAGCTCAGTTTCCCTGAACCAGGACTTTTCATCCCTAGAAGAGAAGATCTTCACAGCAACATTTTCTCCTTGCCACTGACCCCTCCAAACTTCTCCATAACGGCCCTTTCCTGGTGGGGAAAAACACAGGAGAAGCTGTGAATTAACAAACAGCCTTCAGCAGGCAGAACTCGACTGTCATGAACCAAGTACCCTACCTGGTGGCCTGATCTCCCCTGTGTGCACATCTTACCACTGGAGCCAGCTATGCTCCAGCACCCCTCATTTTCCTGGCTGCTTTGTCTGCAAGCCCTGTGAGCGTGGATCTCCCCTCCCTGCACACCAGTGCAGCACAAGGGGTTTGAACTGGGAGGTGTCACCATTCACCACCAGCAATCAAAGTGCTTTGGTAGCTGAAGTGACTTAGGCAGCACATGGCAAGGGCAGTGTGCACAACACAGAGCTCTGAATTCTGCAGCAAGGAGGACAGGAAGGAAATGTAATGCTGGAGATACAGCCCTTACATTTCCATTCCATCATCACTCCTTGCAAAATGAAGATTTAAAGAAAATAAAAAGCCAAACCCATCACAAACAAAAAAAAAAAGGATTAAAAACCACCAGCTCCACCAAAACCAAGCCCTGTCCTGTGGAGACCAGGACATACTGTCTGCAAGCCGAGCTTTTTACCCCAATAGCTTCCTCACCTCTTCAGTGATGCCTGCACAGCATCTTGGCTCAATGTCAATGCCTCCAGGTATCTTTGACCCAAATGCTTCCTAAACTCAATTAACACTACTCAATTAATAATAAAAACATGTTGAAGAAAAATGTAATGAATCCTTAAAATGAACACTAAAACCCTACAAAAAACTGAAGAGCCAGAAGACACTGACCTACACACTCCACAAGTGTGATCTGGCGAGCCACCGTTCTTTGCACCAGGAAGGGAAGTCCAGAGCCACTTCCAGATGTGCAGGAATGGTCCAACAAATCCTGTTCAGAAGGAAAAGCAGAAGCTTAGGAGAAACCCCATGAGAAACCCCATTTTTCCCTGTTTACATGCACCAAGGACAGGCTAGGTTAAAGCTCAGAGGTATCTCTGTGACTCTGGGGATGCCATTTGGTCACTCAGAGTCAAAGGGCATTTGCTTAGTAAGTCATTATTTCTTTAATAAGAGTAATAAATACATGACAACAGATGTCTGTGCACTGGAAGCCCACTCCTGGCATACCAGCTATCCTCTGTCATGAGATTCTGCCCTTTTTCAGCACTTCACTCTCCTTTTACTCACCTTACGTCCTCTCAGTTCTGATATCTATTCCAGCTTGGTGCCGGCATTTAAAACCAAAACCAGTTTTCAAATAAATGAGGTGGGAGGATTGTCCAGCTTTACCTACACAAGATCTGCCATTGATACACCAGAAAAACTTCTGTAACAAATCTTTCTTAAAAGCTTTATCAGTTTCTGGTATTTTTAGTGCATAGAAAGCAGACTTTAAGCTGTAAGCTTATAATAAACATGAGTGAGATCCTGATAGAATGTTAAAATCCCATTAGCCTTGTAAAATGCTAATGCCCAGCTACTTTTACACCCAGGAGTTTTGTATTAGTTCAAAGCATTAACAACTATTGCTGAACTCTTTCTTTACAAAGGAAAATAGGATAAAAAAGCCTAAGTGCAATCAACTTTCTATTATTTCCAGAAAACTGCATTGCTGTGCTTGGACCAGATATCCACGAAATCTCATTTCTTCTAAGAACCTCTAAATGAGTGCCCAAAAAAAAGAATCTGGGAGTGACAGGGACTACCTTACTTTTTAGCACCAACTAAGGGCTCATTTTCCTTCCTGCTTGCATCAGAGGCAAAACAAAAGGAATGAAAACAAAAAACCATCCCCAAACTTATCTACAGCAACTGTAAAAACAAGATTTGAAGAGGCCAGAGCTCCTTCCACTAAGCAGCTTAGGGCTTTAAGCACTTGCTACATTGCAGAGACTAATCCTAAATGTAAACTTATCTAATGTGTGACAAAACCAGTGATTTAAAACACAATGGAGAAGAAAAATCTGGAATCTAGAAGGTTTGCTGCTTAGATGAACGTTTGGGACAGGAGCTACCAATTACATTTCGTGCCTCAGCCACACTGGCAGGCAGAACAGCAGCACTGGCACCATTCAGCACTGGCTGAGAGGGCCTGACAGCTCCCAGCTTCTCCCAGTTCTTTGAAACAGAACTTTGATTTTTTTCTTCACAGGTTTTATCACCATTTCCAAGTAACATTAAATAACTAGAAGTACAAAAGGTCTGCAAATGGCTTGAAATGATCTTGCACAGATAAGACAGAGGAGCTGGTAAAAGCTGGAAGTCAGTGCTTAAGGACAGATGACCAGCTGCACACATGCCTGGGCCATGGTGGATACATCAAGACTGGCTTTTCAAACCAGTAACATGGAATCAACCTTTTGGGCTCATTAAACAGAGCCAAAGGCATTACAAAAAAAAAAAAAAAAGGAAGAACAAGTATCAACAGACACAAGCCACTCTTCAGTCTTGCAGTGAAAGCACATTATGGTGGGACAGCACCAAAATAGAAAATGTTTTCCAGCCTCTTAATGTTGGGGACATTTTATCTCAGCAATGCAAGGAGAAGAAAACTCTGCATTGCTTCAGAAACACACTCCAGGTGCCCGAAGCTTTACTTGCTCTGCTCAGATAAAGGGAGGGACAGCTGCTGGGACATTTGTGCTCTGGCCTCAGGGAAGGGGGCAGGGACAGTCACCCTGCAGGAAGGGAACACTTCCCAGCTCATTATATTTTCCAGAGACCGCACGAGCAAGAGTACATTTTGAAAACTGAGCTGAGTAAGAATTGCACATTTCTTAGAACTCCCACTGGTCCTCCATTATCACAATGTCACTGATATCCCAGCCATCCCAGAGTCCTGCTACCGAGACCATGGCAGTCAGGCCTGAAGGTTTTAAATGCCAAAATTATCTGTATTTTCTTTCTCACCTAGCATCACATCTTTTCCAACCCTTCCAGCTGTTGTATATTACACATGCAGCACAGTTCTTCACCTCTCCCATCACTTCAGGCCACCCAACAGCCAGGCACACTGTTTTGATGTGCTGACACTGTTTCCAGGAACACACCAACAGTACAGAGCGATTCCCCAGGTCAAAGGGCCCACACTTGCCAAACCCATCTTTGTTAAAATTCATCAATACCACAGTTTTGGGAGCACAGGGACGGCACCACTCAAGTCCTGAGGCCAAGTGGCATCCCTGGCAGCAAAACATGCTCTTAGTGATGTGGCCACAGAGAAGGAGGAGAGGGGAGTTAGGACGAGAGGAAAACTCACACCCTGTACAGGTGGGTCACTTACTGCCAGCGTGCTGTCCCCCACATTCGAGGCAATGAGGCCCTCGATTGTGCCATACTCTGCATCCCTAGAATTGAGCCTCTCCATGTGGTTCTTCTGTATTCTCCGTATGATCAGCACAGCTACTGCAGAAAAAACTATCAACACTACCACAGGAGCCAGGATAACGATGATTAGTGTTTCCATGCTGTAACCTGCAGCTTCTCCTTGAAAGGTTTGCCCTTGGAAAAGAGGGGGGGGAAGGGGAAAAGTGTGAAAAGAGAGAAAAAATAATTTTGCAGATTCCCAGAGAAAGTCTTTAAGCCCATTAGCACTGACACCAACCCTGACCTCAGTACTCACCCAGCATGACAGAGAGGCTGTGCCACAGTCAGGGGTGAGCACACCTGCATGGAGGATGATGCACTCCCTGTGGAACAGCACAGTCCCCACCTGCACCGAGCCACTTCTCACAGGCAGTGCTTCCATCCTGGCCCCAACCCCACACTGCAACCCCCTCACTGCCCCAGGCACACAGACCAGTGCACCCGCGGGCATCAGGTGTGTGCCAACAGGCCCCGGGGTGGGCACCAGGGCACAAAGGCACCCTGTGCCTTCCCTCAGGCAGCACTGGAGCCATCTCTCTCCCAGCCCAGCAGATCAAAGCCAAGCCCCCTGTTTGTCAGCATGCACTCGTGCAGAACTCAGCTCTCACCTTTGGAAGAGGGCAGCTGTGCAGTGATGTTCATGTTGCACAGGTGCCCCTGGCAGCACTCCACGGCCTGGTTGGGGGACGGGGGTGTTTTGCAGGTCATTTTCCGTTGCTCATAGACCTGGAAGCAGCCCTTCTGGTAGACCTTGGCCCCGTCATTAATGCTCAGGGAAGCAAAGCAGCGCTGGCCTTGGCACCGATCCCCATTCCCACAGGATATGCCTTCACACACACATTCGTAGGGCACCATCTTGAGCTTCCGTTCATCATCTGCAAAAGGGAAGAGTCCAGGAAAAAACATCATCCTGCTCTTAATAGCCTCAGTTAGAGGTAACGAAATCATAGGACAATAAAACCTGCCTAAGGGAAGTGATACTGTTTTCAGGTAGTGCTGAAGAACCACTAAGTAGGAGGTAACGATTGTAATTCAGCTATTTCAGCATGACAAAGATATGCCACAGCAGACACAGAGATCTCTCTCGAGTAAGTTAAAATATAAAACTGAGAAAACCAAGTTGCTCCCAGAAAGCCTTTACCCAATATTTTCCAAAGGCTGTTTGTGAAGTGGCGAGTACACATCTTTCAGGGGCTCATCTCTCAGAACATCCAAGAGACCTTCAAATGAACCATTCCTTTCTTTCCATGGCAGTGGAAATACTATTTCCTTTTTCTGAGGCAAACCCTAAACACACTGCATGTCACAAAAGCTTCACGTGCACACAGCTGTGTAAACCAGTTACAGAAGTCACTTTCCAAAGCCAATGGCTCACTGGAGCAACCACAGAAGTTACCAAACACCACACTGGAAATTCTGACCCCACACAACACTTACCTTGCCAGCTCGGAGATGGGAACGCCATCACCATCAGTACAGGGAGAATCATAACTCCATCAACCACCCTGGAGCTGCAGAAAGGAGAGACACAAGAGTTCTGTATGCTTCCACTGCTGTCTGAAAGTGCAACCACCCCAAAAGCACTGTTTAGCCTTTCATCAGTTCCTTACACAAAACACAACGTTAATTGGACTCCTTTTTAACTCTGTCTTGTTTCCTAAATAATTCCTTCACTTATAAAATCCATGCATTTACTGCAACGTCTTTTTAGATTCACAGAGACATCACATGCAACTACCATGTAGATATAGAAGCTTGTAGTAGGGAAATACGAACCCTCCAGTACCAAGCAGGCATGTAATACCAATGATACATTCTTTAAACCAGTTCCTAGAAAGTTAAATTATTGTTAAACTGAGAAGGTGGTCTGTAAAACTGTATTATCTGGGCTTTGAGGGGAAACAGAAAAGATCTCCACCAGAAAACTCAGAATAACTTCCATTAACCAGCAAAACCCATTGCTGGACGGCAAGAAAAAGACTGAGATGTATTTAAGGAAGATGCTGCTCTCTGAAGAGCAATTTCCCAGTTTAAGTTGCCCCTCCCAGGATTTTCCTTTCAATGGCCCAAGGCCATTTCCCTGCTGCTGAAGACAGGTAAATACACCTTGTGCAACAGTCCTGGCTGATTCCAGCATAAAGCAGAGGCACACGCTCCCTCTAAAACAGGAAATGAAGGAGTCAATTTGCCTTTGTATTTCCAATCTTTTCCATGATACTCGGTCTTTACACGGAAATACAGACCACTCTTTACTCCACTTTTTACTGTGAAACAAGGCTTCTGAAAATAAACTCTTCTGCAGTTTCTCAGGATTTAGCCCAACAGACAGGGCTGATGACTCAGAGTGGTTTGTCTGTCCTGTGATGGTTGGTTCCTGCAGACACTCTCTGGCCTAGTCACAAGGAACAAAATGCTCCTTATGTGCAGGTATTTGTCTTCGTTTTTCAGATTTAATTCTAATTGAAGCAGATGAAAATTGAAAATAAATCTGATATTGCCATTTTCCTTTCAGATCTCTTCTGTTGTGCCTTTTCAAATCATCGGCACTTCTTAAGTGCTCAGTGATGAAAGCCAAGCCATTACTTCTGTATTTATTTCCAGTAATTGATTTGTCATCAGTTAAAATGATCAGAGATTTCTGACCCAAGTACTCAGTTTTCACCTTCACAGAAAGGCCCAGGCAGCACGGATCACCTCACCTCCCAGAACAACACTCTCCCTTCCAAAGACCCATTCCCCAAGGAAGCTTCCCCCACCTGTCCTGGATGCACCAAGGCACCTGTAACACCTGCTGATATCTGACCCTCCACACTCAGGCTGGGAACACGATCAGACAGAGTTAAACAGCAGGAGCAATCCACAGAGGCAGTTTGAAGCAAGGAGAGCTATCCCGAGGAACCATCAGCGGCCCAGTGCTCCAGATCAGCTGCAAGGGTGCCCTGCTCCCAAGGCAGGGTGGTGCTGGGATCCCTGCTCTGCCCGGGGCAGAACAGCCTGGAGCAGCCCTGGCTCTGTGCCTGCCCACTCAGCAAGCCCAGACAGAGGTGGCTCCGGGCACCTGCCCTCCTCCTTTGCACACAGGGCACTTCAAAGAGCCACAGCCGCCCCAGGGGCTGCACGGATGGGAGAGGAGGGAGCGCTCCAGGGGATCCCAGCAGGGACAGGTCCCTCTGGAGAGCCCTTCAGACAGCAGGCACACCCAGCTCAAGGAAAAGGTGCTTTAAAAATACAAAATCTGAGCTCAGCACTGCTGGGCAGCTTCAGAGGTTAGCCAGCAGCACTGGCAGCTCTCGGGCACAGCCAGCTCTTCCAGGTCACTCAGGGCTGCAGCCCTGGCCCAGGTAAAACCAGCATGGGTTGTTTTGCACTGGTGGGAGCTGCCCCACCTCTGACACACCTGGGGCAGCCTCGAGACCCCCACACCTCGACCCCCCTTAACCAGGGCATCCCCCTTGGCCGCTCCAGCCCCTCTCCTGCCAGAGCTGGCTGAGGGAGAGCAGCAGGGCCCTGCAGGAGCCCAGCTCTGCTCTCCAGGGAAGGAGGCTGAGCACACGGACCGGGAGCTGGCCACAGCGTGGGACTGAAGCCACGGGAAGCACACACCAGTCCAAACACTGGGAAACCTTTGCCAGCTGCATGGACTTACCTGGTGTCTTTTCAACCAGTTCACTGGAGTCACCAAAAACAAAGAAACAAATATACACAAGTATATTTGTACACATAAGCCCCTGCCCTGTATTCCTCAGAGGGAGCATGAGGATGGCAATCAGACCCATGACCTCAAAGAGCCAACAAACCATCCTGGACTTTTAAAAGATTTTATGCATTTCACACATGCATGGTCCTCCCAAGGAAAAAAAGCCCAATACTTCCATTTAAACGCTACTTCTATGAAGCTCTTCTTCCAGCTGTTCATTTTCCCAAAATCTTCAAGCAGTATCTCGTCTGCCTTTGCTGAGAAGAGCTGTGCCCATGTGCAGCGGCCTGTAACACACCCACCCCGTGTCCTCACACCAAACCAAGGGCTGCAGCACGTCTGTGCAGCCCGGGACACTCCGGGCCTTTGGCTCACAGCCCTCGGCACAGCCCAGCCACACCCGGTCAGCTGTGGTGGGAGCCGGGAGGGAGACTCTGACCTTTACAAAACACTCATTTTCTCTCAAAAATTATTTGAGAGCATGAGTTCAAAGGTGTTGTTCTCACTGCTTAAAAAAAATTACTTTTTCAAAGCAATTAAGGGACGTACATAAGGACCAAAGTTTGGTTCTAGTGTCAACAGCAAGCACACCCCCTCCAGTTACTGCTTGTTTAGAGAAAGAAAATATACATTTTAATGTAAGGAACAAAACATTCTTTAATAAATGCCCACAGAAAATTGCTATGGATTTAAAGATCCATGAGATACCCAGTTACGATCTGGTACCTGAATTCACAAGAACTTTTTCTCCAGGGGAAGAGTTAGGATTTAACCCAGATAAATGAAGAGGAATTAACAAGCAACCAGCAAATATACACAAAAGGTGTTTTCCTTTTGCCGCTTGATTGGAGCTGCAGGCCGTGCCCTATGGAATCGCAGCACAGCGACAAGAGCCACTAGAGGGCATTGGGAACATGGGCAGGGATCCCAGCGCTCGGGATGGGGGGATGTGGGGATACAGCCCCCCCAGGGCTCGGGATGCGGGGATACAGCCACCCCAGGGCTCGGGATGCGGGGATACAGTCACCCCAGGGCTCGGGATGCGGGGATACAGCCACCCCAGGGCTCGGGATGTGGGGATGTGGGGATACAGCCATCCCAGCGCTCCGGATGCGGGGATACAGCCATCCCAGTGCCTCATGCCGTGCTCCACACACACGGATCCCAGCACTCCTCAACACACTCCACACAGGGATGTAGGGATCCCAGTGCCCTGTGCCACACCCCATACCCACACAGGGATGCAGGGATCCCAGTGCCCTGTGCCACACCCCATACCCACACAGGGATGTAGGGATCCCAGTGCCCTGTGCCACACCCCATACCCACACAGCGATGCAGGGATCCCAGCATCCCATGCCACACTCCAGATGCAGCAGGTACTGGACACCACAAGGCAGAGCTGGAGGCAGGACACTGTGTCTGAGATTCAGCCACATACAGGGAAATGTGGATCATTTGGGTCTAATCTCCTCCTGCAAAAGCACATTATTGGAAAACTAGAATTTGCAGTTGATAGAAAAGTCTCTTTCAAAGAGGCAGCTCCCAGATTTCCAAACAAACCTGCCATGCAGTGCAGGCAAGGAAGGGATCCTGGCTCCTCGGCAGGCCAGCATCTGCTCCAAGGCCAGCTTTGGATTCTGGAGAAGTCCTTTAAACCGGGTTTGGAGCCCAAATGAACAATAAGCCAAGGGCAAGGCAGATGAGATGCTTGGTGAAGACACCCAACATAACACACAACTGGTTCAGGTAACTGAGTCTATAGAATTCTGATGCTCTGTAGTCATATAGTCCCAACACTGCAAAATCCACCCTGAAACCCCAATGCTTGTTCCACCTTCACAGCTAATATTGCTCTCTCCTTTCTTCCTAAGAAAACTGCATCCTGCCAAATCATTCCTGTATGGCCTTACAGCAACGTGTGCTGAAGTTCTGTACTGGGACTGTTGGGACAGCAGCTGCAAGAAGCAGAGGGGAGAGAAGAACCAGTCCAGACAACTTGAAACACCACAAGGACCCCTGCAGGCACTGGCTGCTGAGAAGTGGCCTTTAGTCCCCAGAGCCAGCACTGAGCACAGACCACAGCAGACACTGAGCCATTAGTGCAGGAACTTCAGGTTGCATTTCATCTCCATATGACACAGACATGGGAACATGAACATGAGAGCTCTCAGACTTTCCAGATGAGATCAGAAGCACCCAGATATCGCTGACAGACCCAGCCAAGAGCCCAAGGGCTGTACATATTTTGCATGTACCTCACCAGATTCCTATCAAAAGAAAACATCCATAATACTGGATCACACTTGTGCCATCCACAACAGCCACACACGAGCTGAATTCATCCACAGCTGTGTCTTCAGAAGGAGTAATGTGCATTTAAAGGCAGTAATTCACAGCTTGCTCTTTAATTGAATCTCACACAAAGCAGGTGCAGCCCCCGAGCAGCCCCACAAAGGCATTCCTTGTGTCAGAGAGCGACAACCTTGGGCAGCCCTTTCTTATGGGCTAAACCTGGTTCCCAGAATTCAGAAGATGGAAACCAGCCACCAACTCCATCTGGTACCCACCTGCAAATGCACAAGGCACATATCCACAATTCACAGCTCCAAAAACGTGTCAAAGTGCCACCCAGAAAGACCAAATGTCTGAGATTCAAGTGACCGCAATACAGAAAGAGTGAAGGATGGGATACTGGTTCTTCTGTACTCGTGTACAAAGCAAAATCACAGCACTGCTGAGTAAGAATGAAAACACTACACAAAAGGCAACTACACAGTGTAAAGTGTCCTGGAAGTTTCTCCCAGTCAGTAACTCTGACACATTCACAAAGAGCCAATCCCTTGGTTCTTGTAAGAAAAAGAAAAGGTAGCAAAGCATGAGTGTCATACAGAAATAAAAACAGCCTGCTCCCATGGAACAGGGACAGGACAAGAGAAATCAGCATCAAGCTGTACCAGCAGAGGTTTAGGCTGCATACAGGGGAAAATTCCTTCACAGAAAGGGTTGTCCAGCCTTGGCACAGGGTGCCTGGCACTGTCCAGGGTAGTGGTGGAGTCCCCATCCCTGGAGGGATTTAGAAGTTGTGCAGATGTGGCAGATTGGGTTAGCGGTGGCCTTGGCACTGCTGGAAGAATGATTTGGCTTCGTGGTCTTAGAGGGCTTTTCCAACACAAACCATTCAGAGATTCCATGTGGGCAGCAGAACCTCCCTGTGGCTGCAGGAGGCAGAAGGCACTTGCCCCGGTGTAAAAGCTCAGGCTGTGTGCAGGTATTGCATCAGTACAGGGGTCTTAGGCAACCCACTGACAGACGGCTTACTCAAACAATGAAGCAAGCACAGACACTTAAAGTGATCTGCAACTTCCCAGTGCCTCTGAAGACACGTGTGTATCTTTCCATATCATTTGTTGCCTTGTGGGGCAAATAACTTCACCAGGAGGCAACTGCCAAGGATTAGCATTGCCCTGTGGAACAGCCTTCCCCTGCAGAGCCCGCGTTCAGCAGCATCGCTTCAAAACCCTCACTCACCAAGTCCCTGGCTGTGGCTCACTGACCGTGGCACCACTGGGAGCCTCTGCACAGTGAGCTGGGCAGCTCCACACGGGCAGGAGGCAGCACACAATGAACACGGGGGTTTGCAGGCCCGTGAGCTGCTCAGGGGAATGCTCAGGTTCAGTTTTACCTCACACAAACAAGGTGTGTGCAGGTATCTGCTCAAGACACTCAGATACACATGAATTACTGTGGCTTCTCACACATTTCCCATACAAAGGTGTTATTTTATTATGCTATGGTTCTCTCTCCAAAGACAGTATACTCTCACATCTCAATACAAAACTGCCAATGAAGATACAAACTCTGTCCAAACAGAACACCTGGATTTATCTAGCAGCTGTAAGTCCCAAAGCACAAACATTTTCAACGGAGAGATTATTGGGAATTGCCTGCAAAAGTTGTTTCTAAATAGTTTACGTAAAAAAGATAGCCACACAAACCCAAAATGCACCCAGTAACAGTGACTTTTGACTTACTCAAAGCCCACCTCTCGGAGCCCTGGTCGGCTTTCCTGCAGCCAGCAGTAGTGTGTCTGTTCCAGACGCTATCTGTGCCGAGTGTGATGCGGGAGCTCGGGCAGGAGCACAGCCCCAGGCATTCCGGGACTGCCCATCTCACACTGCCCGTGCTGTGTGCCGGTCTGTCCTGGCAGGACAGGCATCAGCACTCAGCCCCCTCCTACGGGCACAGCAAGGGCACAGCCAGTGCCACCAGGACACGGTTCCTGCCCCCAAAGCCACCAGCCCACAGTGAGAACCCAGAGGCAGCCCCGGGGAACCCGCAGGGCCTGCAGCACCTCCTGCTCTCCAAACAAACATCACTGCCCCAGAGCTGCGCCACAATCTCTGTGAGGAACTAACTCACAGCCCCAGTGAGATCACTGACTGCTAATCATTCTCAAATGCTTTTTAGTAACTAGTTAAATATTACATAGCTCGCCTGTTCAGAGTTTCTGCAGAACACTCCAGCCAACCAAAACAAACATTTCCAAAAACAAATCTTTGGCTTGGTTATCATCAACAAAAGTCCTATTTTTTCCCTTAAAAAAAAAAAAGACTGTGGTTTTTTTCCTGGTTTTCCCAGCTTTTCTTTACACAAATTTTAAAAACTCATTTCTTTATTCTGGGTTGCAGAGAAGCCTGGGTCTGATGATGTGCACAGCTTTTAGAGACCATCTCTCACTGGGGCACACACTGCTGCAAGGTAACAACGTCGTCTAGTTCCTACAAATGCATTAATTAAGCAGCATCTCCCTACAGTCTCAGTGTTTTCACACATGCAGGGACCTAGAGAGGTGCAAATGCTTTTTATTCGCAGTCCCTGACGCTATCAGGCCAGATATTCAGAGACAAACCCTGACTGAGGTGAAGGCCCTCCCTCGGCCACAGCACTCCCCAGGTGACTCCTCAGCTGGGTTGATATTTCACTCCAGTGAGGACCCTCATTTACACATCCATAATCCCAGCGAGATTTCGCAGATTTATCCTGGGTAAACCTGAACCTCCAGAGTTATTTTCAGAGGGTCATCACCAGGAGAATATTCTACTTCTGCCCTCTAGCCCAAGCACCCTACCCTGAGTACAGTTCGGGGTATTTTAATAAAAATCAGCCAAAACTTTTTTTTTTAAATCCATTTCATTGCATTCTCAGAATAATACAATGGTAGCATGACTCAGCAAACATATCCACTAGTTAACACAGAACCATCAAAACTGGAAATACTATAAACATATACATATTTTTATTTGTGTATATACATACATCTATAAACCTGAGCAGGGCAGGAGCAAGAGAGAGGAGAGGTGCAGAGGAACACAGTACATGGCAGGGGTACCGAGGAGAGACAGGAGAGCCTGGCTTCACACCTCCAGCTCACTGATGAGGGATTAAACTGGCATTAGAGCAGCATTCTTCAGGAGTGATGGGATGCTACAAAGTTGGAAAGGTTAAGGGACATGGAAAAGTCAGGTGTCCATTCTGCACCCCACTTACAGCTTAACTGCTCCTAGCCTCAGACAGCCAAAGAAAATTTACCAACATTTATAGAGCAATCAGACTGAGAACAGCAGCACCTGACAGTCCACAGGCACATGTCATGAAACAGCATTTCCTCTCAGCAGAGCATTTCATTAACCATTACTCTGGAGTCCAGAAAACTGAATGCAATTAGCAATCCCAAGAAGAAGGTAAAACACCCTGCTGCATAAGAAAGTCAAATCTTCAGAGATTATACTAGACCACCCCAGAATTTTAGCAGTACTGTTCTACAGTTTGGTCTTGCCTGTTTGGACAGGCCAGAGCCACATTATTCTGATCTTAAATCCAAGATACAAACAAAGCAGGTCCTGCACCAGCCCTGGTGCTCCTCAGCCTCCCACCTCCCACCTGTGCAGATGGGACACCCAGCAGCAGGGGTGCACAGAGCCTCGTGAAATCCAGCAACAACAGTGAGGAGCACTCACCGTTAAGGGGAACACAACCCAAAGCTGACTTGAAGAAGACAGCAAGGTGAAGACCAGCTCAGGCTTTTCTCCATCCTGAACCTTCCAGTGGTATTTCTGCTCTTCCCACATCAACATTACCCTCAGTGCTGCAGTTCTCAGCTTTACCCTGTAAAATCCTCTCCCTCAAAGCATCCTGCAAGCTGTCCCCCTTTCTCACCTGAGGCTTCACCACAGGTCTCTGTTCTGCTCACATCTTACCTGTGGCAGTCTCACCTGGCACACTCATCCATCTAACATTCAGGCCTGTATGCTAAAACAGCTCCAGAACTTTACAAATCACTTGGTCCTGGCATTCCTCAGCTGCTCTTACAGCTGTGTCTACTTTGACCTCTCAGGCAAACCCTTGTGTTCCCCCTGGTACAGGAGCTCCCCATCACTGTCCCAGCTGATGTCCATCACTGCCTGCTATGCACCCCTCAGCCCAACCATCAGGCACCTGGTTACCTCTCCAAACACCAAATGTGTCACAATTATACACAATTCTGACTCTTCTTTCCAGAGCTGTTTCAAGTATTCCCTTTCCACCTATTTAGCTGTATGCTGTCAAACTCATACATCTCACATGGCCTTGCCAAACCTGACTGTACTCGCAGACCTTCTGGAAACCATTCCATGGATTCACAGACTTTTGGTTTAATTGCTGCAGAAGCCAAAAGCAGCCAGCCTCATCCCTATTTAACACTAAATTCCCGTGGCTGACCTCACACACACTCAGCTGCAGATGTGAAGCACAATGAAAGCTGGAGCTCTCCTTCGGGACCAGTCTGGCTTTGGAGCTCTGCACAGACTGCCCGAGAGCACCACGCCTACCAGCAGCTGGGAACAAGGCTGCACTCACCATTCCAGGGAGCTTATGGCACATATCCCGTGGCTATTTCCAAGGTCCTACATCTCCACACAGTGCACCCAGCCACGATTGGGAATGTGACACACTGAGGACACTGAGTCAAAGACCACCTTCACCAACTGCTCCTGAGCACAGTAAGCACCCAAACATGCTTTGGGCCAACAGCCCTCCTCACACATGGGCTGTGATGGAGGAAGGGATCATTCTGAATAGCACACAAGGCAGCACTTGCTCACACACAGCAGGTGATCATTCCACTCTTTTTCAAACAACTTTTTCTCTATCATCAAGCCATTTTCCTCAGAGGAAAACTCAAGTTAAAAGAGTAAATGTACTTCCCACAAATAACCTGCTATACAAACTGTTCCTACAAAGGGTCAAAAAGCACTAAAGCACTGTCAAAGGCACAAGGAAATAAATTTTGGATACTCTGGATAGTAACTGTCCTCAACCTGTCAGCCAGATAATGCTGAAGGAAAGGACCAACAGTCAGAACAAAAAGGTTTCCGTGTCCCTACCACTCACTGCTCACTGGAAATGGAAAGCCAGGTTGGTTAACAAGGCCAGATCTGACTTCACAGAAACCTTCAGCATTTTCACTCATCTTCTGGCCCTAAGACAGACTCTTCTGGGTTTCATGCTCTAAAGCTTTCCACTCAAAAAACAAAAAGCAGCATCAAAACTCTACCCCAGGTTCTCACCAGCGTAGCTGTAATTGTGAGTGCTCTGAAGTTAGCAGGATCACAGCTGCAGAGAGAAAGCAGAAGCTGCCATGTCTGCCTGTGAGCACTCAGGCCAGGAACCATCTGAACTTCAGCTGGACTAGACAGTAAGAAAACCACAATAAAATGGACTGAGGCATTCAAAATTATTCTCAGAAAATAGGCCAGACCAGGCATGAAAACATCTGGGCTTGGCTTGAGTCATGAACCACATGAGCAAGACACCCCACTGCTGCCTGCGGGCCCAAGTGAGGAATGTGAGCAGCACAAAGGTAGGCAGAGCAGTCTCCCACACCCAGATTCCCTTTCTGCATCTTCCTCCACCCAACAGGCCCTTTATTCTGACATGTCTTGCACATCCCAGTCCAGTGGGATCTCCAAGGATGGTATTTCTGGGACATCAGGTAAAGCATACACGATCACAGCTGGTCAGCCAGCCAGCTCCAGGCACGTATTCCTACTTCTGAGACAAAAACAAGGCCAAAAAGGGTTAAACCATTCCAGTCCTGGCCTATGCTGGCACACGTGTCCAGCTGGCCAACACTATACCGAGGATCCCTTACTCTGCTACACCAACACACCCCAGCTCCCCCTGCTCCCTCCCACCCTCATTCCAACAACTTACACAAACTGATGAGGACAAGTTCATCCCAGCTCTAAGCAGCAAACAGCCAAGACCTCATATACCAGGAGGACTGCAGCAGCTCAGCTCCTGTGTCCCTCAGATGAGTCAGGGTCAGCACTATTCCCTTTCAGCTTTACAGCACTGAGGCAAGTGAAGTGAGCATTCTCACCAGAACTGCTCTGAGGCCAGAAAGCCCCAAAGGACTCTACACCACGGTGGGAAAGACAGGGATGGGCCATTGACCAGAAACTGTTACTGCCTAGACTCAGTAATGAAAGAGGGGAAAAAACAAGGATTAAGGAGGAAGTCAGCAGAACTTCAGCAATTAATTAAAAATAATCTGCTCATACATTTTAGAAATAAGCCTGACAGGACAAACAGGTACAAAAGAGACACAGGACACAGCATATTCATGCATTTAATATAACACAGAAAATGGACTATTAATCCAGGAAATCCCTTTTCTGGCCACCATATGTACTCCTAACATGCATTTCAGCACTCTTACTTCAGAGTGGATTGACCTGGCTCCCCTCACTGGAAGGTGCTACCACATATGGCTCCAAGCTGCCCAGGAGAGGCTGAGAACTTGACGCCCACGTTTCAGGACAGAGCACATTCGCCATACACCAGGAACAGAGCTTGCAGCTTAGTCTCCTCCAGAAGAAATCCAGCATACACATGCCCAAACCACTCTGCAACTCACAATAAATGGAGCTCCTGGCAGGGACAAGCTTCAAAGAACCCACTGGTGCTCCAAGACAGAGGTCCAATGCGGTAAGAGCCACAGAGCCACCCGACCCCAAAAGCATGTTTGACCAACAGCCCCTCAGCTCTGCATCCCCCCAAACCCAGAGGCAGCTGCTGAGGGCAGGCAGGATGCCAAGAGGGGCAAGAATTAACTTTAACAGGAAAAGGGGGGTGCACACCCGAAGCAAGCCCGCTGTCCCTGCTGAAATCAGAGCTCAGTGCCACAGTGGTGGCCCCACAGTTGGCACCGGGCACTGCCAGCCCAGGACTGCTTTCCAGGGACAGCACCCTGGCTCCTCAGCACTGCTCACACCACTAATGAAGGTTTTATCTCTCCCTTTTCCTGTCAGCTCAGATCCAGACAGGCTGACTCTGTTAACATTAGAATGCTTATTTTTCCCCTATCCACTATCTCCAAGCCAAAACAACATCTGGAACTTCAGCCTGCCATACAAAGAGAGACAGATTATAACTGGAAAAAGCTACACATCAGCTTCCCAAGATTTATACATTTCTGCTTTTATCTGAACTTCCCACATGTACCTTCCAAACAGCTCCACAGGGAGAAGAACTGATTTCTTCATACAGACTCCCAAACACAATGTAAGGCCCCTTCCATTTCAGAATAACCTCAGATGATTATCAGAAAAATAACAGGAGCAAAACCGATAGGAAAGTTTAGAGTAAGAATTTACCATCTGCTCCCTGCACAAAAGAGAGGTGACATACCAGTGACCTAGAAAAGGAAATTAAACAAAGAATATTACTTTTGTGTGTTACTTGATAAAGTAATGGAAGAAAAACCTGGCGCCATTTCAGACTACATAAAGGTCCTACTTTAACAGACAGCTGTCTCCAGTGTCATTTAAGTGTGCTTTTTGCTTAGATCATGGTCAATGAATCATGAAAATCAATACAGATGGAAAACATAAAACCACGCTGCAGACAGGCTCAGCAGTGGAGCATGTACCAACTAGCACCAGCCTCGGCTGGAGAGAGACGTGCCAAATAAACACAGACTAGTTTTTCCAACAACATTTATTTAACTCTTAGTAGTTAATTAACAGAAGTCATGACTACTGGTTATTTTCTAACCAGCCATCCCACTGCAGTTACACACGCCAGGCTCACCAGCCGAGCCCTGCTCTGCCCCGCAGCTGCCAGCCACACCCACAGCTGCCCCCAGCCCAGCTCGGTGCTCAGGGACAGCAGGGCCAGGCCAGGGTGGCCAAGATGCTCTCCAGAGCGGCCCAGCTCCGCTGTCCTCCCCTCTTCTGCGGGCAGGCAGCTCCATGTCCCCAGCTGCCCGCCGAGGCCAGCCGGGGTGCTGGGACAGCCCTGCCCCAAGGCCACGCTGCTGTGCTGCCTGCTAAGCAACCAACGCTGTCTCGGAGCAGGAATTCTCATTTCCCAGCCCCCCAGCACCAGTTACCCCACCGCTGGTCCTGGCTGCAGGAAGCTGCCATGCTGCTGCCAATGGCAGTATTATTTTCAGCTGACAGTCGTGTAAAACCAATGTGAATGGCCAAAGCAGAGTGAAGTGTATGTTTTCAGGAACAAACAAAACAAGTGTCACGGGTTTCTGTGCCTAGCATCAGAGTTTTAACATAACACAGAGTAGAACTCAATTAAAATAGTTCTCGCTGAACGGAATCGGCCGTGTTGCAAGTGGAAGGACAGAGAGCCAACCTCACATTGCGCCAGCGCTTTGACAGTCTCATAGCAATGACCATCAATCAGTTCAAACACACAGCGCATGCCAACTCCAGTGAAGCAACAGCAGCATGAGCTCAAAATGGTAATTTGCTGCTGAATACAGACAGAAACTCTATGCAACACTCAGAAATTAGTCATGTTTTAGCAGATTTTTGCTTTGCACCCAGCTGTTGCTTGTTCACAAGGCACCTACTCACATATTAGCCATTTCCCCTCTGAAAAGCAGGATTAACTCACAGCAACAGTACTCAGCAGCAATGACACTTGGCCCGCCCAGCCCCTGTCCCCTCTCTGTGGGTCCCCAGCCTGCCCTGCAGCAGCCAGGCACTCCAATGGAAGCTGAGCAGTGCCAGCAAACAAGCAGATCTGAGCTGAATGAACAAAATCTCTATCGATGCTTTTAATACGTTATTTTTCTGACAGTAGGCTGAAAAAAAAATTACTAAATCATCTCCAAAACCCCCAGAACTGACTGAATAATATGAACTCACTTGACAGTATGAGCTGGTAAAAACAGAAGTCACCCCTACTGATGTGCACAGCCCTTTGGGAACATTCACCACAAACACGGACGAGACTGAGTTCCTTTGTACCAGAGCTTTCCCACTGAGGGCTGATGGCAAGGACTTCCCTCTCACCATTTTCAGGACAGATCATCTAACACTCCCCATGGCTTCCCAGAGCAAAGATAATCACAACCTGGGCTGGCAGAGTTTGAAGCTAAAACCAGTGAGTTGCTATTGTGTGAACTTGGTTATTGGTCGGGTTTGTTCCTCATGAAGAGATATTTAAGCAGCCAAACAAAATCTGCTCTGCCTAGCATTTCCCTGAATCCCAAGAGCACTGCAGCAGCATTCTCCCAATACCCATTTCATGACCATGCAGGAAACTGAACTGCAGCTACCTACACTAGTTACACCACTGAACTACTTAACCAAGAAAAGCACTTGGATCTCATCTCTTTTTCTGTTCCCATTCTAAACACCATGATCATTTCCACTCACTCCAAGCTCCTCAAAGTGATCACTTGGGGAAGAAAAGGGTTGCTGGACACCAGTCAACACTGACCTACTGATAGAAACACAATGCAGCAAGAAACCCTTCTACTAACAACTCAGCTTTAGCCAAGAACTCTGCTAAGAGATGACTCCTCTGCTCAGAGGAGCAGCTGCTCAGAGACACCTATTTTTGGACCTGCAACTGTACATTACCTCCTCCAGCAGCAATAACCCCCATATGTCCCTGCAGCACTCGGTGCTCTGCTCCCATGCTCTGGAGCCCTGCCACTGTCCCACCTCCACAAACCCAGGGGCAGACAGGTTCCTCTCAGCACCACGGGTAAGCCTGGAGCACAAGGCAGGTCTTGTCTGCAAACTGCTGGGAACACAAATTCCAAGCAGAGGCTCTGCTCCATGGTCTGTATTTGACCAAACAACACAGGCTCAGCTCACCTGCCACCAGGTGAGGAGGAGAGATGTGTGAACAGCTCTGCTGTCAGCCCTGCAAAGGCCTGAGATGTCACTGCACCATGACGGAGTTACCAGCAGCACCAGCTTGGAGCAGGCAGAACAAGCCACAGAGAAACCCCAAAAACACTGAGTTCCCACAGCAGGGCTACAAAGAAATCAAACAGCTTCAAAATAACTCTGTGGTAAACCTCCCAGGGGCAGAGTTGCCAAACTAGCAATTCTAGGGAGGGCTGGACAAGCCAGAGCTCTCTGCAGGTCTGCACGGCTCCCTGGGAGAAAGCAAGCCCCTGGCCACCCGAAAATCCAGCCAGGCTGCACAAGCTGCTCCCAGCAAGGAGCACCACACTGACTGACTTCAGCACTACTTGGAGCATTGCACTCCACTTGAGCAGGGATGTGCTCGGAATGGAACTTTCTTTGGACTACTACCAGGAAAAAAACAGCTACAGAAATGAAAAATAAACCCAACTGAGTAATTGTGTGAGCATAATGATTCAAAACTCAAAGTTTAAAACAAACAAAACAAAAAAATTCCCTACAACCCACACACTTGGAATTTTACCTGGTTACCTGAAATTTTCAAAACAGCATTTTACATTGGTATGGGTGGAATATTCATTTCAGGTTTTGGTGTGTCATTAAATGCTTCCAAGTTGATCAAGGTGATTTAAGTCAGGAAGTTGAGAACAATTTAAATAACCAATTTTAGATCTGATTTTCTACTTATTTTTGTTCTTTTCTAAGAAAGGTTTAATTGTTGTTGAAGACAAATGAACATCTTGTTAAGAGTAACTAAACAGTCTTTAAAGACCATTTCCCTCTCCATCCCCCTACTCCAACACCCAGAAACTCAGGTCACCATTTTTTATGGAAAAGGATACATTTGTTTTGATTCTTCACTCTTATAAATATAATACTTTAATGTTTATTTTTAAATTGGAGAACAGGCTTACAGTGGCCTGACTGTGCTAATTATTTAAGAAAAACTATCAAGGCCTTTTGCAAGTCAGGCCCCATTACTAGCCCAAGGCCACCGGAGCTGCAGCTCCCGAGCTGACCTGGCCTAAGCCAGCATGGTGACCCTGTCAGGGTGACCTGGGCAGGGGAGACAGGAGCACCCTGAGTCTCACTCAGCTCCTGGATCTGCTGTGCTGCTTTTGGGAGCCCCTGGGCACAGCTCCCACCAGCCCACACACTGCCATGACAGTGTGGAAGGTCTGAAACACCCTCTAAAAATCTCTGACCTCTTAGATGGGAGGGAGTGTTTAACCACCTTTAAACACTCCTCATGATGCAGCTGGGCTGAGCATTTAACAAACTTTATTTAGCATTTACTGTGGGGTTTTATGAAAAACAAGCAAACAAAAATACAAATTAAAGTAAACCCAAAACAGTTCAGCCATTTAAAGTAATTTTAACTTTTATACTCCAGACGCACAACCCCAAAGGCGCCACCTGTTTCTGTACGACCTTCAGGGGAGAGTCAGCTCAACAACGAAAATCTCATTAATTCCTCAAATCTTTCCAAAAAGATTTGTTCTAAGTCTAATTTAGTCTAAGTTTTAGCTTGCTAGTTCGTAATTCAGAATTAAATCAGATGGTATTTTTTTGCATGTTTTACATGGAAAATATTTACTATGTTCCTTTACTGTATTTAAACATCTTAAATTACTTTAACAGAGAAGACATGTTCTTCGTGGGTTTTTTGTTTGTTTGTTTGTTTTGTAAGAAAGTAGCCTTTCAAGATCAGAGAATCAAGCGAATTTCCCTTTAACATCAGATACTCAAATACTTCCTTGGTGTCTAAGAAACTGACCAACTATTACACCAGAAAGCCCACCTCCATGCTCAGCTCTAACTCATATTGGTCATACAAGCCTCTTTCCCTTGGCCTTGGTTTGCTTCTTGACACAGCAGCTACTCAAGACCCATAATTATCTCCCAAAAAGAAGGTAACATATTAAGCACTTTTTTCCTCCAGCTGTGGTCCTAAGAACAATTTGGGTAAAACCTGTAAGCTGCACCAAGCTGTCAGCTAACACACTCACAGGCGTCTTCCAAACAATTATGACATGCAACTGTTTTTGGCTTGTCCAACATTCATTTTTTAATTAACATGCCTTTATGAACTCAAGTTCAGAAGAATCCCTCTTTCATATACAATCAAACACACCTGTGGGACTGAAACAAGATCAATCATGTCAAAAAGCCCAAAGATTTTTGGAAGAATATTTCAGAACTTGGAGAAAAAGCCCCACATTTGGTATCCTTTCCCACTGCTGGCACACCAACCCCGCAGAGACTTCATTTACAGCCTCCGGGTCACTGCTGTTTGTGGCTTTGGTCTGGGTTCACACCGCTTCGTGTCCACACTGGCCAGCAGCTCAGAACAAACCTTTTCTGGCCCACTGAGCCTGGGCTGGGTGAGCCGTGCCCCTCTGGGGGACCCCGAAGCCCCCAAGGAGGGTCCCAGCAGTGCAGGGACAAAGGGCTGTGCTCTCCAGCCCCCACACCCATGAGCAGAGCCCCCGCACTGTCTACAAGGAACAGCTGTAAAAACCACAGTGCCCCCTTGTGAGACATCACTGGTGCCCCTGGGAACTTCTCAGGCAAGGCCATCCCAAGGCAGACACAGCAACCCTTTGCCATCACATTTCTCCTGACTCGCCACAACACAGGGGCACCACAGCGACAGCGAGCTGTGCTCACCAGAACAAGGCAGCCCAAGACCCCTGACACGTTTCCAGGCACTGTTTCATCCACGCTC
Organism: Loriotus luctuosus; assembly: GCA_035582745.1. Lineage (NCBI taxonomy): Eukaryota > Metazoa > Chordata > Aves > Passeriformes > Thraupidae > Loriotus > Loriotus luctuosus. Next base: position 463,107 of record JAWWEY010000280.1, on the reverse strand, counting down.
TCAGGACAAGAAGCATGTGCAGAGATGAACAGCACCAATTGTCAGCTGACAGCAGTAACTTACTCTGTCAGAGACACTTGGCCACATGCCTGGCCCTTTGCCATTCCCTCCTCTGACGGAATCCCACAAAGTGTCCCTGAGTGTCCCTCTTCCACACCACACCCCTAGTTACTTGTACCTGCAATGGGGCCAAACACCATCTTGGCTCTCCAGAACTCTCCTTCAGGAGACCCTACAGCAGAGACCTCTGGGGCATGTGAATTCCTACCAGGAGGCAGCCAAAAGCTCTGCACGAGGCTCCTTTCCTCCCCAGGAAAACAAGGATTTGCCAATTTGTTTTGCTCAGTCACCCTGTGGCACACACACCCCTGAAGAAGCGCACATGCTCCTCTTTCCAGATTTCCATCACAGACAGGAAAACTGTGAACCTCTGTCTTCAAGGAGGGAACCTGTTGATGTTTTCACTCAGGTCTCAAAAGAGCCATCGAGTACCAGGAGACAAACACGGCAGACTTTCCAAAGCTGCCAGGAACAGCTCTCACTGTTCCTCACAGGAGCAGCGCAGGCTGTCACGGGAAACTTGCTGGGGCCACACAGGACTGATGCTGCAGAGCAAGAGCAATGGTGACAGAACCCCGTGCAGAAGAACAGCAGCCTCTGAATTGCACCTACTTCACACCAGGCTCAAAATACAAGCACCTCTCAAAATGCCTTTCTTCTGCCTCCATCTGCTGCTGTGTTGCTGTGCTGTGGCTCTATGGACCCAGCCTTGCGGAACAGCTTCCAGTTAATTCACCTTTTCCATTTGCTTTAGTCCACTCCCCAGAGCTCCATATCCAGTAGATATTTATTTTAAAACTAAGCCAAAACCATTCAAACGCTAACACTTCAGGGTCTTCAATACTCCTGGTTGCACACAGTAGGGCCTCTTTTAGAATAAAGAGCATCCACTTTGGGAACTAAACCAACATAATTATAATTGGGCTGCACGTCAAAGTTTTACAAATCCTCAGACTGGAAATAAAGTAGGTTTTACTCCTCACAGATCCTTTGTTACAGAAGGCATAAAACTGCACTGCAGCCTCAGGAACACCAATTCCTCACCAGACATTCCAGGAACTGTGTAAGAAAACTGAGCTTCAAAATCCAGTTTGCTGTTCTGGCTCCTCACTGCATGGCATTCTGGCTCTCCTAATGGAGAAACAAGACAAAGTTCCCTCAAAATCCTGGACATTGTTCCATGTGAAAGTCCAATACATATTTTCTTTGAATGTCTAAACAATGCCCAGGATCAAATCCCAACCAAAAAGATGAAGTCAAGGACTTTTGCAGTCATTAAAACATGCCGTTTTTGCATCAGGCATGGAAATACCCTATTTCTTTCAGACTTCTGATGGTGTTTAGGTTTTTATTTCCATAATTTAGGAACAGTCATTGATTCACTCATTCTTCAAAATATTACTTGTGTCATAAGGAAGCTGTATGGAGGGAATAAACAGGTTCAGATTTTAGAACAGGTTTTGCAGAACAACCATGCCCAGGTTTGCTTTAGGGGTATGACACGAGTGTTACAAATGTGTAAAATACCTACACCAAGACAGAAAAAACACCCTATTGTTTTGGCAAGCTGGGACATGTTACTCAGATTATTCTCCACTGGAGGTTGATGCAAACATGCCAGGTCCACAAACACACACAAAAGCGTCTACGTGGCATTTTTGGCACATTTGTAAAGGCCCAGCTGACAACCAACTAATGCGGGAGAGCAAAAGCCATGCCAAGGAGTTGTTGAAGAATTTAAGAAGTGCACAGGCTCAAGGGCAGGACCCATGAGAACAGACACAGAGGAGAGGGCAAGGAAGGCAGCAGCCACCTCCCAGCCACACAGTCACAGCACACGACCTGGGCAGTTGAGGTGGGGCCACACAGTCCACCTTGCTGAGCACTCTGTTAGGTGGAGCTTTTCTTCTACCCCAGTGACTTGAAATAACTTGAATGTTTCTTTCTGGACAGAGACAGTTCAAATTATGCAAAGAAGCTGGAGGACAGCCAAGACTCAAAGACTTTTAACCTTGATCCCAACCACAAAGATGCACCTCTGCTCTCACAGACGGGCGTTTGCGAGCTGGTCTGGGCACAAAGCACTGCCCAACCGAGCTCAAGGGAGAGGAACAAGACATCAAAGTGAGATCCTGTGCTACCTCTGGCAGGGAGGACAGCTCCCGAGTCCAGAGATAAGCAGAGATGGTCCCACACCACATACACACCTAGTCACCCCTAAGAAGGAACACGGGTGGAGTAAAAAGGTGCTTGCATGGCAATTTTCATCATCATCACTTCATTTAGACTCAGGATCTAGACAGGTTTTGCAACTCAGTCCAAAAATAAAGGTCAAGTGGAATAAAAGTTACTTAGATCAATGCTCAATATGTAAGAATGTACGTCCAGAAAAGAATTTCCTACGTTTTTCAAGTATTTATTTTTCTATTGTAATCACAATCCCCAAGAGAACACACCCCTCCATTTTGTTGTGGTTTTTTTAATTCACAAGGATCAGTATTTTTTTCATGTGCTAAGGGTACATCTCAAATGTCTTATCATTTAACTTGAGCCAGTATTTAGAAGTCAAATTTAAAATAGCCTTTTTTTAATGCACAACTTATTGTGATTCCACTCCTAAGGAGATAGGAATTTGTTCGTTTAACACTCAGACTGGTGCACTACAAGTTGTACATGTTTTTGTTCTGACAACAGAAAATGAGGAGTAGAACACAGTGTAATCCTGTGTTGATTGACAAGATTGACTGCCACAAACTCCACTGCCAAATCATTCTCCTGATCCTGAAATCAGCTGGAATTGTCCTTTTTTTTCCTCTTTTTTTTCCCCACTGGTTCCAGTCACATTTATCATCCTGTGCACATACTTTTATATCTCTATCTTTATTGCCAGTTCATCTTTAAGTTCTATTCAGCAATTTCTGGAGAATGGAAAGTTTTTATTCTCTGTGTTGTTTATCACTCCAGCCTGGGATTTGCCCAGCCCATGCCATCAAAGTCGATGTTTTAGCAGGCTGCTACCCACAACTGCAGCTGCAGCAAGCAGTTTACTCTCCAGCAGCAGTGAGGGCTGAAATTAAATGAATAAAAAAAAAAATTATTCCTTATGAAGTCAAGAAGAGTTTTAATGTGCAGTACAGACCCGCAGCATGGACACAGCTTTTACCAATAACCAACCTGCAGCGTATCATCTATCTCTTCTCTAACATAAAGTATTATAACATAATATGATATTCTCTTAAACCAAACCATTACCTTTTCATTTTGTTTTCACTTTTAAAATTCAGCCTGAAAACTACTTTAATTGTTGCAGTCCTCCCACACAAATACAAGAGACAAGTTTATTGCAATGGAGAGCCCTAAATAGCACGGTCTGCTTTAGGCTGACTAATACAAACACACATTTTGTTTAATTTTACATTTGTTCCTAGGGAGATCTCGCTCTCATCGCCTCTACCTCGCGTGGCACAGCAGCTGACAGCACAGGACATCACCGCCCCGGCGGGCCGAGCAGCGTGGGCAGCTCTGGCTCCATGTGCGGCAGCCCGGGGGACAGGCTGGCCACTGCTGTCACCGTCCTGCAGGGAAGGGAGGGCGGGCAGGCATGTGGGACCGCCACAAACGTGTGTCCGAGCACATCCTGGGGTCACGGCCAGAGCCAAGAGACCTGCAGGGACTGTCCCTGGGAGCAGAGCACAGCAGGTCCAAGGCACACCAAACACTCCCATGGTGACCCAAGCAAGGCACCAGCCTTCACAAACACTCCCAGACCGCTCACAGTCCTCTGCAGCTGCTCAGCCACTCACTCTCAGAAATCCCTCCTTAGCACCAGCACAATAAAAATACCGGGGAATTAACCTGGGTTAGAAATAACCTGGCAGAGGCAGACTAAGTTTTAACCAAATGAATGCCTCATCCAGTGTATCACATGGCCAGAGACGCCAGAACAGGCAAAAGAACAGCACACGGAGAAGGAGAAGCAGGACTACTTACTCTCCTGCCATTAGTAGCCAGCAAAAAGGTTTGTGCAATCACAGCCCCGAGTGCCCTCAAACCACCGAGCCATACGGGGGGAGGGCTGGAGGGGCCTGCTGGGGCACACCGACTCCTGAAAGCAGAGCTCAGCAGCTTCCAGGACTTCAAAGGGAAGCCACTTGTAGGCTCGGAGCTATCCGCGCAGCCAAAGGGGCTGGCGGGGCTGCCAGCCCGCTCCCGCTGTCACAGAGCCTCGCCAGGATAACAGCAGACCTGCAATTACAAGAGGTGTTTGTTGGCCTCTCCTCTGCAGCTCATTAGCAGATGTAAGGTCTGCAGTCAGAACAAGAAAGTCCCGACCTCCCGCGAGCACAGCTCACTATGACTGCTCTGCAAGACAAGGAACAACTCCTCCTACCAGCCTCCATTCAACAGGATGACCAGCATCAGCATGCTGAGAAGGAACGTTCCAGGCACTCAGGACAGAAGGTTAAGTGCTGCACCAACACATCTTCTGTAAAAAGGCCTGGATAACACCTTTTGGTGTTCCTCCTCACAATCTTCTATCTCCATCTTAGTTATTTCAGACAACAGAAATTACTCCAAAGGTAGTCTTGGACAATGACCAAAATGGAGGTGTTGGTTTGAATAAGCTTTTCTTAACAAAACCAAAGCCTTCCTTCCCCTAAAGCAGACTGGAGTTACTCTACAACAGGCTCCAGACACTTTCAGACCCATCTTTCCAGCAGCATCATAGGCAGGAACAGTGACTTGGTGTGACCCTGCAGGAGTGTTTCAGGAGGGGGGATGCAGTGACAACAGGACTTCTGGGGTGAAGCCACTGAACTGCCTCTGCACACCAAAGGGAGGAACAAGCCACAACACACAGCCCTAACCAGCAATAAGCTGACTCCACAAGAGGCCAGGAGCAGATGCTCAGGAAAGAGCATAAGGACACAGCACAAAAGGGTCATTCTTCCATGCTCCTCTCACTCCAACCCCACACCTCCCAGTCAAAGGTAAATTCCCAAGCCCAAGGCTGCACCTGAATCACTGCATTTACTGGCCCCCCACAGGCTTACCAACAGATCCAACTACTCCTCAAAAGAAGAATAAGGCTCCTGAATATCCCACCACAATCAGTCTACAGCTTAAACATGCACCACACAAAAACTTTAAAGCTGCTGACAATTGATTACACACACTATTCCCCATTTCTTGCATAATAAGGAATTACCTAAGACCATGCCTTCCCATTTACTCACATCAATTGTGACTTTAAGATCTCTATAGCATTTCCTTTCAAGCATTTCTCCCCTTAGCAAGTCAGTTTATTTACACACCACCTCACCCAGCCTTGCAAAACCAGGCTAAGTCAATGTCCTGTAAAGCTAAAACAGGTCCCAAGCTTGAAGAAACTATGGGGTTGAAGGATATTGATTATCCCAATTGCTTAGGGACTTACAATGCCTTTGTAATCAAACAGAAGTCCATCCCTCGGGATGAGGGACCTTGATCTGGGGGGCTTGAGAGGTGTTTCAGAACTGGTGGCACACCAGTTTGCAGTCACGAGGAAGGCAAAGCACGTTCTCAGCAGCGCTGGCAGAACCCTGTGTCCAAGAAGCCCTGGCCCCAGCACGCTGCCGTGTTGTATTGCATTCGTCTATGCTGGCTCTGTGCTGGGCTTGGCTTCGTGCTAGCTGGGGTTGGACCCACACAAAGCCCAGAGAAACTCGGAACACAGCACTGCCGGGCACAGCCAGCACGGTGAGGCACTGCATGGGAGGCAGGAGAACAGCGAAAGAGGGATCTGCACTACCTGCCACACTGATCCAGCCCCTGATGCTGAGTGTTCAGGAGCAGATGGATCATGAGGTCAACTCTGGCCTTCCAGGGGAACGGCAGCATGGGAACTGAACACGGGCACTGGAACTGCAGTGCTGCCTCCTCTCACACAAAGGAAGAGCTGGCACTTACTGCACTGGGAGCACGGGCACACTCCTCACGCTCCTTCCAGGAAACAGCACCCATGCCCTCCATGGCAAAGCTGTGCTCCAGTGCTGCTTCTTAACTGCAGCTCGTTCTCTTGTGGATCCTCCCACCAGAGCAGAAATTTGGGAGTGTGTTCTGAACAACCTCAACCCACAGATGCAACTCACTCTGAAATAGGAACCTGCGAGCACTGTACACACACACACTTCCAGAACCTGGGACTGGGACCTGACACTGGGTCAGGTGCAAACTCATGGTCCAATGTAACACAGAAAACTACTGCACTACAACCACTTACTGTTATTGAACTGTACTTCTGCACTTTTGAAAACATTACTCCAAAACCATGTTTTGGCTGCAAACATAGCAGGGAAAAAAGGAATTCCTTGAAAGCATTTCCATGGAATTCCTTACATTTTGTAGTCAACAACATTTGATAAATTTGTGATCCCAGAACAGTTTTCAAACACATGTGAATTCAGTTTTCCAACACTGCTAGAAAACACCATCATTCCTGATTTTTTTACAGATATGCAGAGGATATAAATGCCTCACACTCACAACATGTGGCCACAGAACTTGTCCACAGCAGTGCTCAAAAGGTGAGGATCTTGATAGCACCTGGTATCTCTGTACCCAAGATGCTCTTAAACTCTCCGAGTCGACTACCCTCAGGTCCTAAAGTAACCAATCCATCCCCTGAGCCACGTGCACACCCTGGCTGAGGCCAGCCTGTCACCCAGCTCTGTGATATCCCTGAATCCTCACACACAGAGGCACTCAGCAATCACCCGTGTTCAACACCACCACTGCAATCTGCTGTAGCTCCTGACAGCTGCACAGGTGAGTGGGACAAGTTTTCAACCTGTTTATACACACTAGAGCAGGTATCAAGATGCCCATTTGAGAGTTCCAGTAGCAAGAATTTAAATGAATTCAAGTAGCTTTATTTTGGCAGGGACAAGAAGGGCTGAACGGGTGCCTAATTATTTCACAACGGCTGTCCCTAGATCCTATTTTAGCATCGGGCTTTCATTAAATTTAAGCATGACTTCAGAGTACCAGCTGGCTGGAAAAAACAAAAACCACAAACACAACCCACTCACAACACCCCACGGGTGTTCTTTCCCCCACCCATGTTCTCTTCCTACCCTCACCGAGGGCTTGGAAGACTCCGGTTCCATTTGGAAAGCCAGCCTCAAAAGCAGATAAGTTCTGCAGGAAATGGCTATATTTAGCCCTCCCCTTTCACCTCAGCTCCTCCACACACTTGCATTCTCCTGCAAAAGGATCTTTCTACTCAGTGACAGAGGTGATCTTTAGCAGGTCACCTCAGCAGAAAGAATGCAACCAACTTCATACGTGTTAAGAGAAGAGCGTGAACAACCACCAGAATATCAAATATTCAGCTACTAAGGCATACAATAAAATTCTCACGTCTCAAAGTGTGTTGAATTGCAAGCTCCAGGAACACAATATGCCCAAAATCACTTTCTGAGTGGTGCCCATGGAGGGCAAGGCTGAATCTCTGCACACACTATCCAGGTTTTCACCAATTTTGTCAGTAACTAACACAGCCATCCTATTCTCTACAGAATATAAACATGAGGCAACAAACTTGACAGCTCTGCAACTAAAATATTTTTCTAATAAATAATTTTCTAAATTTGTTTCCTAATAAATAATAAAAAAAGTTAACAATGGTTCCTGGCCAGTGAATATCAGCAACACCTCTGGAAACATCATCAGCAACAGGTAAGTAGGATTTCCCTTTCCCAGCTTGAAACTTTGAAACACATTATAATACTTAGAAGTGAAAACATATAAAGGGGCTTTTTCTCCCCTCAAGTTGTTTTTAAATAACAGCTTCACCTGATATAATTCTGTCCTAACCATGATTTAGGCCTGTAAAAGCTGATTATTTACAAACTGAGGAGGCTGAGGGGTGAACTAAAAGTTTGTCCAAAATGAAGACAGAACAAAACACACCTCTCACTCAGTGTGAGGAGACAAAGAGGCAAAGGGTTACAGAGAGGAACCACTCCTAAGTCCCGTGCCACTGGGCAAGGAGCACACATGGCCCCCTGAAACAGAGGAATGCAGGTCTTATCCCAGCAAACAAATCCCGAGGGAAGGCAAACCTCTGAAACCACTGCACACACTTAACACCTCCTGCGGAGAGCACAGGGCATACAGGAACTTTTTGTTCCCTTAAAACAGATCTCTAACACCTCCTCTTCAAAAAAAAAAAAAGGTTTCGGCCATCAAAGAGCCCAGCCGTGCACTTGAGAGCTCTCCACAGCCAGGACTCCAGCTTTCCCATTTCAATTGCAAGGCACCCCAGCACTCTTCAAACAGCTCCAGCCCTTCAAGGACAGGGCTCCGAGAGTATGTGCAAAGTGCCTGCTGCATTCCAGGTCTCCACCGTCACTCTGAAGATGAGTATAAGGATCACAGCAAAGATCATATTACAGGAAACAAAAGAAAAGTAAAAGTTTAAAAATAGACTTGTCATTGCCCACAGCTAACTGCTATAGCTACAGGAGTCTTCTTCAAGGAGAAGCTGGGCTTCAATGCAGACCATAAAAACACACGAGATTTGGAAAAAGAATCTGTTCTCTTCTGAGAACTCAATGCATCGTTGTAAAACACGGTTTTGTACAAACGTGCCAGTTCTGCAGCTCGGTCCAGAACCTGGAAGTTCCCATCAGTAACACCATCCTGAGGCACTGGTGCCTCCAGCACACCCACATGAACCCCAGCTCTTGGAGAACCTGATGAAGCTGAGCTGCTCTCTCAATTACTGGAAAACAAAGTGGTTTCTTTTCAATTTATGTAAAAATACTGCGAGAAACTAAAGTTCTTTTAGCAGTTTTAATAGACAGAGTTGGAAAGATTGCCTGGGCAGCTTCCCCTCCTAGATTCACGGCCCAGATTTCACAGAGAAGCGTGTGGGTTCAGAGCCGCCAGGTCAGCACGCACACGAGCGGGCTGAGAGCAGCCGTGTGCCCAGGGCCGTGCGGGGCTGGCTGCGGCACCCGAGCGGGCTGAGAGCGGCCGTGTGCCCAGGGCCGTGCTCGCTGGGCAGCCCGAGTCCCGGCAGCAGCCAGCCCCTCCTGCTGCTCCTGCCCCCGGAGCCCAGGGCGGGCTGGCTGCGGCCCCGGGCTCAGGACCCGCTCCGGCGGCTCTGGCCGCGGCAGCAGCCCCTTTTAGCAGATGACCGGCACCAGGGACTTTGGCCTGTACGTCTGCTATGCCCATCAACCCTCGGGCTTCCAGCGCACTGCCGTGGGCAGCGGCAGCACACCCACGGGGAGCTCGCTGCGCTCCGCGCCGCCCACCCGGGGAGCTCCCGCAGCCGCACGGCAGCCTCGGCCAGGGAAATTAACTCTGCCCGGCCAAAACACCGCACGTTAATGAAAGCAGGGAGAAGGGGAGCCGCAGCCCTGCCCGCCGCGCGGCACCGCGGCGATGCTGCGCCCCCCGAGCGCGGCTGCGGCGCCGCGGGGCCTTTGTGCGCCCCCCGCCCGGACCGGGACTCCGCGGCGCCGCCCCCGCCAACCCTCCCGGCGGCGGGACCGACCTGCTCCGGCGGCACGGACTCACCCGCTGGGCCGGCGCGACGGGGCAGGACGGAGCCGTAGGGAGCTGACGGCGCGGGCCGTGTTGCAGCGCTGCCCCGCTCGGGCCGGCGGGGCCGGGGGCGGCCGCGGGCGGCGGCGGCTCCGCTGACAAAGGAGCGCGGGCGGGGCAGCGCCCGCACCGGCAATGGCCGAGCGTCACTTCCGCCCGCCGCCCCGCCCAGCGCCCCCTGTCGGCGCCGCGGGGACATGGCGGGCGCGGGTTCGGGTTGGGGTCAGGTTCGGGTGCGGGTTCGGGCTCGGGCTCGGGCTCGGGTTCCGGCTCAGATTGCGGTTCGGGTTCGGGTTCGGGCTCGGGGGAACGGAAAGCCCGTCCCGAGCAGCGGATCGAGGCACAGAAGCATCCCGGAACGGTGGGCAGCCCTCAGGGCCTGGTCCCGGCTGGGCCGGGCCGGTAGAGCCCATGGGGTCACCGGTGCCACTCCAGAGCTGTGTCCGGGCTGTGTCCGG
>JAWWEY010000280.1:363543-437036 GCA_035582745.1 Loriotus luctuosus | reverse complement strand
CTTTTCTTTTCTTTTCTGTTCTTTTCTTTTCTTTTCTTTTCTTTTCTTTTCTTTTCTTTTCTTTTCTTTTCGGCAGTGCAAAAGGAGCTGTACAGTATGTGGAGCTGTTCTAAAATTATTTAATTTTTCATGTGATGTACAAATGTTGAGCATTATCTAGCTGATTTTGGTTGTCTTTTGGGCAAAGCTGATTCTATTTGTTGCTACTGTATTCATCATTTCCATTTGTCCTCCCAGACTGATGGACGACTCTGTTTCTGCATTGCAGAAACATTGTTCTCTCCCTCCCAGTATTTGTTGTCTCCATCTCAGTACTTGTGTGTCAGAGGAATTGTACAAAGCCCTTTTCTGATCTGTCAGGACAGAATTTTCATTCTTTTTCCTGTCCTGCAAGGCAATGACAGAGATGAACAAGAAAGAAGACTCAAATAATCAGTTTCCCCCTTTGGATGTGGGAAAGCAAGCAGAGCTGAATCAAATGATGGAGATCTCCTGTGCAATGTCCTAACAAAGGAGATTATTTCTGCACGTGAGATGGGGTGTCTGGACAGAAAATCTGTCCTTGTTCTGAGAAACCCTTTCCAATGAGGGCCTTGATAGAAGCATTGTTGACTCCTGTCAGGATAAATTGATGGTTTCAAATGAAAATAAAGTTGAAATTTTGTCATTGTTTCTAACAAGTGGTACTTATCCTTCTCTACCAAAAATGTAGATAAATTCCCTGTAGTACTACCTCAACTCAAAAATCACTTAAACCCATGTGACTTCACAAACATTTGAAATATAGAAGATTTAAGCAAAACAACACAGTTCAATGTCATCAACAAGCCTCTATTGAAGAGGGAGAAAAATGCCCTGGCATGGAAAACCCACAGCCAGATGTTCTGGTGGGAGAAGCTGAGGAGGGACTGGAGGGCAGAGCTGTGCCTGGGCCATGGGCCATTTCTTATCCTCAGGACTCTGCTGCTTCCTCTCCTCTCTTCTTTCCTCATAGACTGATCTTGTTACAGGAGTCCATCCCTGCTCTTTTCACGCAGCCCATCTGCATGTTGGAGAGCTTTATTGAAATAGAGGTAAAATTGGGTCTGTCTGCTGCTGTAACAAATTTAAAAGACCCATTACCCTAAGGTCTGCTTCTTGGTGTCATTTTATTAATGGAATTATTGGCTTTTTTTCTAGCACCTGAAAATTTAAGCAAACTTAGCACAGCCCAGCACCTGCCCTCCTCTCCCAAGTGTGCATGTTAAACCAGTCTGCTAAACAGTGGAATTTATAGATGGTCTTAGGTAAAGCTTCCTTTATTATACAGACCCCTTCCAGAATCCAGGAAATTCAGCAGGAGTCTGCCCCAGCAAAAGCACCATGAAAGGAATCTGTCTCATCTGCTGTTTATCAAAGGGTGTTTGAAGCATGGTGCTTATTTTCAGCACCTGGCACATTATCAGTATTTTCCCCTGTGTTTTATGGTCATTTAGGTATTTAAAAATAGCAGGGGTGGGGGAGCTTTACAGAGAACCAGTTCATGGTTCAGGATGAGGAGGAGCACTGAACCTCTATTTTTAATTTTTAAAACTGGGCAGGAGCATTTAATGAATAAATATATTTGAGGGGTGAAAGCTGTAGCTGTCCTTTGTGGGCTATAAACTGGTGTTTTTCTGAATGCCATGGGCTGACAGCCCAGCTTTAATTGCAGCTGAGGAGAGGGAACCACCAAAGCTGGAATTCTGCCAATTTCACAAATTACCTGTGTAGCGACAGCCTAATAAGGTCAGTGTTGTGTGGGACACTTTTGGACTCCTTGATGTGCAGGCGCTTGGCTGGAGCTCTTCCACCCTGGCTGCCAAAGTGGTGAACCCTGAAATCCCCAGTGCCCTCCCTTCCAGGGTGTCCCAGTTCACGGCACATCCCATTTCCCTCCATGGCTCACAGCACTGGCTGTGTGGTCACACAAACAGGGTCTGCAGGGCCACATCCTTCCAAAGTTAAGTCTCATTTCGGGGGGAAAGCACAGTTTGGGACATGCAGCATTATTTCTCCTCCTGCCCCACAGGGAGGATGCTCCTGAAATCCCTGGTGGATGTGCACCCAGGAAAGGGCTCCTTGGTAGCACTGCCTCCTTCTCTGGCTCATTTCAGTGGTTTTGTTTAGGCCAGCAACATGATGGGAATGTATTTTTGGCACAGAAATCTGTGAGTGCCAGGGTCAAAATGCTAAATTCACCAGTATTCCCCTTCCCTGCCCCCCAGGTCAGATGTCCCATTTGTATCCTACAGGCGGGGCAATGCTGATTATGTAGTTTACAGTTTCTAACATATTATTTTTTGTTTTCATTCTCTCAAGGGGGGCACAATCAATATCACATTGATACTGGTTCCAGCTGAACCTGTATCTTATCTGTATCTGTAACCTGTAGCTCATCTATCTGTATCAGCTGACTTGATAGAAGTTCCTGCTGAACTTGGGGAAGAACTTTGCTGTGCAGTGAGTGAGCAAAGTTCTTCCTCAAGTTCAGAGAGCATGTGGAATCTCCCTCACTGGAGATATTCCACAACCATCTGGACACAATCCTGTGCAATGTCCTGTGGGATGATGCTTGAGCAGGAATTTTGGATCAGATGACTCTAATGTGGTCCCATCCAATTTGACCCATTCTGTGATTCTGTAAAATGCCATCGTAGTTGTTTAGAATTTTAACTTCCCTGTTAGATTTTAATGTAATGCAATCTTTCCATGGTTTTTCTCTGAACACTGTGGTTGGAGATGTTTTTCTTCAGTAACTTCCACCTGGACACAGCAGAGAAGCCTTTCCAGTGGTGTAAAGCTTGTGAACATGTTTACATGCCACGTGAGTTTCAGATCAGATGTGCCTGGACACTGGGTGTTCCTTCAGGCCCCTTAGTTCCCCTTGTATCCAAAACCCGTCCTGGCTCCAGAGACACCCTGGGGCTGCCTCAGGCTTTGGGAAAAGGTGCATGTCCCTTCTGATCTGACAAAAATAGTTCATCTGTCACTAATTACTGCAGCCATGTGCTAAGGCCGTTCTTTTTCACAACTGGAAAACATAATCTGAGGTCTATTTATTTACTTAACTGCAGCCAGTCAGTGGAATGGCACTTTTATTTGCTCAGCAGTGCAAAACTTTAAAAGCCTTGTGCTCTCTTGCTTACTTAAGCATCAATCTTTAATTATAGCTCTTGAACCCCCATGAAAGATGTATGTGTACCCTTCGGGTACTTTTGTTTCAGGTTGAAACCAGTAATAAATCATCTCTTTGGGCTGTTTGAGGATTAAGTGTTGAACAATGGATTGATTAGCAAGATCATTCCAAGCCTTGGGCAGTGCAAGTTGAGTTTTATCATGTAATTCCTATTTATGCTGCAGCACCTCTGGGAAGGGAACAGGCAGACTGTTGCAATTACTGGGCTGTTGGAAGATGGAGCTATATTTAGCTTGAGTTTGGCTTTAAATATCCTTGTTTAAGAAGGGTAAGTTAATAGAAGAGTGAGTGTTTTGAGAAGCAGTGAGTTTTCCTTACCCTGGTGCTGCTAAACAAGCTTTCAGTAAACACCAATTCCTGGGCTCTGTGCAGTGGTGTGAAGGCAGATCTCCAGCCTGTGAAATGGTCCCTGGTGACCTCAACACCTGATCCCTGTCCCAGGCTGCCCTTCCCACTGCAGTATTGATATCAGCAGCCAAATGGGAATTTCTGGGGTTACAGAGGCCATCTCCAGGCAGAGCACTCTGGAAAAGGAAGCTGGGGCACTTCTTTACATCAGTATACCTGCACTGATGCCAACCCTTTCAATACACCCTGCTGCCCATTTATAGTACCTTTGGCCCACATCCTTGCTCTCAGAGTGCTTATCTTCCAGAAAAGCCCCACTGATGTCAATATTTCATCCTGACTTTTTGTGTTACAAAGGAGCAGAACTGGGCTTGGGGTACCCTTGGCCTGTTTAAATTGCACCAGATCCCTCACCCTGCTCTGTGCCTTTCTGCTGTTTCCACAGTAAATTATCCATTTTTTCCTGGATAATGACAGTTACGCCTGCAATCCCTGTTTCTGTCGTGCTGCAGCTGAAAATCTCCCACATTGCTGAGATGGTTGGGTTGGGAGCCCTGGGACAGCCTGGATTCCTCCTGCATTATTATAAAATGTTATCTTAATCCCTGCTCATTGCAGAGAGCCTGGGGGATTCATCTGTGCAGCTGGAGAGGTGCAGCAGAAATCCCCTGGTTATCTGCTGTGCCTCAAGCGCAGAGCAGGGATGGGGCACTGGAACAGGGGATTTTAACTTCTTTATCAATAAGCTGTAGAGCTCCTGGAGTGTAATGTGTGTCAGGCTCTGTCAAAAGATCTATTGAAGACAAGACCTGAAGGCTGACTTTGAAGCGTGCTGATTAGCACTAGAATTTCCTTTAAAACGAACTGCCAAGCTCTAAGTAGCTTGAAAATGTCTGCTTTGGGGAAAAGGCTCACTGATACTTTTTAAAAGCTTTTATATTCCAAACCAGAAGTAACTGCTGAGATTAACCAGAGGCTTCTCTTCTCTCATGTGATCAAACCACCTTTCAAGTTTCTTTTGAAAGATTGACCTGTCTTTTCCCTTTCAGAAGAGGAGTAGTATTGAATTTGTATTGATTTCCATTTTTGGTAGCAGACAGAACAATTAATTTAGGACACAAATGCACCCATCAGGTTACAAGCTGTATTAAAATAATAGGAATTTGCATCTTCTTCCTATAATGAATGTGTGTGAAAAGCTGCAAGGAAAAAGGAGCTCTCCCAGGTGATCTGGAGTGCTGCAGTTGTTTGGCAGCAGCAGAAGGCAGCCCCTGTGGAGGTTGCTTCACTGTGGGGTGTTTATGAGGAATAAACATGCAAAATGTGATGCTTCTCATGAATATATGCTTCCTTTTTTCTACAGGAAAGTTTCCTGTATTGCTGGTTAAAATCTTAAATTAGAATCACAGAATGGTTTGGATTGGAAAGGACCTTAAAGATCATTTAATTCCAACCCCCTGCCATAGACAGGGACACCTTCCACTATCCCACATTGCTCCAAGCCCCATCCAGCCTGGCCTGGAACACTTCCAGGGATGGGGCAGCCACAGCTTCTCTGGACAACCACTTCCTGTGTCTCGGCACCCTCACAATAAATAATTTCTTCCTAATAGCCAATCTAATTTTTCCCTCTTTCAGTTTGTATCCATTACTCCTTGTCCTGCCACTGCAGTTCCTGAAAAAGAGGTCTCCACACAACCTCCTTTTCTTGCAGAATTATGGTTAGTTAATAATTTTGTGTCATTATGGTTGTGTTGCTTCTGGTGAAAGGTGACTGAAAGACACCAATTCTAAGTTTTGAGGAAGATTTGCCTCTGAAATATCCTGGGGATATTCAGATCTGCAGTCTGTCTCAGGTTGCACATCTCTGTAGCAGCTTTTGGATGAAGTTGATGATTTTGCTTTCTCTAACAACATGTTTCTCAGTGTAATAACTTGGTTTGTTTTTTTTTTTTTTTTTCAGTAAGGACTTGTAAAGGTAGAAAGGGGTAGATTTTTTCTTTGGCTTTGTCATCAGACTTACACTTGTGTGTAGGTGTGCATGTGTATCAACATACACTGCACAGCCTTTGTGCAGTAAAAAATACATCTCTTCATGCAGTTTCAATGGAGGCCATGCCTGGAATAATTTATTTTTGCTAATGTCTTTATATGGCTTTGGATATGTAGAGCCATTTAAAATAAATCACTGAACCAATTAAGCAAAATGCCTTTGATAGGATTAATATTTCCCAATTTGTGGCCAGCAGCAAAGATGTGGTATCTGTTAGAGCTTGTATGGCTGGGGCCCCAGAGCAATGCAATTGTTTGTTGCCTGCGCTCATCTAAGGAAGATGAGGAAAAAGAAGTTAATTTTTTTTTATGTATCTTCAAAGATACAGGCAGTAGCTTCTCAGAGAGGCTGAAGTAAAGGCAAAAAGCTTTTCCCCAAAGGCAGACTGAAGGATTTTAGAGATGGAAATTATGTGGAAAATATGGAAATATGAAAACAATATGGAATAGAATAAAATAAAGTCCTTTTGCTTATAAAGAAGTCAGAGCTTTTGGTTGGAAAAACTGAATGCTTTGGAGACTTGCTCTTTTATTATCAGCAAGAAAGGAATTTTCTGGGAGGAGTAGAAGGATCCTCTGCCCCTTCAAAATGGTCCACCAAAAGAATTGGAAGCAATCACATGATGAAGAGTCAGTGAAAACAATTTTTTTGTATCTTTTGACAGGGTTGAATTTGAGATGAAAATCTGTTTATGAGTCCTTGTTCAATATTTCCTGGCTGTAGTGTGGACCCAGCACTGACTGTTCTTACCCTTTTGTTTGCTGCTTTCTGTCACGAACTCTGTGGTAGATTTTCAGATGTCCTGTGTCTTTATGTTCTCCTCAGTTCTCAGCTTGTTTACTCAATGTGCTCAGTGCAGAGCTGAAAACCATCCCTGGAACACATTTTGTTTTGCTCAGTGTTAGCTGAGCACCTTTGGAAATAGGTGGTCTGACTCTCAGTCACATGGAAGACACTGTGAGTTCTTCAGCCTTGTGTAGTCCCATGTGAAACCAGGGAGGAACCCAGGACAGGCTGAGCATCCCCAGGCAGGCTGAGTGGTCAGGGAGCAGCACCCAGGTAAAACTTTGGGCTCCTTGCGTGACCTGGATAAAAGCATTTCTTAAAAGTCAAAGTCATCTTGCTCAGCACATTCACACTTTCTTTCTCCTGACAAGACAGACTCTGAAGGTGCAAATCTAATGGAACCTGTCATTTTAATGTCATAGATTTTCACCCTCTCATCAGTGTGAGCACAGGCCTGTGGGGAATTTGCAGTGTGAGCTCTGAGCTCTCCATCCTGTGAAGAACCTCATTTATTAACCAGAGCCAGCTGCACAAAGCAAATCCAAAAGGCAGTGATTTTTAAAGCACAAAATTACATATTTGAAGGAATAATACCCACAAACTTGTTCTCTTTATTGACCTAATCCAAAACCAAAAAACAGGCTTTCACCCCTGAGACTGTGGCGTAATCTTAAATAATTATTTCAGATATTAACAATTTTGAAGATGAATTAGAGATCTACATAGCCTCAGATCTTACAGAGGTTCTTACAGAAGTCTGTAAGAAAAAAACAGGGAGTGTGTAAAACAATTCTCCATCTCCCTGGGGTAGCGTAGCAGAAAGCATGCATCAGATTGTTAAATACAGCCCATTTTCTCTAATTTATAATCACTTCCTGTCTCTCTGTGTGCAGGGAAAAAATCCATGTTCACTGCTAAGCACCTCATACACAACCCAAATATATCAGGAGTAATGCCAGCATGCACCAGCTCTTTCTATGATTCCATGATGCTGTTGGTAGGAAAAGTGTTGTAAATTCAGCCATGTTTTACTGGGAACTTTCAGAAACTTCATATATCTGCATTTAGCTTTGTATTTTTTGTACATATTGAGCTAACTATTTAGAGCAAAGGTGATGAGGCAAAGACCTTTAGTCACTCAGGCAAAAATTTCACTCAGCCTTCAACCTGCATCTTGCCATCTTCTCCCTGGGACTCTCAAACAGGTTATTGCCTTTTCCCACAGGGAAATTTTGAGGAAATGGAGCAATTTGCAAATGGAGGCATTTGCAGCTGAATGCTTTCCTCAGCTTCTGTACCTCCCTCAGCTCTGAGACAGACTGTGCAGCATTCCATAAGAAAAGTGAAATTTCCCTGGAAAAAAATCCATGTCTGTATTTTCCTCCTTGAGGGATGAGGCAGGAAATGCTCCAGAGCGTCACTGCAAGTGTGGGCACTGTGAGGATTTGCTGGGGCCATGGGTGGGGCCAGGGAGGAGGAAGAGAAAGGAACTCCTGGATCATCTGCACAAGAAACTACATGGCCAGTACATGTGGATTTATTAATTTTTGGTGTGTTATCCAGCATGAGTCATCTTTCTGCATCTATCTGTACCTTTCTGCATCTTTCTGTATCCTTTTAAAAATTTCTAAAAATGACAGAACAACAAGTGGATAAAACTGGAATTCTATTTTCAATTTCATTGCACCCATATTTTACAGAAAAAAGTTGGGGTTCTTTCAAATTCATGAACGTTTGGTTAAGCACTTTATGGGAACAGTAAGCCAGCATTCTCCCTGTAAAATCTTTCATTTCCAGATTTACTTGCTACCAGAACTTGACTCGTGCACAGTTGTACCACAGACTGTAAATACAACACAAATAACAGTTCTGCTTCCTGTGTTATGGGCAAGCATGAGCAGATGTTTTACAAGACCAGTTCATCCTGTCTCACTCCATTTTCTTCCCCAACCCCTGTATTTGTTCCAGGCTCTTTCCACATGCAGTAACTGATACCAGTTTGGTACCTGTCTGGCTGGAGGTTTAACTGAAATTTAGCCAGTGTGTCCAATCTAACAAAATGTCAAAGACACACATTAGAATTAATTCACAACCCTCCCCCTTCCTCCATGTCTGTGACTCATTTGTCTCTTTTTCTTCACAATAAAATACAATTCTGCTGATTTGCCTCCGTGACCAAATGTACTCTCACATAACCTCCACTTCTCTAGATTTTTCTGTGCTATTTGGGATTTTCTAAAACAGTTTGTCATTGGAGCTGCCTGTTGCATTCTAAGATATAATCACAACTAGAAAAAGGTTGAAAGAATTCCTTAGGCAAAACAATGGAAACATCTTTTTGTCTTGGCAAGTTAATGCACAATTTCATCTTTGCATGTACAATGGCTACAGCAGCTGAACATTTTATGCTGTTGGTACTTGCTTTCATTAGAAATGTGAGGTGATGTGACTTTTCCTATTATTATCTGATTTCTCTTTAGGGAAAAATGTCAGTGTGACTTGATTAAATTAATGTTCTTGAGGCAATTTCTGGCTGTGAACTTTCCTCAGAAAAAAATCACTCATATGTGCTGATCATCTTGAACTTTAGCATGAATCAGGCATGCACTAATTCTGCTGGCAAATTGTTAATTAAGAAAAACCCTAAATTATGTCTTGCAAAGCTGTTAAAAGCCAATCACAAAGGTATAGACAAAAATCTCTTTCTTTTAGGGTTCCCTACGATGACTTGTGAACAATAATATTTGAAATAGTTTAGTTTTAATTCAGGATTCCAAAAATCTTAAGAAGATTGAATGGATAGTATAATAGATACAGAAAATCACTAGTTAACTAATTTTAAAATTGATTTGGGGTGTAAGGAGAAAACACTGCTGTGAAATATCTGGGACCCTTTCATCAAATTCTGTGGGAGCAAGAAAGAAATACTTACCTGTAGATTTCTGCTTAAGAGTAGTCATTACAGCTTTACAATCTGAAGTAAGAAACAAAGATTATAACGTTCTAAAGTGTTCAGGAAAAAATAAGAGTGCACAATCTCAACCTCATGTGTAGTTGGCAGACTGTAGATTTCAGCCAGAAAACCTTTCCAAGCTTGAACAAACCTGATTTTACTGGGAGTTTAAAGGACCATAATGCAGTAATGAATCAAAATAAAATTATAAGACAGCTCTCAACTGTGCACACTAAGGCAGGTCGTGGTGGGCATGTTTCCAGGGATGCTGTTGTGGTTTAAAAAGACAGGTGTCTGCTAAGGAAGGCAGGACCTTCCCTTGAAATGGGAAATGCAAACCCCCTCCCTCTGAATTATTACAATTTTGAAATTAAGGGGCCCTTAGGTAAAGATATGGGAATAGGAATAACAGCTCTTTATTAGGGAAAGAAATAAAAATAATATAAAAATGCAATAATACAAAACAACACCAACAGAGTCAGAACACAACCTGATGCCCTGTGGGTCGGGGTAGTGGCAGCAGTCCCATTAAATGGTGTCTGCAGCCCACTTGCAGTGCCAGCTGTGGTTCTGTTGGAGCAGGGATCCTGGAGAAGGGCAGAATTTTCCTTTGAGTGTGCAGTGGTGGTGTAGATGAGCCTGGTCTTCCCCTGGGAATCCAGTGAGAAAAAGGCTGCTGCAGTGTTCCCAGTGTCAGATTATATCCAGGAAGGAATGCTTGGCTCCTCCCCCTGGGTGGAGCATCTCCCAATGGGATGATGTAATTTTATCAGCCATGTACTGACACTCATTGACAGAAGTTATCTGCTCTGAGGGATGATTGGTTTGTGGAAGAGATACAGAAAACTGCCCCACCTGGTTTTTACAGGTGGCCCAATTAACAGAAGAAAACTGCCCCACCTCTAACAGATGGCAGTAGAATACACACCCCCGACCTAAGACAGATGCCCTGGAGGCTGTGGCTCTCAGGGCTGGTGTGGAGCTCCCAGACAGTTAAACACATTATCCTTGCAGAAATGGTTTAATGGCTGATCTGTGTCAGGCTGTGAAAAAGCAAAGGTAAATCTGTTTTCTTCTCATGGCATAGATGGACAAGGGACCTCATCAAAGCAAATATTAGAATTTAGTGAAGTGTCTATAAATAATCATTGTTTTATGAATGACTGTCTCCTATATAATGGTTTGAATTCCCTTAAAGTTCTTGGGAATGAAGGAAAGCACTGAATGCTTCACTCACATCTGCATTTTTTCCCTGGAGTTAGTTTCCAAAGTAGTTCCGGACTTCACTTTTTTTACAATTAATCAGAAAAAAAATTGCTGGATAGAAGTAGAAAACTTTTCTGTTCTTATTGCTAAAAGAAATTGCCTGTGCAGTGTTTCAGTTTGATCTGTGCTTCCTGGTTTTGGTCAGGTTGAAATAATGAATTAAATCATGGCTCCTTTATTTTTCTCTGCAGAAATTAATTAAACTCTTTCCTAGAGAAAAGCTCAGGGACCTTGGAAGTATGCAATGCATCAGCTCCTACCAGCACATGTGTGTGCAAATGTGCAGCTTATATATAATTTATGTGGATGCCCTTGGATAATCTAAGCATGTTCAGCAGTGGCTGGCTAGTGTGTAATTCCCTGCCATGCTATACCTGAATCTTTTTTGGAACATCATTTACTAGTCCTGAAGGGATTTCTCTCAAAGTTTGAAAAATTCCAGCTTTCATTCCAGTAATTGTCTTTTATCCTTCCTTCTGAGCCTTCCAGGGGACATTATTTTCAAATGCTGTGTTTGCACTTCTAATGTAGTTATTTATTAAATAATTTTCTGCTTCTTGGATAGACTTTTTCTCAAGTTCCAGTCTGTGTTATAAGGTCCAGTCTCTGGCTGGCAGCTCTGAGAATCCCAGCAGAGATCCTAACACTGGTGTGTCACCTTTTAGAGGGAGAAACTGCAAACAGCAAGGGATTTAAAATAAACAAATAGATCCCTCCTGAATATTTGGAATGGTTGAGGTGAAGGCTTATCCACCATCATGGGTTTGCATGTTTTCAAATCTCTTATTCCTTTAGGAAGAAAATGTTTTTAGAGGGTAACACTTCAGGTTGCACATTTTTGACTGGGACTTTACTCAGTTGCCATGCGGGACATTAGGCTCTTGTAATGTGAAGGCTCTAAAATTAATCCTCTGAGTGTAGAGGGCTCTTACACAGCATTTTCTCCATGGGGCTGATGGTATGATTTATACTGCAATAAAAACATCATGAAAAAGTGGTTTAGAAAAAAAATTGGGCTGTTCTCATTGACCTGTCCAAGACAGAGCCAGGCTCATCTGCTTACCATGGCCACGAGCTCCATCTTCACTTGTCTGTCCTGGGGTCACTCAGTGCTCCACCTCTCCTTTGGTCTCTGTTTCTCAGTGAATATAATCTGTTAGGACTGTTTTAAGTAATTTCACTGCTTCATTTGGTTTTTCTCACCTTTTAATTCTTACTCTACTAATTTCATCATCTCCCAATTAATCTACTTTGGTCTCAGAATATCAACCATCTTGTTAAAAATACACTGTCATAGTAAATTATTTAAACACATGCTAAATTTACTTGCATTAAACATATACTTAATATTTTAGATATATAATTAGAAAATAAATTCTCTGCTTCCTTGCATCTTGAAATAATGAAAACTCCACCTTGAGCCATAGTTTGAGTTATACAAAATCTTTTTGGATTTAATGATAGCTCACAATTTGAGGACAAAAACAGCATTAGCTTTGTAACACTTGTTGTAATGCGAACAAGAATTAGTCTTTAAGAGGTGATTAGTTTGCTAATGGAAAAAAGTACAAATAATATAATGCCTGTTTCAAGAATTATGTAACTTTTTTGTTGTTGTTATCAGGACATATTCTGTATAGAAGCAGAGATACTTTTTTTTCCTTTCATATTAATGATTAAAAAGCACTTAAAACCCAATTTGTCTTTATTCAGAACACTTAGAGTACCTTTTTTTTTTTTTTAATACTGCTAAGGTTCTTGGTCCTGCTTCCCTTACTAAGAAGTGAAGAAGTATCTCTTTTATTAGAAATGCATTGAGAGAATCACAGAATCATTAAAATTGGAAAAGACTTCTAGGATTATTAAGGCCAACCATCAACCCACCACAACGACTAGTCAAAAAAGGAGATTTTATTTGCAAGGAGACTTGCTTTTACTACCTTTAGTACCTGTGTAATATTGCTATGGTATGACACAAAAATACCTCTCGTGACAATTGGAGGACATTATTTTAATTGCTATCTTAACAAAGAACTTTAAAAAGAATTCAATCTATTATTGAGTTTAATATTTAAAAGGACAAAGTGCTCATAAACCCCATAGACCGGGAAATGAAAATGTCAATATTTTCTCAGAAACTGGGGTACTTCTACGTTTGTAGTTCCATATAGTCACATCTAACTGTCACAGAGACAAAAAAATATCCTTAATCCAAAGGCAAATATTGCTTTTGACTGATTTAAGCTGCCAGGAATACACCAGGTCTGCACCTGTCCCTGATGCCCATCAGGAGAAGATTAAACCAGCACAGGCAGAGTTGGCAGTAGGAGCATTATCAAGGTCACAGCAGCTCCTTGCCCCGGTGCCCGTCAGGATTTCCATTCTATGAACAAACTCTGGTCTCCAAAATGATGTAGCTACATCCAAGCCCTCTTTTGGCAACATTTCCTGGCCCAGAGTTGGAATTTCATGGTTGGGTGCTGGTTTCTTTTGGCCAACTGTGTGGTGAAAAGTTCACCTTAAGTGCAGGTGACAGATTGGGTGCCAGGGAAGGATTTCCCAGCAGTGATGTGGTCAGTGAAATCTGAGCCACCCTGAAGTCTGAAATAAGTGGAAATGGGGTGAGGTAGATAATGTGCAAGGACAAGGGAGGTGCTTAGGAAATAATGTGAGGAACTGCTCTTATGTTTTTTCCTGGGCTCAGTTTATCTTGACATGAAAGACTCTTCCCATCATGGTCTCCACACAACCCTCGTTCCACCGATGTCAAAAAGCTGGGTGGTCCTCTATGTTTTATCACAGAAATCTTTCAAAAACACAGAGAAAATGAGTCACTCAAGTACGGGATATAAATACAAATAAAATATAAAAAATATAAATAAAGATATTAAAATTATATAAAATATACAAAATATAAACCTGGGTGTAGTGTCTCACACCTATTACAACCATATTTAAGTGGAGAAATAGGAACATTTCCTTTGTACTATTTTCCAGAACAAATAATTATTTTTAAGGCAATAATCTTCTGCTGTGATTATATATATATATATATGTATATATACATGTATAATTTTTTTTTACTAACTACACCTTTAGTTTTTAATTAACCCATTAGAAATGGATCAATGATGAAAGCTCCACAAGCTGATATTTCACATCTCCAAGCACATCTCCAATGCCTTCTAGGTGACTTGAGAAACTTACAATTTTTCTTTGTGGCATTGAAGGAAATTCTGTTTAGGACTGGGTTTTTTTGATGGAAAAGTTCTTAATTTGATGGTAGAACCTTCTTACCACTGTGCTGCCTGCAGAGACTTGCCTGCCCCCACACCTGCTCTTACCCAGCTGGGACAATCTGTGTTGGCAATGAGCTGTGGGCATAACTCAGAACAGGCACAAGACTCCAAAACACCTCACAGCTCCTTGGTTTTCCTTCCATGTAAATAAACTCCAGCCTGGTCCAAGTACTAAAATGTGTAACATGCACAGGGAAGCAGCAGTGCCTAGGAAGGGAGCAGGGAGAGAGGGGAAAAGGCAAGTGATAGACAGGGCTGAGGTGTGGAATTGCACAGGGAGCTGAAAAGAGGAGATGTCCTTACCCTGAAACTCTAAACAGGATTTTGGGAATCGTTGCATCATAGAAGATGCAGTTTAAATGAATGAGGATGTGTTTTCAGAAATTCTCCTTTTTTCTTTTATTCCTTTGAGCCTCTTTCATCTTCCAACCCATATTACTTCAAGACTTTTCTCTCTTGCTTTTACCAGACTGAAAATGTTTCTTTTCTTCCCCTACCTTTGACTGCTGTTGCTGCATATTCTTAATTTATTCTCCTCTCCTCTCCTCTCCGAACCTCTCCTCTCCGAACCTCTCCTCTCCGAACCTCTCCTCTCCGCTGTGCCCAAACTGTACCTAGAGTAAAGAATGACTTGAAAATACAATTTACACATGATAGTTGCCATTGGACATCTCAGCTGGTGGCCTCAGCTGAGTCATCCTTGTGTTAAACTGCCTGATGTGGCTGCTGCAGTTCTTGATCTCTGCTCCTTGTTGGAGGTAATGCAGGCGACAATTGAATCTTCTCATTGTGGTGAATAAACCAGAGACTCCAGGGGAGACTCATGTGACATCCTGGGAATCAGGTATTACCAAATTTTTCTTTTAAATGAACATGTATAATAGAGCATGAATCAACAGAGGTGGATAAAAAAATAATTCCACCTGTTTCTTTCCCCTCTTTCTCCCAGGAGAAAGGAGCTGAAAAAAGCCTGGAGCCATAGGAAAAGATACAACATTACTTCAAGGATATGGAGTCCATAAAAAAATTCAACTTTTCATGGAATCACAGAATCATTTATGTTGGAAAAGACTGGGTTGGAAGGTGAATATCATCAGGTCCAACCATTAACCCAGACCTGCAACCTACCACTAAACCAGGTCCCTCAATGCCACACGTACTTGTCTCTTAAATACTTCCAGGAATGGTGATTCCATCACTTCCCTGGAAAGCCTGTTCTGGTGCTTGACAGCCCTTTTGGTGAAGAAATCTTCCAGATCACATTCATCAAATTAAAAAAAAAAAAACAAAACAAACAAACAAACAAAAAAACCCCAAAAAACCCCCAAAAACCCAAAACCAAATCCTGATTAATTTCACACCTTCTGCCAAGTTCTGCAAATGGCTTGTATTTTTTTGGGATGTGATACCAAGACAGTCTCAATTCTCTCTGCTGCTGACTCAAAAGGGTGTAGTCAGACCACGCTGCCAGTATGCCCAGAAATGGACTAAACAGGATTAAATGAGAACCACAGAGTTAAAATCATTATTATCTCTAAAGGATTGTGTTGGAGCAGTAGTGACTCCACAAGTGGAGTCTTATTTCTCCCAGTTAGGAGAAATGGTTTGGATGGAATCTTACAACCACTTGCTAAACCAACTGGCATAAGTTGGATTAGTTTAATCAAACTTACACAAATAGCAGGAAAGAATGGCAGGTACAACTGAAGCACATCTCTTCAGATAAAGATGGACAAGGGAAGGGATTTGCTATCGAAGAAGGGATTTGCTGCTCCAAAAAGTGAATTTGGTGGTTCCCCTTGCATTGCCTATGGTTCAGCATCTCCTTTATCTATGTTTTTGCTGTTTTTTCAAAGCATTAAAAGACATATAATTAGAGATTTCCACTAGTTTCTGTTTTTGAGGGAATCGACAAGTTCAAAAGTTATTGGAGAAAATGTGGGCAGTGTAACTGTGTAGTCCTCATTCCCCTAAGAAACTGAGAAGCAAGTAAATTGCTTAACTTTCATTCAGTTTTCAGAATTAATATATATTTTCAGAGATCAAGAAATTAAAAATTAGTTTTAGAAATTATCTAACATCAGAAGTTTTAATTTCATTTTTTTAATCCCATTTCTCTTTAACCAATTTTCTCTTCTGACTGATTCTATGATAAAAGTGTTTCTGGGTTTTTTTTGTTGTTGTTGGGGTTTTTTTTTTCTTTTTTTCTTTTTTTTTTTCCTCATACCTAAAGATAAAAAGCTGACAGATATTTAAATTTTGATGTTTCACATTTCACCAACTCCCATTATGTGGGATGGATTTTAGCTTGCACATAAATTATGTTTATATGGCATAGGATAACCTCTGGAATTCTGCTCACCTGCACTTCACTGGCTGTTTCTTTGCTCTGCGCTCTCCCTGTCCCTCCTTGTGGGAGGCTGGGGACCAGTGGCTGAAAGCAGAGCATCCCAAGGTGTCCTCTCTGCTGGAGAAAGGCCTTTTTTGAAGTGAGATGTACCCAGATGGCCTGAGAGAACTGTCAGCAGGTGGCCTAGTTTGAAGTTGTCTTTGGCAAGTTCTGCACACCCAGAGGACAGAATTAGTGGCTTGATTGATCACACAGATTTTATGTGCCTTAGTAAGAGAAATGCAGCGCTCCATGCAGGCGTGCTGAAGGAGAGATTGCCCACTTTCGCAGTGGAGGCTGGTGCAAGCTGTTTTGGAGGGATGTGTGGGGAAAAGTTAGAGTTAGAACTAATTTTAGACCTAGTTCTCCAGTTCTAGAAAACTTGGCATTTTTAGAGAGCAATTCACTTGGTTACTCTCAGCTCTTCATTCTTAGTGAGATGAAATGGCCTCTGTGACTATATATTTAAGAAAGAAGGAAAAAAGCCTCCCTGTTGGGGTGAGAATGTGTGAGAGGAGCAGCTCTGCAGACACCAAGGTCAGCTCAGAAGGAGAGGCAGGAGCTGCTCCAGGAGCTGGAGCTGAGGTTCCCCTGCAGCCCCTGGTGAGGCCCATGGGCATGCAGCTGTGCCCCTGCAGGCCATGGGGGTCCCTGGGGAGCAGAGATCGGCCTGCAGCCAGGGAGCAGCCCACAACAGAGCAGGGGATGCCCAAAGGAGGCTGTGCTGGAGCAGGGAGCCTGTTGGAGCCCCATGGAGAGAGAGGAGGCCACGCTGGAGAAGCATTTCTGGCAGGATTTGTGAACCTGCAGGGCACCCTACTGGAGCAGCCCGTTCCTGAGGGACTGCAACCCGTGGGAGGGATCCACACTGGAGCAGAACTCCAGCTTGTGGAAAGGACTCACACTGGAGCAGTTCATCCTGGGATCTGGATCTGTCCTGGGAGAGGAAGCCCACACAGGAGCAGGGAAAGAGCATGAGGAGTCCTCCCTCTGAGGAGGAAGGAGCAGCAGAAACAGCATGTGATGAGCTGACCACAGCCACCTTCCCCGTGCCCCTGCTGAGGGCAGGAGGGCTGGGCCAGAAAATCCAGGGTGAAGCTGAGCCCTGGGAAAAGGGAGGGGTGGGGGAAAAGGGTTTTGAGATTTTATTTTGGTTATTACCCTACATACTTGCTGAGCAAGCTGTCTCCCTTCCAGAGGCTGGGCACTGTGGAGAAGGTCTCAAGGGTGAGGGCGGTAGAGCTCCTCCAGCGTCATGCCAACAGGGAAGACCTGGGCATGACCACCACTGCTCCACTTGGCAAATCCTGCCCCAGCAGGGATATTTAAAATATCATTCAGAATGGAGTGAGTAGACCCAGCAGAGTCCAAGGCTCAGTTAACACGTTCTGGCAGACAGATGAACCCCCAGGGGAGAATGGCACCCACCTCACCCAGCTCTTCTCTGCCTCAGGCTTTGCGCTGGCGCGGTGTTAATTGACTGTGTCACATGCTGCAGTGTATGACAGGGAGGTTTGCACAGCCTGACCCTCTAATGAGTGTTGGCATCTATTTCTCAATGAGACAATAACAGGAATAGGAATAGTTTCATTGGACATGTCCAGATGGATGAAGCCTTGCACTCAAATCCTTCCTTCCAGTTCTTGTAGCTGAGGATGAAATCATGTAAGCAGAGCAGGGAGTTAATTTTTATCTCAGCTGACCAGTGTGACATCAAGCATCAAGCCACAATTATTATTTTTTTAATAACCATGTGAGTAAATGCACTGAGCATTTCAGACACCCTGCCCTTGGCACACGACCACGTTTGCCCTGCCCTGGTGTTCTTTGTGCTGCACCAGGATTTCCCCACAGTGCTGGGCAGTGAGCATGGAGCTTGGCTGTGCTTCATGGGGGTGTTGAAAAGACACCTTGCAGGGCTGTGGTGTATCAGTAATGGAAGTGCTGCCATTCTAAATTATTTTTTTATTTCCTGTTGCATTAAATCAATATTTTTAAAAAGAAAAGCTGCTTTAAAATAGAAATAATAATTGAATGAATGAACTGGTAGGCTGAAGGATATTTTTCTCTGTACCTTTCTTTTTTCTTGTATATATTTTTTTTCTAAAAAAATCAATAAAGTATTCTGTTTTCTGTCCTTGCAAGCATGTTCAATATTGCTTTTTATTTCTCTGTTTCTCATAGTACATGCCACTTGTGTTCATTCAAGCTCTGGGAAAGCAGCAGTTTCTTAGTTTTCTTCAATCAGTGAAACATTTTCCAAACTGTGGGGTTTTTTCCTCTGAGATTCCTGAAAAAATTGTTCAACAACTTGAATCCTTGAGTCTTACCTCTTCACTAAGCCTGAACTAGCTCATAAGACAGTTCACAATGTTCAACTACATCCTCAGCCTGGCCTGGCACAATCAAAACCTAATTCCTCAGTTTTGTGGTTTGCCTGGGGATATTTTTGTACTATTTTTGTTAGTGAACTTCTTTTCCAGCCATCTATGAACCCTTGCTATGCCAAGATTTTCACTCACGTGTGTTTTTTTGCTGGGATTTTGCCATATGTAGTAAGACTGAATCTTACCAAATATGAGCAAGTGCAAGATTTAAAGTTACTGGACAAGGACTGTGACTAAAAAAATAACCCTCTTACCACTTTTCTTATTTTGCTGTTAAGATTTTAGTGACCTGACTGCTTTGCTGCTTGAGCAAGGAAAGCAAGTCAGGACCAGCCAGTAAGACCAGTTAAGATGGGAGCTAAGATGAGGACAATATCATTGATCTGTTACTAACAATGACAATGTCACCACCTGCAATAAACTGGGGAATAAACTCAATTTCCTCCCATTGCTATCTGTCATGAGTTGCTAGCCAAGATTTCTGCAAACTCTTTCCTAGAGATAATGTCCATGATGGACATGTCCCAGAAGGATTTTGATATGTATTTCTTATTTACTGGTTTTTGACTCTGTAGCAACTATCAAAGTTCTCTTTAAAGCAACTCCTGTTTGGAGAAGAACCATGTTCCTGCTCTCTCCTGGTGCCAAGGGCTCTGGATGTTGCTCTAAATTACACTCACCTTTTCCTTATTTTCCATCTGTGCCTTTTCCAAGTCCTGCCCATCCTGAGTTATGCTGCTCTCTTTAGCTCTCACTAAATGCTGATGTTTTGTGCCCTGCTCCGTGCTGATGTGAAGGACTGGAGGTGAAAAGGACACCAGGTGTCCCCTGCCCTCAGGACATGCCCTACAAAGCAGGCAGCTACCTTGGGCTCTTCCCCAGGATTGTGGGCAGCAGCAGCTGGTTTTGGGGGCTCAGAGCTCCACATCCCAAGAGCTTTCTTGCTGTCTGCAGCTGTTTTGGCAAACACTGACAGTTTGGAAGACTGAAGTTCTGACCTGGAGTGAATTTTCTCTTTGGAAAATCATGTACTTTTCACCTTTCTCTGCCAGGGTTCTTCACCCCCTGAATAAAACATGGCATTAACAATGAGTGTGTTCTGCAGAGCAGCCTCCAACCAGCTGAGCATAAAGCTCCGCGCTCCTTGATCCTGCAGTGAACTGGTCTCAAGTCACTTGCCACACAGGGTCTCTGATGGCGCACCCTGGATTTTGGGTCAGTTAGAAAGTGCCTTTCTGGGATTTCATGATTCCTCTCCTTACATGCAGTGCTTTTGGGCTGAAGGACCTGAGTGTGTCAAGGAAGGGTGGACTGACTGGAGCCAGTCTGTACCCAAAAATTGGGCTACTCCCAGTTCTTTCATAAGGAAATAAGTTAACAAGTTACTTTTTTTTTTTATGTAACCATCAGAGGGTGGTATCCAGCTTTACTGTGAGACTCTGCCCTGGCTCAGAGGAATCTCAATATTTCTGGAAATCATTTGCTGCCTCTTAGCTTCTTTTACCATTTTAGGAGAGAATCCTTTTTTTTTTTTTTTTTTTGTCTTTTACTGCTAGAACACAATCCTTCCACCTTTGGTAAGCATAGAAAGACACCCATAAAATCATGACTATATTTTTTAAAATGAAACCAAAAGATTGCCATAATCTCTATTTATCTTTAATACTAAAATGTCAAGTGAAGTCACTTATAAAATCTTTCAGTGACTTCTGCAGGCCCTTAATTCCTAGCCCCTGCCAGAAAGGTGGTAGGGGTAAGTGTTGAGTTACAAAGCATCTAAAAATGTTTGCTGCAATATTCTTTTTGTATTCAGGACTGGACTCAGTTTGCTGTGTTACCTAGGAAAGTCATTCTTGACCACAGTAGATGAAAGAGAACTGACTCTGAGGTTCAGCTGTACAGATTCAGAAATCTGCCTCAGTGAAGAAAATTGAGGATCAATCCCTCTATTTCATCTCTGCAAATTTCTTTTGCAGTCTTCAGATTTTTTTTTTTTGCTGCAGTGTAGACTGAAAGAGCTCTACTTAATGTAAAAATTTTCTGAGTTTTTGAGGGGTAGTGATGATTACACACACATCTTTTTACCATCCAGCCCAGTCTTCTAAGTGCCTGGTGGTGCTGGTGAAGAAAAGTGAAATGCAATACTGAAAGAAGCTTTTATTACCTCTGTGAAAGCAACTTTTAGTATTGCGGATCTTTTTCCTCTTTTACCAGAAAAGTAAGAATAACTTGATGAGAAAAAGCACCTTCAAGTTTAAAAGCATCCCCCTTTCTGTGCGGGGGGTTGATGCACAGGATCCCAGCAGTGCTGGCAGGAGGGACCCAGCAGCGTGTGACATGTGCTGTGACACTTTCCTGGCTCTGGCTGAGCCCCCTCCTCTGCCTGCTGTGCTCCCTCCGAGGAGCCCCTGCCCTTTGGGAAGCTGCCTGGCACGGGCAGAGGGGCAGGATGCTCCAGAGAGGGAATTTCACGGGGTGAGATGGATGATGGACAGCAGCAGCACCGGGGAGAGGGAGAGAGGGGGAGGAACAGCGCAGAATCCACGGTCAAGGAGCACGGGATGGGAAGGGGGAGAAGGAGGGAGATTGGCTCGTACTGAGGAACAGAATGATTTTCCCCTCTCCCTCTTGAACTTTAAAACTTGAATCACCAAGAGCACTGTGGATTTATGCTTTTACAGATCACTGTGGTCCAGACTTTGAAATAAAAGCAGCTGTGGAGCTCTAGGGGGGATGCTCTATACAGAGTTCATTAATAAGGTAAGTCCTTTTTCTCCTCCTGTTCTGGTAAGGTGCTGAAAGTCTGGGTATTTACATGCAGGTGCAAAACTGCAAACAGATAAACACCAGGGTGCTTACCTTACCTATTTTCACTGTATTCTTAATTTAGGGCCATTTTCGTATTATCTTTGCCCATTTTTAGTTTCTCAGAGAATTCTTTTGATTGCTACTCTATTTTTCTTCTCCTTCCTGTGGAATAAAATGTTTCATTGCAGGAATGAATCTGTCAGGGTACAGCCTTCTGAAATGTTTCTAAGAAATTCAGAAAATAATTCCTGAAAGGTCTGCAAGTTTTGATATTGCACAGTGTCCTTTATTCTTTTCTCTCCCCCACCCCTTCTGAAGGCATTGGAGTCTCCAGGCATGAATGATATAACCAGGGATGATTTCTTGATGTAATAGGACTGGCCAGTCTAATGCAATTCTGATAAATATTGTCCTTTTTGGACTGGTGTTTCCATTAGTCTTTCTGAAATTCTGTCCAAATCTGGCACTGTCTTTATCACAGAATGAATTTGGAAGAGAACTGATCATTTGTGTCTTTGGGCAATACCAGGAGGCTAAAACATTGATAGATTTGATACTGATTATATTATTGGTATTGATTTTTATGCTGATCATTGGTTAATTTCAAAGTAAGAAATTAAAATTAGTATCCCAAAACATTCCCTTACAACAAAGGAGAAAGTATTTGCAGAAACTTTGCTCTCAGACAGAAGGGAGCTGCCCGTAGTTGTACAACTGTAGGTCAGCACAGGGTTGTGATGGCATTTCGCACCAAAGAAAATGCAGTTCTTTGAATTTAGCTGAACCCTAAGCTTCATTTAATAATAAAATAGCATTAAAGTAGTCACCTGAGAATCAGGCATCAGCAAATCCTTGTACTTACTTGCATTTGGAGGTTGTTTCTTTGCTGAGCTGGAGGCAGACACCGGCTCTGTGTGCCTGCCTGCACCCCAATCTGCAGTGCTGAACTTCCTCAATAGTAAACAGGCAGCAAAAGGACAATTTTAATATCAGGGTCGGCCTGTAAAAAGAAAAGAGAGATCCAGCAGAGAGAGAAAGTTGCATTCCCAGCCCCTGACTCGTTACATGACTGCACATAATGACTAAGCCGCTCTAATTAAGTTTATGAGCTGGAAAATAGTTGTGCATTTAGTTACTCCAAGCCCTATGTTTTACATGAGAAAGGATCAGATGAGATTTCATGTGCTGGTCTGCCAGGAAGCCACTTGTTTGTCCCTGGGACAGAGCCAGGTGTTTGTGTGCCTCCAGGGCGTTTGTTTAGTGGACAAATGGGCAGCGATTGCAAAGCTTAGCGACAGGATTTCCTCTGCAATAGGAAAACTCTATGGAAAAGTGCTCCAGGAGCCTAAACCAAAATTTCAGGTGCTGTATCTTGTGATCTGTCACTGCCTTTCTGTTCTTCATCTGGTCTTGCTTTCATGGCTTTTCCTTCTTGTTTGTTCTCCAGTGGTCTACAATTGGGGTACAGTTTTCTCCTGGTTAAAAGACCACTTGCTGGGTTACTGAGACCATTTTTTGTTCCTCTCTAAATGATGCTTGGATGTGACTGCTTTCCATTTTCTTCTAGACAGCCTCTGCTGATTATGTAGCTCCCACATGCTTTTTTCACAAGTCAGCCTCAGGGAAGCAGGAGTGTGAAATGCTGTGCTGTTGCTACCATAGAAAGATTCAATAAAACCTTTACAGCCTCTCCAGATGCTGTGAAATGTCTACCTCTGTTTTCTTAAGCTTTCTTTTGGCTCAGGTCTGCAGAGACAACCAGGTTCCCTCTGCAAGATCAGGAGAGGGGTAGGGCCAGATATTTGTCACTGTATTTATCACCCTACTACTTTGCTGTAGCAGGGTCGCAGCATTGATCTGGTCACTCCCAGGACTCCCAGGAAAATTATTGCAAGAAAATGTGGCCCTTTCTGCCCCAGACAAGAGCGGAGGTGAGTGCCATGAAATTCATGATCAAAATCAGCTCAAACAGAGATGTAAGGAAATTCTACTGTGTCAGAGGGATCCCTGGAAATACAGTGGGAGCACAGATCTCCTCCTAATAGGCAGGCTATCATCACTGAGGAACTTTGCAAGGAGTGATCAGATTTTATTGCAGGGTTGTTTCCTAAGATGCTTTGCAGTTAGGTTGGGTTTATGGCCTAAAACCCAAGCAGCAGGAAATCTCTAGTGTTGTTTATCAAACTTTTACCTTTACATGGTTCTTAATTTTAATATCCCAGATTGAGTTGTTTCAGTGCTTCTTAAATGCCTTCTATTCACCAGAAAAAATAATGCTTGGGTTTGAATTCAGGTTCCTGTGAATATATCTTACTGCTTTCCACTCACCTTCCTGTACTTAGACCTCTTGCAATTCATGCATATTTTGTGGTATATTATCATGGTGAAATGAAATTTTTTTTTAATCAATAAAGACACTTTTGATGCCCCATTCTTGTCAAGTCAGTATTCTCCTGCCCTTCTGCATGTGTGTTACCTCTTCAAGGCTCTTGAATTTCCCTTTGTTGCACATAGCCCTGTTCATAATCCGTTTTGCATTAACAAGGCTTTTATCAAGGGTGAATTCAGCAGATTATTGGATCTGCCCTAATTATACCCCTAAAATACTGACATGAATCCCTAACATTATTCTTCCCCAAAAGGACCTACCTATATTAAGGATTTGGGAGGAAAATGAGTCTCTCTGACCTAATGAAGTAAATTGCTTGAGAAGTGTGTGATCTCAAGTTTTCTTCTTTGAGAATTTTGATTAACCTTAGGAAAAATTTACCTTGGGAGGCTGTGAAATTTCCATTATTAGGAACAGTCTGGATACTCATCTGTAACAACAAAACCAGGATTTAACCTGCTGTGAAATCAGGTGAAGGCTGAAGGAAGTATTCCATGATTTGCATGCCCCAGCACCTTTAAATTCTGCTCCTGGACAAAAAAAAATATATATGTGGCCATTTTCAGGGATATTAGCAGGCCACAGAGCATTATTTGTTGTTTTATTGAGCTATGGGACAAAACCCCTCAAATAAATTGAATAATTTGCATGACTTCAGGCTTGTGGATGTTGTTAGGTGTCCTCTGGATATTGAGAACTAACTGTATAAATTTTGAAAACAATAATGCTTTTGGTTTTTCACATCAAACATTAAAAACATATCAGGCTGCTGAGACTAATCTGAAATTTCAGTTTTGATCTTTTTATAGTAAATAAATCAGTTTTCTTCTGAAGATGCTGCCCTGGGGGAAAAAAAAAAGCCCACAACTTCAGATCTCAGAGTATATCTGAAAAATCTTAGTCTGTCAGAGCTAAGAACTTCATGTGTACTTCATTGTACCTCCCCATCCCTTAGGACACCTTGTGGTTCATAATAATTTTCCAAACCAGCAGAACACATTATTCTTGCTTGGATCACTGACTTGGGAGCCATTGCACCAGAACACATCAATCCATTGGTCCACCCTCCCCTGTAGATGCAAATTCCCTCTGCTCTTCTTTGGTGGGGGGAAGAGGTTCAGCAATTTGCTGCAAATTCCGCATCAAGCAGAAGAAGGGAAGAGATTTGGCAGAACCCAGGGGATTGCTCTGTTTTTGGTCCTCCAGACCTTTCTGCTCCCTCAGAAAATTAGGGGACTGTAAGAATTTCCTTCAGAAGATGGGAAAACAGCATGGAGATGTGGGCAGTGGCGAAGTCTTGGTGTCTGATGAAATATTAATGGACAAAACCCCAGACAGGAGAGGCTGTGCCAGTGGTTTAGAGCTGCTGAGGCAGCAGTTACCCTGAAGTTCCCACCTTCTCCAGGTGATGCTGTAGAGGGATATGGGACCTAAAGGCCTCACAGGCTGGAGTTTGTTTGGGGCTTGGAAAATCTGGTGCTGGGCTGCTGTGATCTAGCCACTGAGGGGTCTGCAAAACCCTGAAACCAAAGGTCAGTGCCAGATAAATCATGGA
This sequence comes from Loriotus luctuosus, assembly GCA_035582745.1. NCBI lineage: Eukaryota > Metazoa > Chordata > Aves > Passeriformes > Thraupidae > Loriotus > Loriotus luctuosus. Next base: position 411,586 of record JAWWEY010000280.1, on the reverse strand, counting down.
AATAAACCAGCTGGGGCAGGGTTGGATTGGGTATCAGGAAGGAATTCTTCCCTGTGAGGGTGGTGAGGCCCTGACACAGGCTGCCCAGAGAAGCTGTGGCTGTCCCATCCCTGGAAGTGTCCCACTCTGGGTTGGATGGATCTCTGAGCAACCTGGGCTAGTGGAAGGTGTCCCTGCCCCATGGCAGGGGCTGGAACAAGATGCTCTCTAAGCTCCCTTCCAACCCAAACCCCTCTATTCTGTGATTCTGTGATAAATGACAGGTAACACTCAGGTCCTTTTGGTTGGTGTCACTCATGTCCTGCAAAACATCATGCTTTTGGCAACTCTTTGTGCAAATTCCCTGGATTTACCTAAAACACCGGAAAAACATCCGGTGTTTTGTAGCAACAACCAAGATTTTTTCCCAACCTCCTTCTGTGCCCTCCCTACGGGAGGAAGAGGTCAGGAATGTAACCACTGTTATGTGGTGATTTCTATCCTGAAGGGGGTGGAGATGGGGTGTCCTGGCCTTTGTCAGGGTGAGAACAGCCTGGCCAAGCCATGAAGGACACGTTGAAACACCCCCAGTGAGAGCTGAGGAGAGAGCAGGGAACAAAACTGATGCAGGACTGGCAAAGCTGCATTGATTAGGCCAAACAAGAAACCTCAAATCACTTTTTTTCCTTTAATCTCAGAAGTTTTGAGGCTTGATATTGAAATTTTATGGTGTCTGAGTCAGGAGTTTGTATCTCTTGAGGTTTGCTGTAGTGGAACTGTTCCATTTTAAAGAATATATTATTTAAAAGTGGAATTGTTTGTGTATTAATTAAAGATGAGTGTCTGCAGCACTGATATAAGCCTGAACCCATTTCTAATAATCAGAGTGAGTTGGTTTCTTTTGTTGTGGTTTTAGATCTGTTTTCACAGGCACGGAGGTCCTTCCAGCCCAGAATGTGCTGGAAAGAGGGTCAGCAGATAGGCTGGATGGCAGCCTGTGGGGCTGTGCTCTCTGCCCCCAGCTTTGCACAGCAGACCAGTGCTGGAATCTTTTGGTCTTCTGAGGCAGCAAAGCCAAAAACAAACCAGTCCTTGATAACTGGATTATTTCCCAGCGCTTGTCCAAGTATTCCTACCAAGCTGCATGAAGCACTTGTGTCACAAAATACCTTTGGGGAGCCTGGGTTTTCATCTATGGTTGTTAACCAGAATCAAGGAATCAGTTATAAACAGGATTACAATTTTCTTCTTTCTTTTTGTTTTTCTGTTTTCTTTTTAGGCTTGAAAAGTGTACAGCCTTGGTAAAATGAAGGTCCCCAACAGCAGCTGTTTTGCTCTGCAGATCCACTGCTGTGGGTCTGCCCTGCCCAGGAAAGTGAAAGGAGCTGCAGACATGAAATTATTATTTTTAGAAATTATTGCATGTTTTTCAAAGCCCAGTAATAAGTCTTACTGCATAGTCTTGAATCGGAAAAGAAATAGCAGTTCTTAACCAGGGCTTTATTTAAAACAGCTGAGTGTTGTTTAGCCTGAGATGGGGACCACATCCACAGAGGGCAGTGAGGAACTGGCTACCAGAGAAGCTGTGGCTGCCCCATCCTTGGAAATGTTCAAGGCCAGGTTGGACGGAGCTTGGAGTGACTTGGGATAGTGGAAAATGCCCCTGCCCATGGAAGGGGGTTTGGAATGGAATAATCTTTGAAGGTCCCTTCCAACCCAAACCATTCTGTGATTCTGTGATCTGAGTGTAGCTTTTCTCTCTCATCCCTGCCCTTGCAGTGCTCCGGTGGGATGTTGCATTAGGTTGTTTGGGCAGATCATCTGTGACAGGCACACATGAAGTGTTTTCCTGGTATGAACAGACCAAAAGTTGTTGTTTCAAAAGCTCTCTCTTTTTCTGTTGTGTTAGAAACATGGGACATACCAAATTTACTGGTTTATATCATTATTAACAGCAATGCAGCAGTGGGATGTGATGTGATGGAGCGCAGTGCACACCTGAAATGTAGAAAATGTTCATCTTTTAATTTAGTGCATTCAAAGTGATGATTCTTCTTCAACAGGTGGGAGGGAATCCACTGTAAAATAACCAGCAGCCTGGTGGTTGAACAAGGCTGCTGAGCACAAAAGACAGATTTCCAGTCCATAGCTTGAATCTTCAGGATTTAGTCCTGAAGTGACATGAAACAAAGCCCATTTTTCTTAAAAGAATCTCTTTTACTACAATAGGAGATTAAAAAAAAAAAGACAAGAAAAAGAGTTGTGCTGTAGCTGCTCTGAGATAAGATTTCTGATCCTTGTTATTTATGTCTCTAAGTAGAGTGGCTGGTCGGACTATTGGGGAGTGTTTGGCTGAGGATGCATGTCCCAGGTGTGAGTTTTGAGTCACCAGGCTGTGTCAGCAGTGCCCCAGCCAGGATGGTGGGACAGGACAAGGCAAGGACCACTGGGACCTCTGCCTGTGCTTCCACAGCCCCAGTCTGAGAAAGAAGCTCCTCAGAGCACGCAGGGGAAGCTTAGGATAAACAGAACTGTGTGAGCTGGGATCCAGCAGGCACTGAGAGCAGAATAATTTTGCTGTGGAGATACTGAGAATGCAATTGGACAAATTAGGAGATAATTACCTTTTTCCTCTTAAAAAGATAATATTTGCTGGCATCAATTTATCCTTTTGTCTTTTACTGACTCAGATAAAATTATTAGTAGTTTTATTGTTTTTAACTAAGAGAGCAGAAAATTACTTTCTTAATTAACACAATTGATAGTGTTATAACTTTAGCTGTATTAATCTTTCAAATGAGCCCTACTGACTCTTTTTATGGGGTGACTCTGGGTCCATAGACATCTTTTTTTTCACTTTGCCATTTATCCCCTGCCATTAATCTGCTTTTACACATAATTGCTACACTTGTCTGTGAGCCATCACTTTGGAAATAATATTTAATTTGTGCTCTCTTGTCAAGTAAATTAAAGCAACCCTGCCACAGTAACTTCCACAGAGGATTTTAACAGCCTCTGAGAATAGTTCAATTCCTGAGATTCCTGTGGCACTCCTTACACACTGCTGTTTCCCATACTAAATAACTTTTGTCATTGAGCTACAACATGCTTTTAGTTCTTTCAGATTTTTCTTTAATGATTGGCATTAATATTTCTTTCATTTGCCTGCAAATTTACAAAAATGCTTTCCCCACTTCATATGAGTTTGGGTGTCATACATAAATTGGGTACATCCACTTTTGGCTGGCTAACATAGGTGCAGTGATTGTTTTTTTATTAATTTAGATTAATTGCTAATTAGATTTCTTACTAGTTTAGATTCTTACTAAGTTAGATTAAGGACTTTAGATTTTGCTACTATGTACCCATATTTGTCTGAGCCCCATGTAAGAGGGCACAATAATTTGAAACTGGGTCGCTACACCTCCCATTTGTAGTTTCCCAAAATGTTTTAGGAATTCCCAGGAACTTGCAAGCAATGAGGATTGGTACAAGCATGGATCACTTGTGTTTCTATTAAAATAATATTTTATAGTCCCTATTGCTGACTCATTAACTTTTAGGAGCTGTGTATCAGAAGATTTATGACATTTATCAGGCATTTAATAAAGTATAAATAAAACCAACAGGGTTGGCAGTTCAAATCTTGGTTCCTGAAGTAATGCATTTGTGAAAATGCACATCCCCTACATTTACTAGGCTTTGCCTACCAGCATGAAAGTTATCCCTCTCCACATTTTTTAACTCAATATTTAGACACTAGATCTGATTAGGATTATGGCTTTTCTTGACTTGAAATTATAAGAGGACTAATTATCAACCCTGTTAATTACACACTTTTGTGTCTTATGCACTCTAAAAGCAAGATTGATTCTGGAATAAAGCTTTATATTGGGGGGCACTGTTCATTCCTGTCTAATCAGGATGATGAACATATTTTAAAGCCATAATCAAGTATTAACCCCCTGCATTATATGTCATTAGCAATTTTTGTGTAAATCAAGTAGATTTGGTTTTTATCTTCCTGTATCTGAAACTTATTCTTAATTCACCAGACATGATTTAAAATAATAAGAAAAATTTGTGTACATTCTTGGAAGTTAGACATTAATTTCCCTTTATTTTTGTTGAAAATTTTTAAGAAATAATGTGTTTTCTCTAGTTAAAGCTGAGAGAAAGTGTTTCTTTTTCAGCAGCTGGAGAGGATAGTTTTTCACAACATTAACATTTGCAAGCAGGTAAACAACTTATATCAAGTGAAGCAGCAAAATTTTCTATGTCTAGGTGGACCACAGAGGGGTTTCTCCTGTCCCAAGGCTGTGATTTGTCTGGCAAACCTGCACTTTGCTTTAAGGCAGATTAAAAACCCAGTGTCTGCCCTTCTGGCTGGATTTAGCATACACAGAAGCTGAAATTTCCTGTTTAAAGCTACTTTGTTTGTCCACTTGGATGTGACAAAATATTGTCCTTGTGAGCCTCCTGATACTGACTGGAGTGGGAGATTCTGCTGTGGCTCAAAGGAGGAACATGCCCTTAAACTCTCTGGTATTTGCATCAAACCCAAATTTTCCTGACAGGTCCCAGATGTGCTTTTCCATTTGCATCACTTCAGCCACCCACGTGGTTCAAATGCTGCAGCCACAGAGGGACCGTGCAAGGTGGGGGACAGAAAAGCATCAGGATCCTTTTAAAGGCCAGGTGGAACCTGGATCAAGACCTGTGGCTTTCATAGGATGGACAGGATGATCCTGATTATTCCCCAGATTCATGCTTTAGTCCATCCTTTTGTACAAGACAAGGTCTTTTCAGACTGTCCAGGCTGTTGTACCAGAGTACCTGATCCAACCCAAATGGTTTCTCTGCTGTCTGGAACAGTGAATTTTTTTTTGTTTAAAAAAATTTATTTTTTAAATTTATCAGCCTTTTTTTTTAAATTAAAAAAAACCCCCAAAAGACAATGAGGCTGCTAAACTTTAAATACTTGATGCATGGAGCCATATGCCTGGATGATTTTTGTTCTCTACTCTAGAGTAGCAGTGTGCCTTCATGGCTCAATCCCCTTCAGTAAAATCTTTCTTTTTCCTTTTTTCTTTTTTCCAAAGTTAAAAGAACAACAGGGAGAGGGTTGTGAATGCTTCAGGTGTGCATGGGTGTACCTGGCCACACAGGTCTGTTATTGACAATGGCTGCCTGTCTTCAAGATGCAGAAGAGAGAGCAAATGGGTAAAATAAAGAAATAAGTTTTGTTTCGCATTTAGTCGCCCTCCAAGCTGGACTTCTGAGGGGAAAATTTAGGTCTTCACAGCTTTTCCGAGGTCCCACAGCAGAAGTTACGGAAGCCCTGAGTCAAGTGTTGAGTTCATGAGGGCCATTCCTGCCCCAGCAAGCACCAGCAAGAGGAATTGGGGTGTCTGAATGCCATAAACAGCTCCTGGCTGGGTGGTTTCAAACAGGGAAGAAATGTTTTTGTCTTATGCAGGAGTTCCTCACTTTACATCCCTTCAGTTGTTCTGGAGGGATGATTTTCATGGGTGTTTGCCAGATTCCCATTTTCCCCTATCAGGGTTCCCTTTATTTTTATTAACATGTTTGACCTCAATAACCCATTTTCACACAAAAGAAAATGGAAAGAAAAGCCAAGAAGCCTTTCTAGATGACTCTACTTTTTAATGCTTCTGCTGCTTCACAATTCCAATGGCCAATTGTTGTTCATAACTGTGGCCATGACAAGTCATTTGCATTGGAACACAACACCTAAGGAACTCTAAGGAGAATTTATGGATGTAGTTGTTCACTTAGCTGTAAAATTTGCAGAGCTGCCATCTGCAGACATAGTGCCCCTCAGGACACAAAGAAACTGCTGGCACTGTCTTGCAGATAATTCCCAGTCTCTTGGCATTGTGAGGAGCAGGTACAGACAAAGATGAGTAGCACAGCCCCAGCCCCAGCTTTCTTCCAGTCCTGTCACTGCTCATGAGAAGGAACAGATCAGCCCCTGCACCTCCTCTTCCCTTCAAGAGTATGTTAAAGACCCCAGTGAGGTCTCCCCTCAGTCTCCTCTTCTCCAGGCTGAACAGACCACACCACCTCAGCTGCTACTCAAAGGCTTCTCCTCCAGACTCGGGTTTTGTGTTGCTGGAGTGACTCCCAATGTATTAAAGTCTTTTTTCCCAGCCCCACAACTGAAGAAGTCAGGATTCCTTAGCTCTGGTTTTCAACGTTGTTTATTCTCTCTTATCTAATACATTCTTTTTCTGACCTTTGGAGATCCGTCCAGCAGGTCGTGTTGAGGCACACTGACTGCCCTTGGGATGGTGTTATCTTTTTATACTAAAAACTATGTGTACTTAATTCACAATAATTTTCCAATACCTATCATCTATGTTAGACAGTCTGTCTCTACTCTAAACCAATCCAAAAGTGCCCCCATCATAGCAGAAGATGGAGGACAAGAAGAAGAAGAAGAAGGAGAAGAAGGAGAAGGAGGAGAAGGAGGAGAAGGAGGAGGAGAAGGAGGAGAAGGCAGAGGAGGAGGAGAAGGAGGAGGAGGAGGAGGAGGAGGAGGAGGAGAAGAAGAAGAAGAAGAAGAAGAAGAAGAAGAAGAAGAAGAAGAAGAAGAGAACACGCCCAGATTCCTCCATCTTGCCTCTTGAACCCCCATTCTAAATCCCCAAAATTCTACTTTTTCACCCTGTGCTAAATTCACTATCATTCTATTCAAACCCTTGTGACTTGTACATCTTCACACAAAATTGGTAATTTTTCCATGGGTTAAAATCGAAGGCACAGGGGTCTTTGACTTTGTGCCAGGGTCTCTGAGCCCCCTGCTAGGGTCTCAAGTCCTCCAGGGTAGTCAGAGGAATGTCCTGAGTTCCAACACTCCAGACCCTTCACCATCCTTTTGGCCTCCTCTGGACACTCTCCAAGAGCTCAATGCCTTTTTCCTGTTGTGGTCCCATGTAAATTATGATGTTCTTGGATAAATTGAGTCATGACCTAAACCATGGCATGATGCTTTATGCAAGTTTGAACGGTATCCTGAAATGCCCTGGGAAGTGTCAGGGCAGAATTGAAAATGGGAAGATGTGTATGAACAAAAATATCTTCACATTTTCTAACAGCAGGTGTGATCTGTTGCAAACACTGTTCTTTTGTTTTTCAGGCACTTCACTGGACATGAGTGGGATGGCATCAGATCCCAACAATTCTTCCCAGGAAGAATACATCCCACATTATCTCCAAAAGGAAGACCCCTTTGCATCAAAGCTCTCTAGAGAAGCTGACATCATAGCTGGCTTTTATTTGACAATAATTGGTAATGATTTTATATTTGGTCTTTGAAATATGACTGTGCTGCTGCATCCTTACAGCTCTCAGAAAAGAGGCAGAAACTGCTGTTCATTAGATGTTAATTACATATTTTTTTCATACTAGAAAAAAAATCTAGGACGGAGGAGGGATAATGTGTTAGAAATATGATGTCAGCAGTTAATATCGCTGCTGCAGGTAGCCAGAAGTGACTAGCAGTAGATGTTTCAGCAAAAAGTGAAGAAATACTCATTGTTTTTAATAAGTGATAGGTTACTACTCCGCTGTTTAATTTGTCCCTGGGCAGAATAGGGTTTCCCTCATTATGCCATGTGGGTTTTATGGCTTGTTTTCACAGCCTGAACACCCTCAGATGTGTTCATGCGACCCTTGCTCAGCTCCCGGCATCGTCTGTCCTCTGTTACATATCACATTGAGCAATATTTTCTGCCTAGCACCCTCCCCATCCTTTTGTGTTGGAGTCCTTCACAAGGTTCAAAGTGACCTTGCAAGCAGAATAAATACGATTATCTGTTGGTTAGTGCGCACTCATGACAGCTGATTTTAAAGTGCTCATATACCAAGGAGTTATCATTCAGCAGGAAAATGCTGGTTTCTATTTCTTCTAGACATAAACTGGACCTTATTCTTGATAACTTACCTTCTTTACTTTGTGGAGGAGGGCATAATTATGTCTTTTTGTATCCGTATTTGCCTCAACACCTGAGGGAATGGCATGAAGCTGAGTCAGGGAGGTTTAGGTTGGATATCAGGGAAAGGTTCTTCACCCAAAGGGTGGCTGGGTGCTAGAACAGCTGCCTAGGGCAGTGGTCACAGCACCAAGCCTGACAGAAATCAAGAAATGTTTGGGCAAATCTCTCAGGCACAGGGTGGGATTCTTGGAATTGTCCTCTGAAAGGTCAGGAGCTGGACTTTGATGGTATATGTGGGTCCTGTTCAACTCAGGCTATTCCATATTCTATTCTATTCTATTCTATTCTATTCTATTCTATTCTATTCTATTCTATTCTATTCTATTCCATTCTATTCCATTCTATTCCATTCCATTCCATTCTGCAGCCTCTGCCATGGAAAGCAGGAGAGGTAGGAAAAGAACAGCCACACTTCAGTTTGGGATTTACTGAAAGCCATCCCAAAGAAGAACAACCATGGGAAAAATAATCATGGACACAGGAACCAAAGGTGAGGGACTGCTCATACTGGCCAGGCAGGAAGCTGACCTGAGCCAGACAGGCCCTGAAACCTGAATGGCCATGGTGATGGCTGCTGTCCCTTCTCTTCAACGTCACTTCTGGGAAGTCAAAAGCACAATCTAACCATTTCCCTTGGTGCAATCATGTTTACTCAAACAGAACACCCTGGCTCCTTTTACCCTGGGCACAGCAGGGACAAACACCGTAGGAATGCTGCTTGCCCACCAGTTCTCAGCCTGACATTCCAGATAGAGCTGTGGCTCCAGGGGACTCTGTCCCTGCTCACTCAGCAGGAACACCCTCCAAAATCTAGCCCCTTTTGCCAGCGCAGGGGAGGTCCCTGCCTGGGACTGAGCACGCCAGGGGCAGAGGTCGCAGCAGGGCAGGAGCTTTGCTGACCACCAGGCAGGGATGTCCCAGCTGGTTGTGCTGGAACACTATTTTTCATAAGAAAAATATTTAACAATTTGTCCATACGCTTGGAAAAATTTTTTTATCATGGGATGGTTTGAACCATGCAGGTGTGGACCCTTCCAGGCATGCCCAGAAATACTCTGCCATGGAAGAGAGGCAGAGAAAGGGAAGACATGGAAGCACTGCCTTTACCAGCCCAGGCAGCACGTGGAAACACTCATGCCCTGCCACAGAGTCACTCAGGTGTCCAGCTGTCTGTCCATCTGTCCACACATCCATCGACCATTCTGCTGAACCCTTTCATCCCTGATGAAAGCCCTGCCCAGCCAAGCTGGAGGTGGGTGCAGGGCCAGGGCCTCATGTTCCTCCAACCAAATAAGACCAGAGAAGAAGGAGAATCCACAGGAAGCCTCAGCCTGATCCCACCTCCCCCAGAGCACTACCAGCCACCTCTGGCAAACAGCAGCAAACCTTCTGCTTCTGTTCCCCAGATCAGGTAACTCTCACTGGACACGACTGGAAGTTCTGCATGGAGCCCACTGCACAATCTGCTGTGCCCTTGAAACCACAGCAATCACACCAAGTGCCTTCAGCAGGTAGAAGGTGTGTGCAGCCCCAAGGAAACTTTTTCTGTGCCCCTGACAGAAATCTGGTGCTTTCTGAAAGGGAGAAGAGTCTCCAGATCCTCGTTCTTCAGGAGTGCTATGGAGTGTCAGTAATAAGTCATTTTTGGCAGGCATATGTGAACAGCATCCAAGGAGGGAGAACTTCATCAGAGCAGAGAAATCCTTCCAGCCTGCCTTGGTATGACTCCAGCAAGCCTGAAATATCCCTGAGAGCTCAGCTCCTTCCCCTTCTCAGAGCTATCCTGACCCTATCTCGGGCAAGGTACCCAATTTGCATGTTCCCAGGCCACTGGCTTGCAGTGTTTGCTTATTTTTATCCAGGGTTTTGCAATCTAAAGTAAATTTGGGTAGCAAAATGGGCATTTGCTCAGGGAAAGACTTCCTCAGTCACAACAATTTCTGTCCCTCCCCATTAGGAAAGCAGGACCACGTCACTGCCTGAACGCAGGGTGCAACTGAGCCCCACACAATGTGCTTTCACCTAATAATTAATTACCTATCACTTCTCTAATTATCAGAGCTCCATTGACAATTCCCAGAGGCCAACAGCAAATGCCAGATTCTGCTCCTCCAGCAGCTGCCTGAAATATCTTCCAGGGCAGTGTCTCCTGTCGTTGGGACAGGAAGCAGGACCAGTATCTCCAGTCTCCTCCTGCTCCTGCAGGAGCATCACACACTCGTCCCACAGTCCCACAAGCACTCTGGCTGCCCTGTCCCAGGGAGCTGTGCAAGGCTGTCCCTGGCACACAGAGCACTGCTCTGACAGGCTCCTGGGCTGAGACGGGGCTGGGTGGACCATGAGAGCCAGTAGTGCTGTCTGGGCACTGCTGAGAGTGAAAATAGCCCCCTCAGGCCAGCCTGGTGGTCCAGGAGCTGTTCTGAGCAGGGCTGGAGGTTGGCTACAGCCCAAATTCCAGTTTTGTGCACCCCAGACAAACGCAGGGACGTTTTGGATTTGCACCTATTGGGGCCAGAGAATGGCTCAGCTGGCAGAAGTGTCCAGACCAGCAGCAGTGGCCAGGCTGTCAGCATCCTTCAGTCCCCAGGGCCAAGGAAACACAGCCCGAGGTGGGAGCATAGCAACATCCAGCTCGGACAAACCATCTCCCCAGGGTGCACATGTGCAGCCACGTGCCCGGTGCCCTCCCCACCGGCCAGAGGGCATAACGTCACCAGAGGGCCAGCAGGTCACTGGCCCCAGGGCCACCAGTCAAGGTTTTTGGTGACGCATCTGCCCAAAAAGCCAGTCTGGGAGGAACCATGCCAGCCCAGGAGGAACCTTGGCACACAGGAGTGGGTGGTGGGTTGACCTTGGGAGCTGCACAAAGGAGGTATTTAACCCCCTGCAGAGCCCCTTGAAACCTCTTCTGAGCTCTAAACCTCGACAGCTGAGAACACAGGCAGTGTTTTCCTTACCTTTTTGGCAGGGTATTGCTTTCAGCTGACTCTGGTGGAGCCGCTATGACTGAAACAACAGGTTACTCGGGGTGAGTAACGGGAATATCTGAATCTGTTTGAATAAGAAAAATGTTCTCTGGGTTTCATTTAAGCCTCATTTATAAGAGTAACCTGCACTGTTAGTTGCTTCCCATCTCTTACAGCAGGTGGAAAGGGACAGCAGGCTGGCCTCTGGCTGCCTGCAGTGTCTGCACTCACCCTGCCAGGCAGTTATTTGGGGCAAGTGTGAAATCCTGATTTGCTAAGAGCTTAATAAACTTTCACATAGAAAATAGCACAGTATATCTCCCCTAGGCATTGCTGGCAAAACCCTATGAAGGAAGGAGCTAAGGTAGCCATTGACAAATCAATAAATACGGAGACATATTTTTTGCCAAATACATAGATATAATAACAGACATGTCAAAGAGGTTACCTGGAGCAGAAAGACAGCTGGTCCAAACACCACACACAGCTGGCTTGTCCCTTGTCCCTGTGCCATCCCTTGTCCAACACCAGGGCTGTGTGTACCCTTGTGGAGCTTCCAGGCTGCCCTGTGCCCCCCTCCCTGTGGGCACTGCCTGGTGCCCCAACCTATCTCCTCGTTGTCTCCCTGCAGGAGTGGGCTTGTCCTTGTTAAAAACCCACACCTGGACTTGATGGAGGAGGATGTCCTGTACCACTTGGACTTGGGAACAAAGACGCACAACCTGCCAGCAATGTTTGGGGACATAAAGGTAAAGAGCAGGTCCAAAAGCGAGGCAGCAGCTCCCCCCTGCACAGGCTGTGCAGCTGTGCATCCCACGGTGCTGCCGGTCCATGCTGGGCCCCACTGCTGCCAAAGCTCCCGTGGGCTGGGGTCTGGCTGCTCAGCTAAGGGACTCCACAGCCAAAGCAGCCTGGGCATGGAGGTTGTCTGTCCTTGTTTGTTTTGGGCAGAAACCACAACAGAAAATTATCCTTTTAAAAACCTGTAGCTCTGTAAAACCTGATTTAATATTGGCCCCATCTTGGACGACAGACAGAAGAGGCATTTGTCCAAAGAATCTCGATCATCATCTACTGGAGACAAGGGAAAGAGAATGTCAAATCAGTTTTGGCTGAGACCTGCTGTCAAAACGGACTTGTCATGATGGCATCCTCTTTAATTTCAAACCAGAGTCCCTAGTTGTGAGGGGAAGAGCCTCAGTGCCCAGGGCTGGAGCAGCCTTGCACAGCACATTGTGGGCTCCTGTGCCCTGCACCCTGGCAGCAGGATGAGCATTGCCCTGGCAGCTGCACTCTCACCCTCCTCCTACCCTCAGAGAGCATATTTTCCTTTAATATTTAAAATATGTCCTTTTTACTCCCTGACTTTATGGCCTCTGTGCCATCAGCAGTGTTCACTAATTGCAGTCAGCATTGTTCATAGAATAAATTAACCAATGAGTTCCTCCAACATCTGGCTTTGCTTTGCTATCAGTGGTGATACTACCAGCTCAAATTTGTGAAATTATTTTAGATTTTCTTGCCTAGGACTGATACCCAAGTTTGTGCAGCTGTATGGCTGCCCAGACCCAGGGTAGTCACCATCCTGCCAGAGTGACAGCCTGGGTTTTGTGACCCTCAGGTGTTCCAATGTCCCTTGACTGATGGTGAGGAAGCGGCATCCCGCTGCTTTCTCTGGGAAGATGTTCCTGGCACAGCCACCACGCCACATTCAGGCTGACTGGGGGTACCTGTTCTAGCTAAGTACCAACACGCTGGTGTTCCATTGCAGTTTGTCTGCGTTGGCGGCAGCCCCAACAGGATGCGGGCGTTTGCACAGTTCATGCAGCGGGAGCTGGGGCTGGCGGCTGCCGGGGAGGACGTGGCTGACATCTGTGCAGGGTCGGACCGCTACGCCATGTACCGGGCAGGGCCCGTGCTCTCCATCAGCGTGAGTCCTGCGTGTGCTCTCGGGCCCCGGGGCTGCTGCTGGCAGGGCCCCACAGCACAGGGATCGGCTGCCCCGGCACAGGGACAGGGCTGGCACGACCTCTCCCTCACATGCCCTCGCCTCCCCCAGCACCCACCAGCACAGCTTTTTCCTCTTTCCACTGTTCAGCCACTACCACCAGTACAACCTCAGCCATGGCAAAGCTGCTCCTGTTTGAATAGCATTCCCCAGCACCTGCACTCTCCATTTGGAAAGGGTCACATCAACAACAGACATGCACATGTTCTGCTCAGCTCCGTTTGGGAAGCAAAACCACTTCTCACCACACATAACTATGAAATGCTGCTGGGAGCATTACATTGATACCAGCTCTAAAAGAAAAAGCTGGCCTTATTATCAATTATTCTTTTAGAGCAGGATTTTTGGCACTGAACAAAGGAAAAAGCAAACACAGGCTGTGCTGGGGAGCACTCACGACCAAAAGTTTGGTCCTGACACCATTTCTTCAGGCACAAGATTAGTCTGAAGTGTGATTCACAGCAGATGGAATCACTCACACAACAGAGCTCGTGTTTTGTCCCTCTGAAAAAACCAAACCAATCCTGACCAAGGGAATCAAGCCTGAGGGAATTAATCTGAGAGGATCCAAGGGGGAGAACTGCTACAAGATTTGCTGTTCCCCAGCCTGGCAGCAGCAGTGACATGGTCAGAAGCAAACCCTCACTGAGCTTGTGGCCATGCACCAGCTTTGGCCAGTGCAGAAGGGGACACAGGGCAGAGCACATGGCTGCCCTGAGAAGCATCATGCAGAGCTGCTGCCAACATCACATTTCTTCAAGTTGCTTAGAAACACAACTGAGCTCAAACATACCGAGGCAGGAACACAGATTCCAGCTCTGAATATTTACAATGGGAATTAATTTTTTAGGCATTGGCGAATAAGCCAGGCTGATGTTCCAGAATAACAACATGCAAAAAGGTTTCATATTTAAAACATGATACAAGGCAAACAGAGCATTGGTCTCACAGCAAAGAGAAAGGAGATAAAGCAACACAAAAACTGGCTGTACCTTAATCAATGGAGCTTCCATCCATGCTTCCTTCAGGTTTTTGAACACGATAGCAAAACCAAAAAAATGTGAGGCATTTTCAAGAGGAAAAACCAAACTCCACAGCACCAAATACTTTTTGTACTTAAAAGTTAAGCTAAGAAAAGGATGTTGGTCTAGCAATGGAGCAGAAGACAGACGACCAAGCAACAGAGCACTGGGCAGATGCAGAAGAAGCCCCAGCAGCTCCAGGCCTGCAGAACATCTGTGAGCCCTGGGGAGCAGCAGGAAAGATGGGAGTGGGGCAGCACTGTCCATGGAGGATGGGAACAAGCCAGGAGAGGGGAGCTGGTAGCCAGGCAGGGGCTGGGGACAGAAGGGCAGCAGGACAGGGAATGTCAGCCAGGAAGAGGGACAGGCAGCCTGCAAGGCACACAGCAAACACCTGACCCTGAAGCCTGTCCTCACCAAGAGACACAAACCCTTCCATTGTGCATTGTGCCCAGCAATGTTGCAGAGATGCTCCAGTTTGGGGTGAGGACAGGCTGGAAGGCACATGGGGAAGTGAAGGCTCAGGTTGATCTCACTGAAATTCACCACTCCCAGAGCACGAGCAGGACACAACAAAGTGCAAGTCACTTACACTTACATGGTGTAAGCATTGGCAATGCATTGGGAAGGTCTGGGAGCATTCAGATGTTGGGATGTATTTGTGGACCTTCCTTGAGGACAGGCACCATCTGTGTGCCCGCACAGGGTCCTCAGGGATGAACACCAGCTCTACTAACTTGAAGAACCTTTAAAGTATTGAGGGGAGGAGAAGAGGTTAGACACCTCACCTGGACAGAGTAAAAAGACCCCAAGATGTCTCTTCCCCCTCAAAAAAAGTGCTGTTGGTATCATCAGCAGAAAAGGCCACAGCATAACCCTGAGCTTGTTGCAGTCATGTACCTGTCATCTGCCACAGCCTCATGGACTGATGTTTCTCTTTTCTCTCCTTCCCACAGCATGGAATGGGCATCCCTTCCATTTCCATTATGCTTCATGAGCTGATCAAACTGCTGCACCACGCAAAATGCCGGGACGTTACTATCATACGCATCGGTACTTCTGGGGGCTTAGGTAAGCGATTCATGGTCTTTCTTCAGAGCAAAACAGCTATTATTAAAAAGAACTCTCAGCAATAGGTCATGCAGCTCTGAACTTTAGCATTTTTCCAGGTCTCTAAATATCCATGATGGTATTTTGTTTTGGGTCAAACCCAGAGAACTTGTAGCGACTGGTTTGGCAGAGTGCACATCCTCAGAGTGTACAAAGGCCTTGATTCCACTACAGCCATGTGTCACTTTCCAAACAGAAAACATGGATTAGAGGTGACCCAAATGAATCCGTGTCTCCTGGCTGAGGCAGTGGTGCTGCCTATCCCTGCACAAGCTGGTAGGGGGTACAGGATCTCTGCAAGCCAGAAGCAGCTAAACTCCTGTCACTCAGCACATTCTCACAATCACTTACCTGGTACTGATTCTGTACATTTTATTTGTATATCCGTGCTACTTCATGAATTTCAATTATTCTCTGACATCTTCTTTAGTCACTGAAAAGAGCCCTGCAAGCACACAAAGATGTATTGAGATTCTCCTATTGTGCTGTTTGGCAGCAAGACACAGGTTATGAGCTTTGGCAAGCTCAGCTTCCATTTCCACAGGGATTGAGGCTGGGTCTGTTGTGATCACTGACACGGCCGTGGACTCCTCCTTCCAGCCACGTTTTGAGCAGGTGGTGCTGGACGATGTGGTGGTGCGGAGCACCGAGCTGGACAAGGACCTTGCAGAGGAGCTGCTTGCCTGCAGCAGGGACATTCCCGACTTCCCCACGCTCATTGGCCACACCATGTGCACCTATGACTTCTACGAAGGTAAAATCAGCATTGTCTGTCCTTCCTCACCACACATAATGCCAAGTCTTTTTACTCCTCCATGGACAAAGCTATGAACGGAACCCAGACCCCAGAAGGGCTGCAGGCAGAGACCCACGTGGTGCTGGGGGGCCCAGGCAGAGCAGGAGGCACCCTCAGAACACACAGTACCACTGCTTGTACCTTGCTGAGTTTGCCACCAAGCTGCTCCCCTACAGCAAGTTTGTCACTTCAGAACGACTAAACACTATGAAAACATTAGGTTGCCTGTGAGATTTCCATAAACAAACTTTGGTTACTCTGGAACCATTTCCTTTGCAAAATTAAATGCTGATTGCAGAGTAGATGAAACGTAATAAATGAAGAATTAATAATCTGAAGAGTATTTATAAACCTTTAGATCTGCTTGCAGATGCAGCCATCTGTGTATTGCTCAAGTCCATATTTAATTTAAACAAAAAGCCATTTGAGAGGATTAAAGTAGGAGCAGCAATAAACTGAAGGGCAGCCCAGGCTGGCCAGCCACAGGTAAGAATTTGCCTGCCCCAGGGCCTTCAGACAGCGCGAGAGGAGGAGCTGCACGGGGCACAGGTCTGCTCTGAGTGCACAGCAGGACAGCCAGGGCCCCTGCAGGGGTTAGAGTAGAGGGTTGGGATGGCAGCCCTCACTGAACAGTGTTAGTCCTGCCTGCAGCGGTACCTGGAGCTGCAGTAGGGGAGCACCAGTGCCCTGGGACCAGCTCCCCGACCACACCGGTGCTGCCCGCATCAGGAATGCCTCTGCAAGCAGCTCCAGCTTCCATCCACAGCAGCCCCTGCAGAAAAATTAAACCCAGATTAAAGGGGTTTCCTCTCCTCAGTGTTCCCATTCTGCACAGCTTGTTGCACCTCTTCTGCAGCCAGTTGGCGTTTTTGGGGTTTAACCTGGCAGACCTTCACAGCTGATATGCAGCAATAGCCTGTCCCCACAGAGCACAGCATCCGCTGGTACCTCCCACCTGAGAGCCAACTCCACCTTCCATCAATGTTGAAACCTGCATCATTCTTTCCCCTACACAGAGACACATCTCGCTGGCTTTAGCACTGAGGGGAATACAAATTAACCAGCTGCTCACAGGAAAACTTTGTGGGCCTCAGATAGAATGTGGGCACTGCTGGACTTCCCATTTGCAACTGTGCTACACAACACCATGCAAGGCCAACAGTGACAGTTCTCTGCTTCCTTTCCAGGTCAGGGGAGATTAGATGGCGCATTATGCTCTTTTTCCAGTGAAAAAAAGCTGGAGTACTT
This sequence comes from Loriotus luctuosus, assembly GCA_035582745.1. NCBI lineage: Eukaryota > Metazoa > Chordata > Aves > Passeriformes > Thraupidae > Loriotus > Loriotus luctuosus. The sequence goes on along the minus strand of JAWWEY010000280.1, from coordinate 394,436 downwards.
AAGGAGGGCTTATGCGGCTGGTGTGAGGAATATTGAGATGGAGTCCACTGCATTTGCTGCCCTGTGTGGACTGTGTGGCCTCAAAGGTGAGTCTTGTCGCTTCCACCTCCTCCCCACACACGGGCTAAACCCCGTCTAAGGGTCCTGTTCTGAGTCAGAGGGCCAAACACACATCGTTAATGATTTTATCTAGAAGAGAACACTAAAGCATATTTCATAGTTCAGTAAAACCCAATTGTGCATTAGGAGACCTGAGTGCGTGCTCGACAAACCAACAGCTTGCTCCCTTCACGCCCCTCCTGGCCCCGTCCCGGCCGTGCCGCCGCAGCCCCTGAGGGTCTGGGGGCAGCGGAGCCGCGGCTCCGGCCGTGAGGGCCGGGCAGGAGGGGCCGTGAGGGCCCGGCGGGGCCGAGCCGGGCCGGGAGCTGACCGTGCTCCGTCCCCCCCAGCCGCCGTCGTGTGCGTGGCGCTCCTGGACCGGCTGGAGGGAGACCAGATCCGGGCGTCGCACGAGGTGCTGTGGGAGTACCAGCAGCGGCCGCAGCGCCTGATCGCCGCCTTCATCCGCAAGCGCCTGGGGCTCACCCACACGGACTGAGGTGGCGGCACCAGCACGGGGCCCCGCGCCGGGAGCGGCTGCGGGCGCGGCCCGGCCCACGGAGCCCGCTCCGGGAGCGGGAGAGCTGCGGGCCCGGCCTGCCCGGAGCCAGCGGACACCGCGGTGCGCCTGGGACTGCCCTGACACCATCTGCGCTGGCAGCAAGCTCAGGCTGTGGAACGGAGCTGCAGACTCCTCACTCCTGGCTCCAGCCGCCGTAAAGGACTGTCCTGTTAGGGTCACTCTGTCCACAGCGATCTTCCAGGAAGGAGATCCCTTTGCTTTGGGCATAAAGATGAAACCTAAGTAAATAACATGAAAATTAATCCATATTTGTGACCAGCCAAGGGGTCTGCAGACCTCTCCGGCATGAGCAGCCTTAGTAGTGCTGTGTCAAACACCCTTTTACTGACCTGCATGTTCTCCATGCTCCACTGTTTTGTGAAACCGCTCCCCCCCGCCCCAAATCCTCATTCTGGCCTCAGTCTATCACTAAGGGCCCGACTTACCGTTGCACTGAGGTGGCCCAGACTTCTATAGACTTCTACTCAGTCTCTACCCTGAGACATTACAGATATGAAAACAACCACGAGTCTCAGCCTAAAAATCTGTGCCCACTATTTCAAAACCAATGTCTGCTCTCTTTAAACTTTCTTGTTCATTAACATATTGGTATTTATAAAATATGACAACTATAATCTCAATTTCAGTGGTGCAAATTTTTTTATCTTGTAGATCTGCTTTTAAAGGCAAGGGAAAAAAAATCAATTGCCTAGGTTTGGGACGATGTCTTTCTGGGAACTGCCTCACAGCCAGTCTGTTCCCCACAGCAGAACACTGCTGGTCTCCCCACAGGAATATCCAGGGAATATCCCCACAGGAATAGCCAGCTGTGAGGTGGCCAAGTGTGTTTTTAAAATAACAAGTTACCCCAAAGGAGATCCAAAAATAAAAAGCACAAATATACAAGAATTGTAATTTTAGCACAAGCACACCAAGGCTGAGTCCGGAAGACATTGCTGCCCCAGCTCGGGGCAGGCTCTGCAGCATTTCCCCACTAAACTCAGCTGCATCACTGGGATTATGCTGCTCCTGGGCTGACCCTGTGCTCACTCTCAGGAGTCTGTCACACCAGAAAATAAAAAATAAAGATCTCAGCTCTTTATAATTTATAATTTATGCTGACAAACTAATCTGCAATATGAAATTGAATGAATGGTTTGCAGTAAATATGATGCAAACCATTTTGCATGCAAACCATGATGCAGCAAGTTGCCTTCTAAATATAGACAAAGGTTTAAGTTTCATCTTATCATAATCAAGGAATATTAGAAACATTCATGGCAATGAAGATTTTATAACTAAAAAAATCAAATTCTCAAGAAACCTGGAAAGAAAATTGTGGGATTTATTAATGTAACATAATAAAATCGAAAGTAACTGCTGTGCTAAGCTATTTTGGACTTCTGCTGCCAATTAAATCCCAATAATTCCTACTCGAGGTGCTGCACATCAGATTGGCCTGGGCTGTGTGCAGGAGTCCTTGAGCACGGTGTCCCAGCTCACAGTCAAAGGGACACGGGCAACCCATGAACAGCACACAGCCCAGCCTCTCCAGACCCACACCAGGCAGGTGTAACGTGGTGCTCCCAGCTCAGAAAGGCTGGGAGTGCTTTAGAATGGCTGCACACACAGGGACTGAGCAGTTCTAGGACAGCCAAAGGGAATGTAGGGTTTGCATATCGTGGGCCAGACCAGAGTCCTGGTGCTGCTCTGCCCCTCAGATGAGATGTGGTCTACATTTTAAAAGCTGTAGATTCCATGTCTCTTCTTGGAAGCTTCAGTGGTGGAAGTTTTGACAAAACCTCTCTCGCATAAAGTGTTTTATGCAATCCAGCTTCCCGGAGAGCGAGCTCGACACGGAGCCTGGGGTCAGAAATGACCTGTTAAAAAAACCACAGCAATGATCAATACAATGATCAATAGAAGCCAAAAAGCTCCCTGAGGAGCTCCTGCCTTTCCCCATGTTCTCCATGCACACAGCCCCAAGTGCAGCACAGACTCCAACCTCCTCCTAGCTGCTCCTGCAGAACCCAAGTGCTTCAAATGCCTTTATGATTTTTCTCACAGTGTCACCTTGTGCTTACGTGGCAGTGCCACTTCCATTTGTCAGAACAACAACTAATCTGAAGGAAATTACTACTGGAATTTCTTCAGAAGTTTATCTGACAAAATTTGTAATCCTCTTCCCAATCCCTGTTGCATGGTATGCAGTGGGACTGCACTGGAAGCACAAGGAAGCACGACACATTGGTTCCAGTTCCAGCATCCCCTCCCCAGTGCCTAGAGCTGCTGGACACCAGCGCTGGGAACATGATCCACAGCCCCTGCAGCATGGGAAGGAACATGGGGATGTGCTGGGCGGGCATCATATGCTGCAGCCCGAGCAGCACCAAACCTGTCTGGAGTTGAAACAGAGAGAGCATGCTGAGAATTAAGACATAGGACTCAAATATACATGTTCAAAGCATCTTTAAGTTTTGTCAGAACCTTGTACATTGGTCAGATTTGGGGAAATTTAATAACGAAGCAGAACCCACATCTTTCCATTACCAAACTGAGAAACTTTAAAATGTCTTAAAATGGGCAGTGCTGGACAACTTTAGCTATAGACAATGTTGAATTTCATCTTATTCAGTGTCAAAAGAAAGCTTTTACACTGCAGAATTGTACCATAGCTCTTCTCTTTTCATAAATAATTTTGAAATTTCAGAGTGGGAATAATTGCAAATACATTGACTGACCAGATAGGGAACAGTGAGGGAATTTAAAGATATCAAGATGTTCCTTGAGTTCATTTGAAATTGAGGGAGCAGCCTCCTCAGCAACCTGAGTGCCCTGAAACACGAGTACAGCCAGTTCAGGTCCTGACTCATTTACGCATCACGATTGCAGCCCCTCACCTGCTCCTCACTGTAGGTGTGCAACCTGAACAGGGGCTGCTGCAGCTCAAACTCCTCGTTGGCTCCAATGCCCATCCGAGCTTTTGACGCCACCGTGTCAGCCACTGCTCTGGCAGGATCTAATTTTGCAACAATGGCAACCTGAGGACACAGTATGAAATCACAATTACTCTCTCTGTGTGGAGCTAAGGTGAGAGCAGGTCACTGACAGGAGCACACCCTTTAGAACACCATCATTCACTGTCTCTGCAGTGACCCTGTAACAGCAGCACAGAGGCAGCCTGGGCACAACAAGAGTGTGTGAGAGAGAAGCAACAGCACCCTGAGCTCTCCAACAAGACACTGGCATGAGCTCCAGTGTCCAACCTGGTCTCTACAAGGATCCAGCAGCCTCAAAATTCTGCAATACCCACAATTCCTGGAAGTCCAGACTTTCTTCTTTTTCTTTCAATGGAAACAAAGGTGTTCAGGGTGATAATTCACAATTTTACAGAGTCACAGGCAACAGCATTGAGTTATATGCTCCAAATAATACAACTCTGTTTTTTTCTGAAGTGCATCTGCTTTAACTGTGTAATTTCCTGTGGCTAGATCAATATCAAAGACTCCCAGACACTGTATTGTGCCAGAGTTAATATTTTTCATTGTTTACGTTCTTTGTGTTAAAATATTCAGATACAAACTAATACTACTTTGGAAAAATACAGAAAAACGCATGAGTAAAATAGCTAAATTCAGAAGCCCATATAAAGAATGGCTAAAACCAGAAAAAAGTAGTTTAAATTGCATACAAAATTTTTTTCATCCATCTCTTTAATAAAATATCGCCTTTGTATTTACAGGGTGCCCAAATCTAGAGGCCAAATGACTTTAGTAAAGATCTTTCCCCCCCTCCCCATACAGACATTGTACATACTTTATGAAGCAGCTTTTCATTAGTGTGAAACAAAGAACAGATGTTGATCAGAGAAGTATAACGAAGTGGGAACATCAACATCAACATCCAGGCAAAGGCCCCCCTAGAAGCATTTTCTGCTCTGGCAAGAGAATTGACTCAGTGGGAAGAGCTCAACAGATCATGACTACCAACCAGCCTCTTTGGAGGAAAAAACAAGGAGATTACATACAAAAATGTAAATTAAGACAAAATTACTCTTTCAAAAGTCAGCAGTATAAAAAAATTACCCTAGCACTACTTTTGCTACGACATTAGAAGCATTAGTAAGCATTTTACTTACTAAAATAAGTATTTTTAAAAGTAATGTGCAAAAGTTTCAGAGACTCAAATATCTCTGAAGAAATGTCATCCAAGGTGTGCAAGTTTCCAGAATTTAAAAATAATATAAATTACTCATAAATCTTGCCTTAGACTCAAGGCAGACTTAAGGTTATTAAAATAAACAAAACCCAGAAAAAAATCACAGAAGAAAAATCACATCCAACCTGCAAAAAAAAAAGTCTCTATCTCCTTTCAGATATCAGCAGCTCCTACAGTACAATTTAATGTCATAATGTTCCTGTTGTCAGAGCTACAAAGGACACAGGATTTATAACAGGAGAGAATTACTATTGGTCAGCCCTAAAGTGCCTTTTACCTTGTTCCCTTATTTGCTTTTGAGAGATTGTTCTTTTCTCTCTGCCTGCCCTGCAGTCAGCGCAGCCAGGGCCAGCCCACCTGCTGCCGGAGCGCTTCCAGGCGCTTCTCCTTCTCCTGCTGCTGCCGGGCCTGGAGCAGGGCCAGCTCCTTCTTCTGCAGCAGCCGCTGCTCCAGCAGGGCTCGTCGGAACTGCACCCTGCCGAGCACAGGGAAACGCTGGGCAGTGACACCGCCGCCTTCTCTGCTGCCCTTCAGCTCAAAAACTGCCTCCGCTTCTCTAGACACCTTGTGAGGCTGTGGTGGTTCATCAAAACACCTCAGAACACAAGGGTGCTTTTTCATTCCAGTGTGTTCTTTTTGTTGGAGTTCTTTGGTTTGGGTTTTTTGGGCAAGGGGAGTTGTGCTTTTTGATTTGTTTCTCGGTGGGTTTTGGCTGGTCAGTTGTTCTTTTAAACAACTTGGCTAACCTTTCAGATTCCATGTCTAGACCACAGATTTTCTCTAGCATGCTCAATATAGCCCTGGTACTCTTTTTTTCTCCCCCATTTTCTTTGCCAAGAGGAAATGTTCTCTCACATCTGTGTATGGCAGAAGAAATCTTTCCTATAACCCTTTCCATTAAAAGAAACGCCTCACTCCCAGTCTTGTCACTGGAAAAAGGAAAAAAATACTTGAGACTTGCACCCTTCTTTCAAAGGAAAAAGCTGGAGGTTGACACCAGTAACTCCAGAACTTTACCCACAGCACTACTGTGCTGCTCCAACCTTCACTGCAGGCATTTTTAGACTATTGTGCAGAGTCTGCTCCTTATGGAGCTATAGATATTTGTTGGGATGTCACTTTTAGTCCTTCTACAGGAGTTGCCAATGCCATGCTTTGAATTTGGAGAATTATCCTCCTTCTGCCCTTCAAATCTGAACTTGCCTTTAGAGAAATTGAGACAAGACAGCTGCTTCAACTACAATAAAACATGTATTGTTATTTTTTTAGTCTCCAAATTTTAGTAAGCTCAAAGGAGTATAAAACTTGTGCTATAAACTGCAACAATCAGAACTAAACCTATAGTTCTGCTGGTGGCTAGTGAAGACCTCTGTGTCATTAACCCAATCACAATTAGCAGGACAAACAGATTTATCCCAAGAGTGTGGTACAAGGCTGCCTGAGGGTACCCCAGAGAGGCTTCCAGTTTCTCACAGTGTCCAATGTAGTTTAGGCAGAGAAATGCTACAGCAGCAGTGTTCAGGGGTCATTCTGTGCCAGGGAAAAACCCTAATCTGCTTTTTATATGGAGAACATTTAATAAAAAGCAGGTCTTCATTTATTTTTTTTTAATGACAAAATATATATACTGAAATCCTTTCACTCTGTTTGAGCTCACTATTGTGATACATGTTTTAAAACACTCCAGAGTTATCAAACATAAAATTAAATACTCTGGAAGCTTCCGTGCCAAGCCAAGAAGGAAGACTGGGGAGCACTTGGTCAGGCCTAAGGTCAAACACCTTGTGTGCCCATGGCAGGTTTCCTGCCCAGGGGAATACAAAGCAGTGCTAAACTGAAGCATCCTGAGGCCTTTCTGTGCCCAGTTTGAACCAGTCCAGGTGATCCCGACTGATTGCAGCCAGGGAGCAGGGGCAGAGCTGGGCACTGTGAGCGTCCTGTTCTGTGGCTGTGCTGTCATCCTCCACAGGCTGCAGAGAGCATAGCCAGCATTAGCAAAGATGGACTGTCACTGTCAGCAGGCAATGGCACAGCAATGAAATCCACACCCAGGGAAGGCAGACACCTTGGAAATACATCCTCAACTGCACATCATGTTCCTAAGTTGGAACACCCTTCCAATTTTTATACTTGGCTTTTATACTTGGTTTCAGGTGCCTTTAATCCCTTACTTTGACCTGGTCAGAGCCCTGGCTATTGCAATTACAAACTAAGACCTGAATAAACAGAACACCATAGTGACTCTGTGATAACAGGTTTCTTTTTCATAAACAAACCAAATTAGTTAATTTTAAATTAATTTAGATTGATTAAAAGCAATTCAGGATAATAGCAGAGTTTTAAAAAATATTTTATTGTATTAGAAACTCTATGCACTATCCAGGCCATCTCCTGTACTTGGAGTAGTCAGTCAGCCCATTTTTTCCTTTTCCAAAGGACCCTGAAAATGTGTAGGATCAGAACTGTGGCACCAGCCTGTGCCATGTTTGATGAGTGTTCTGCAAAGACTCAAACCCAGTTTCTGTGCTCTGGCAGGTGGCACATGCCAGGACACTGCAGTTTTGCAGTGCTGCTCTGGACATGACAATGCCACATGTGCACCTGAGCCTGCACAGTGAAATATTTCATTTTGTACAGTAGGTCAGTTCTGAGTGACAGAATGCACAACATTTACTGAGTTCTCATTCACCATAGCCTGAAGGGGTGATTATTTCCTTCCAGTAATTCGAATACATGTGTTCCTTCTCCTGCAAGCTAAAACCAGTGCAGGCATGTTTAAGGAAAGGTAGAGACATATTTGTAGCATAAGGACACAGACATTTAAATTAAGTTGTAGAAAGGTGTCCTAACAAAGTAATACTCAAGTAGTGTTTCCCACAGAATCCTTATGACCAAATTTAATATTCTAATGCCAACGGGACTTTAATCCTATTTTAATTGCACTTTTGGTCCACAAAACTTGGTGGCTTCCTCTATGTAAAAAGAGTCAGCCTATGCTTTTATAAGAGCAGTTATAACCAGACTACATGAAGGGGTTTTTATGTTCCTCTGACAGAGGGATTCCTCTGTGAAATCCAGTATTTCTTCAACAGGCTGTGAAAGGTCATATTGTGCAACAAAGACTTGGCAATTCAAGCCTGAGCAGGCTCAAGTCCTAAATCCCATCAAACAGGTGAAGAGCATCTACAACTGGATGAGCAATTTAGGACTCCCTAAGATAACAATAAATATCTTTGAGTTTGTTAATGTGTTCCTTGCACTTGCCCCTCAAACAAACCAAACCTAATTATAAATCATAATGCAAAGTGAAATATAGAAGGTCTTATTACTCAGCTACATTTTATGACAGTTTAGTGCTTACTATGGTCTGAAATTTTGATGGATGTTAATTAATTAATTCAAACTAAAATAAATTGCATCTAGGATACAATCACCTAGGATGCAACCTTACTAAATGGTTTGAAGCGTTTGCCAAACTGGAAGGAAAAAAATATATTATCCTCAATTTATTCTAAAAAAGAAAGTCAGGAGATCAAAGCAAATTAGATTATAAGAAGATCCTATTGATACTAAAGGTATTCACATTTAATTTCTTTTACCTTTCTCTGTCTTTGGCTGCTTGTTCAGCCATTAATTTTCTCAATTCTTCCAGTTGTTGTAGATCTCTCTCCTCCTGTTCTTGCCACTTGAGCTCTTTCTCAGCCCAGTACTTTTTCAGCTAGAGTTTGACAAAACACCGCAAACAAAATAACGCTCATTCCAAAGCCCAGACAGTGAGAACAAAGCAAGTAAGAGAAGCATTAAGTTAGAGATTCTAATTTTGATCCTTTTAGAATAAAATTTCTATTTTAGAGCACTACAAGCTAACAGAATATTTACTAGGAGAGCAAGAGGGTTTGGAGCTCCCACAACAAAAGTAGTAAAATCAGACTGTGAACACTAATTTGAATATATTTTGCCACCACAATTTGAAGACCATCACTTCCATTCTGCTAGCATTCCCCCGAAAAGCAGCTGCAGTATAAGGTTATCAGCTCTTTTAAGGATCTAGGATGTAAAATACTCCAATGAAACATATGACTGCTGACCCCAAACAGCTGCTATTCCATCTATGCATAGGCAGAGGGCTGCTCTATCTAGACATTGCACACAGCAAGAGAAAAGTTTGCACAACCAGAATATTTACAGATAAAATGAATATTGGTGGTGGTTGGGTCAGCACTGGCTCCCTAACTCCCTAAAGCTCTTCCTTCCCTGTGCTTTCAGAACCACCTGCCACTACAAACACCATGTGTACAAAGGCAAACACACAGAATGAGTTGGAACAAAAAGAGAAGCAGCAGCAAAGCTACTGGTGACCTAAGCAGCAACCCTCACTAAATGTCCCTCTCTGTGCCACTGGACTCAGAGGTAAAAGCTCAGTGAAACAACCACTTACGTAAAAAGGCCAACCCAAATGCTTGTGACACAGCTTGATTTTCTAAAGCATTACATTCACTACAGTGCATTTCTGAGTTTCTGTTAAGCTGCATCCAAGCCATTTCCCAAGGAGTCAGCACACAAGCCCTGGGAGCACTGTCCCCCAGGGGTGCCCCTGCAGCTGTGCTGTGCTGCAGGCACCGTGCTGCCAGGCTCCCCTGCTGCATTGCAGCACACAGCTGCAGCACTGGCAGCTTCCCGGGGCTGCTCAAAGCACACACCTGTGCAGGCAGACCTGCCGTGCCTCTGTGCTTCCTCTGTGACACAGACACAGTGACTTGCTGAGAAATGCAATAGAGTAACGTCACTGGTGTGTCACACCAGGCAGCTTTAGAGCTGAAATGGACAGGAGAAAGACCTGACTAATCATTTGCCCATCTCTACATCAATACATAATACTTTACAAGAATACATGTGCTATGAGATCAGCTATAGATTTTAGAAGCAATGGTACACATTAATATATGCAAAAATATATAAAAGTTTCTCATACTTTCTCTTTATCCTGAGCTCTACGGATGGTTTCCTGTTCTCTCTGCAGCCTTTCTCTCTCATCTTCCTTTTCTTTTCTTCTGGCAGCTACAGCAGCTTCTAGTTTAGCAGCTTCTTCCTGCTGTGCTTTCCACTGTAGAACCTGGAAGAAACAGTTGAAGAGAGAGTCCTGCAGCAGACTGTGTAACACTGATCCTGCCAGGCTGACACTGGGAAGGAAACTCATGTAATCCTCTTACAAAGTTTTATAATCTTATCAGCAACACAACCATTTAGCGAGCACCACCTTTCTGCATGTTCATGTGCAGCTCCCAACTGATAGCATAATATGCAATAAAATCACATATGAAAATGTTTTAGGCAAAATTGCTAAAGCCATCTCAGTAATTCACATCTCCCTTCAGCACGTAGAACCTGTGAAGGGATGGAGACCAAGAGTGAGAGCAGAGTGCACTTGCAGCCCTTAGCACAGGCACTCCTGTAACAGCTCCCTGCTCGCACCCAGGGCTCACTGCAGGGACAGGGACAGGGACAGGGACATCACCTCTGTCAGCACAGAGGGTGCAGCCCAGCCTGGGAGCCCTGCTGAGAGCCCGTGGGGTCCTGCACAGCCCCTCCTCTGTGGGAAGAGAGGCAGTGCTGCCCGGCACAGCAGGACAGGGCCACGCTCCCTGCACCCCTTGTGCAGGGCCTGCCACACTTCTGAACAAACCTGCTGGGGTGGCACAGACCACCCCGCCCAGAGGGCCAAAAATCCATTCCTGACACAATCCTGACTGTGCTGGTTGAAGGAGACAGCTTGTCCCCATACCTGGCCATGGGCAGGGACTCATCTGCAATGTCCCAGCCAGCGTGACCCCATCCACCTCAGGGCTGTCATGAGCAGTTGTGTGCTCATCTGTTTCACGCTGCTTTCTACAGGATCAATGATGTCTCCTTTTTGTTGGCTTGCCAGCTCCTTTTGTAATGGATTTGTCAAGCACTAACAGAACTCTGCCTTCTTCTAAGGAGCAAGCATTGCAGCCATTTTTCAGCTGGTTTTCTACACTACAGCACTTTAATACAAAGATATGAAAATGCTTATAATTTTTCCACCTTTACTGCATTTCACTGGCTGTGTGTGCAGATTATTAATTCTTCTGGTTTGTGCTTATAAAAGATGTTCTGTTTAGAAATCCAGCACTCCCCATGGTCCAAGGTTCTCAGAGAGCTGCATCTCTGAACAATGCCATGCTTGCCCTGCTGCTTGCTAAAATAACAATTATACTTTTTTATTTGCAATACACTGAATAATGCTGTGGCTTCTCATGGAGTGCAGGCAAAGTGATAACATGAAAATAACCTGAAAATGCAGAGGGTGCAAAGAGGAGGGAGCCAGGCTCTTCCAGAGGTGCCCAGTGACAGGGGGGATAAAGCAGGCACAGCCTGAAACACCTGAAATTCCAATGCATTCATCACTTCCCTGCTGAGAGGCTGGATGAAGGCTGGAACATGCTGGCCAGGCAGGTTGTTTAAACTGGATTCCACCCAGTCACCAGCTATACCTGACCCTGCTTGGGCAGGGGTGACCTCGGGGTCTGGAGAGGTCCCTTCTGCCTCAGCTGGAACACCCAGATCCAGCTTCCCACACACCTGGAACTTGTGACACCAGGGCTGTCGAAATTGAAATCTTCATGTAGCAATTTTGCAAGCAGCCTGCTCGTGCAGTTTAGTGGTTTAAAAATCTAAAATAAAATGCTAAATTGTTTCAGTTACCCTTCACTTGCCACGCTAATGAACTCAAAAAGAAATGCTTTGAAAATGAGTCAGAAGAACATGCAATCCTTTCTTCCTTGCTTTTGAAACAGACTGAAGCAAAACCATATATAGAGAAAAGATTTAAAATCTGACAACAAGTAAACAGTGAGCGAAATCTGCAAAAAGCATACTCAGATTGGAGCTGGGATAAGCTGCAGGAGCATTTGAAGGAGCTTTAAACTTCTGTAATAACAGCACAGATTTTCTCAACTGATATGAGGTAACAGTCAGATTATGTAACAAAAAAATTGCTTTTTGTAAGCCTGGATTTCCCTACATCCTGCTTCCCACTCCTTTCAAATGCTCTCCAGTGCTGAGGTCAATGCCACCGGGTGCAGTTCATGATGCAGCCTCAGCTCCCTCCATGTCTGAGAACTCTCCCAATCCCCTAGAGGTCTTCCCTGGACATTCATTTATCTATTAACCAGGGACTTGTTGGTTGTCTGATTGGTTTGATTGCAGCCATAAGCATGGCAAGGCCATAAACTGGTCTCAACAAAAGCTGCATTTCCCTGATGCTTCAGGGGAACCAGTGCCTGGAAATGTCCATGGAGAACAGAGTGAAGCCTGCAGGGAGTCTGGGACAATGGCAAACAACTGAAGGAAGCAAACCACACTGCAGTAGTGAGCAGACACAGACAATAATCTGTCCTGAGATCATCTCGAGCCTCCCTATTAACCCATTTCATTGACAGCAGTCTGTGTGGCACATGTGACACCCCACCCTTGTGGTGTGCCATGATCACCTTCTGGGGCTGTTTCCATGCAGCTCTTTCCTTCCAGCCTTTCATCCAAGTCAGAAATCAACACTGGGGCACAATCTAGGTTTCTGACAGCTTATGTACAAACAAATGAGCACAACCAGGCACCAAATTCAGAACTCCACTAAGCTGATGAAGCATTAATCACACAGTAGTGTTCCCCAGACAGAAGAGATGGGCCAGGAACTCAGTGTGTATCTCCACTCCTACACTGCTCCCTAACCTGCCTTAAATCACTACTAACACATATATTTACTCAGGGGGTAAAATATGCTTTCCATTTTTCAAATTTCAGTTCTGAATCTACTTTTTCATTTTTTAGTTAGGATTTCAAATGTATGAGCCTAAGGCCAATCAGAAAAATGGGTAACAAGGATACCAGAGGAGAGTTTCATTGTACCATACTTGTTCACAATACCCAGTTATTATTTTCTGTATTCAGCACATGAAATTAGTTTAGATTTATCTCTGTTCCCTCCATGCCTTTTCGTTAGGGCAAAATAAGAATAATTTCCTTTAAAAAAATTTATAATTGTGACAAAAAAGGACATAATTCCAACAAACTCACCCCCCCAAAAAATAAAAAAAAACCAACAAAACAAAACAAAACAAGGAACATTGGTAAAAACCAGAAAAGCAATACATGCAAAATATGTATAATATGTGACTGTGATTCTGTAGGTTGGCCTTATGCCATGGCTTTTCCAGGAACAAGAGTTGAAATCACTTAGGATAAAATGTTCTTAACAGAGCAGAGGTAGAGTGAAGTGTAAGAAGTAACAAAAATTAGACATTAACCAGGTGATTCAAATACCAGCATATTTCATTTTTTAAACCACATTTGAACATTAAAATCCTCTGTGCTAGAGAGCAGTTCTAGTCTCAGAGTCCCAGATCAGTCTGTGTGCCAGGCAGGGGAATCCACACCCTCAGGAGGTGGCAGGAGGTTCCCAAACCAGTCCTGTCCATGCGGTGACAGGTTAGAAATGAGGATCTGGACTCTGGCTCGTGGTCAGACAGGACAGAGCAGAGCCTGACCTGCATTTCCTGCCCTGGGCAGCCCCACCGGGCACTGGGACAGCACCAGGGCTGGGCAAGGTCTGCTGGGAGCAGCTCCTGGCCAGAAGGGACCACCTGATGCTGAGCTGCCAGCATTCCCACAGCTGAAGAGTGCCAAGAAAGCCTGCTGCATTCACTGGGATTTTATCTCCAGAGGCAGGATCATGTGGGTCTGGAGAGCAAAAAACCTCCCAAACAGTAATTCTGCTTCACTACAGCAGCAATCTGGGACCACAGACTGCACCAAAAAAAACTAACGTGTTCTTGATTGCATTCTTCCATTCCTAACAGTTCAAAATCAGAAGGGTATATTTTACTGTGTCAACCGCAAATATTTTATTTAAATATTAAAAAAAATCCTAGTAGTTAAACTAATATTGAAAATACACTGAAACCTGGCTCTCCCATTGCCTGTTCCACAAAACTGTTTTCATTTTAGCAGTACAAGCACTGCCAACATTAGGTTCTGAAAGTTTTTAATTACAAATGGCATTTCAAGTACATTTCACAGTTCATGCATTATTAGAGGAGGTTTTGCCAAGTGAATTATTAAATTGCTGTGCTGAACAGAATGCATACATACCTTTCTTCAGTTCATTTTTTCAATATTGCATATTACAATAACGTAAAGTGCACTACAAACTAATTAAAGTAATAAATTAGTTCTTTCACTGTAATATCTGAATAGCAATAATGTATTTACCATTCACCTAATGTTACAGATACAACTCTTTTAAAGACAAAACAATGCAGAATACCACAGCACCATGCGAGGTTTTCTCTTCAAGCAGTGATGACTTTTCATAGACAGACACAAGAGGTGGCATCAAGCTCCTCAGCTGGGTACCAGGAGCTCAGGGCAGCTGGCTGTGCTGGCAAGGGTCGAGCAGGGGCAGCCTCAGCTTTGGAAACAGAGGAAAACGTGCACGAGGAAGCAAAAGGACACAAAATCCTGGGAGGAACGGTGTCAGAAATGACTGCCCAGAGCTCAGATCACTGTGTGCCACACAGACATACTAAGCTTGTAGAATCCAAGTTCTAAGCAAAAGTTCCCGATAACTGTGTAATAAAGCCAGTACTGTTTGTCATAAGTGAAGGCATAAAAGGAAAGCCATCTGAGATGCCACTCTGATGTTTTCTAGCTCACTTTTTCAACCATATAAAATGACATTCTAAATACTCTTCTAGTATCTCACAGAGTTTTATTAATCTCTGAGTCACTTCTGCTCATCTTTCCTTATTTATTCTATGGTTTGCAGTTTTCATTTTCTTCAAATTGTTCACAACTGATTCTAAGAATCCCTGGGAAAAAAAATAGGGGGTCTCTTAAAGAAAAATAACTTCACAAGTGAAGATTCTACATGGTAGAAGAAACCACAAAAAAGAAGAATCACAATATTTGGCTAGCCATGGAAGCCCACAGCAGAACAGAGCCAGCCTGTTCATGGTGGGATCACAGGAACACAACAGCTGCAGGTCAGGGTTGCATGGTCACAAACAGCAAAATGGCATTATGAGACAACTAGAGATTCAAATAATATTTAAAGGAATTCAGTATTTAAAAAAATCTCACGCATAGAAAAAAGAAAACACACAATGTTTCTCCCCACATTTGTGCCACGGTTCCCACAGGTTGTTGTACAAAGCAGGTGGGAGATCCCAGTGAGCCAGAGGCACAAAGCACCATTCCATGTTTCCCAGTGGGGCCAGCACAGGCTGCCTGAGCTCTGTGTTAGGCTGTGCACATGATGTGCACCAAAAACCATACAAGTGCCAAGCACCTTGCTGTTGGCTAGCAAAGCTCCGTGTCAGGCTACTGAAGGTGCCCTTGGACCACAGGACAAGCAGCTTTTGGGTGAGCCCAGGCAGAGCCCACGCAGGCAGTGGGAAGCAGGAAACAAGCTCTGGCAAGGATGGGCACTGCACTGTACAAGACCAGCGTGGGCTGCCTGCCCACAGCACTGCTCAGTCACCTCAGCTGCCAGCACTGTGCTCGGGAGAGGGACAAACCTGGCAGCCAAGACAGCCCCAAAGCACCCTGAGAAACAGGCATGTTCACATAACCACACTGATCCACTGCCCAAGCCAGCTCTATCCTCTCCTCTCCTTCCTCTCCCTGCGTCATCACCATCTCCTCTGCTCAGGGTCTTGCTGAATATAGAATTGAGAGTTATCCCATTTATGGCAAGTCAGAGATACCTCTTGGTTCTTCCAGATGGAAGCCACGAGGCACAGAGAGGGAAAAATGCCTCTAAATTGCAAATTTGGATTTAAACCACTTCAACTATGACATTTTTTCTTCACATTTTTAAAATAAGGGCTGCAGCCAGAGAATAAGTTGGTGACCGAAAGAATTCTGTTTCTAGAGAAATGGTCACTTTAGAGCTATGCCTTTCTAGTGTGTTCTGAAAAAGAGAAAAAGCAAAGCAGGTGTAAAAGGTGATTAAGTCATAAGAAGTCACATGCTGAAGAAACAGCAGGATTGCAACACCAGCCCTTCAGTAGAGATATTGCTCTCAGTCCAGTTCCTAATGGACACATCATCAAACAAGGAAGATGATTTTGTTCAGATTTGGCAAGCTTTTTATTTCCCCACACAATATCATTGCTTTTTATCTCCTCTAGAACTGGTCAAACTGAGATCACTACAAGATTAACATGGGAAACTCATTAAAAGGTGACTTTCAATGCCAGCAGTGCAGCCTCTTTACTTGCAAAGTAGCTCAGCCATTCATACTCCAGGCGAAAGCAGCACATGCTGATGTGTCTCCTGCCTGAGCAACTCCCTGCCATTCTGACATGCACAAAAAAGAAAATATTTTTAAGAAAATGGGAGGGAAATGTAGAAGAAAAAAAAAGTTAAAGACCCAGTCTCCCACAGAAGAGTAAGGATTCAGTCAATGTCTCTCGAGAGTAATAGAAGTTAAACACAAAAATCCCACTTGGGTTAATAGGATAACAAATCCCTTGGATTTCAATATTTTACAATCTAAACAGAAACATAGAAGTCTGTGTTACAAAACTAACCAGGTTTTTCAAGTCACTAACTGTATGGAAATGTTTATCCAACAACTACTAAAAAGTAGTGCACTTCTTTTCCAAAAAAAGTGGGTTTTTTTCAAATATACTTGCATTCACCCACAATTTCTCAACGCAAACTCTAGTTCATCTGCTCAAACTCTTCCTTGTGTGCCAGGACTAGGAAGAGGGTTTCACACCTCCAGGTGAGACTCACTTGCCAAGACTTTAGAAGCCACAAGCAAATTGTGTCCCAACAAAGCTGACACTGCCAAGGAAACTGAGATGTATGGGAAACCTGCTACTGATATGTAATTGTATTAACTGATAATAATAAAAAAAGACTTGCACTATTCAAAGCCACCACACACTGAAATATAAAATATTAACAGTGCTATTTCTGGAAATACAATAAGAATAGGAAGTGTATGCGTGTATTCCTAAACGGGAAGCTAATGAGATGGGTGCCTCAGGGTGTGAATACTAGAGCTTATAAAAGGGAAAAAATTAAAGTGTATATTAAGAACAGCTCCCTAGAGTCTGAAATATTACAGGGCAGGGGGAGTTCTTCCAAACAATATGAAAAAGCCATCATTTTTTAAATTTAGAGAGTGCTTTTTTAAAAGTATGGTGTGTATAATTTTTCTTTTCTCAGGTGTCAGTAACCTCCTGAACTGCCACAAAGGTTTTTAAAAGCCAGTATATGAGGGGCTGCAGAAGGAGGTGGGAGAAGTTCAGATTTGCACAGGGGCTGCACGTGAGATATGCCCAGCCTGGCAAGAGCCATTGCTGTTCACATTGTGTTGAGATGCTGGTGGCAGAGGCCTGAGATGTGCTGCTGTCTGTGATCTGAGGTTCAGTGCCAACAGCTCCGGGGTCCATTACACTCTGAGCATTGCAAACCCAGGCAAACCCCGAGCAGTGAATGCAAAGCCCAGCTGCCCATGAAGGGGCTGTCTCCTCCCTGCTCAGCAGAGAGAAGGGTGCTCCCTCTCCCTGGGAGCACAGCCCAGCTCTCCTGTGTTCTGTGTTACTGGGCAGAGCCCTGACACCACTCAGTCAGAGGGGAAGCTCTGGCATCAGCAGGCACAGACGTCCACATTGTCAACAACAAACTCGTATGGTATTACAGCTGGGGTCTGAAGTCTCCAGTAACTTTCAGCTCTAAAAATCTGCCCCTTTCTCCCTAAACTGGGGATTCTTCAACCCTGAAAACCTCTGAACAGAACCTGGAACCACATCCTGACTCCACAGGGTCTTGAATGACAAACAATAAATGGTAAAAGCTAACAATTTCTGCATCTGACTGGTCTACACAAGACCTACAAGAAGAATTAGAGCAGCATTAGAGCATTTGGCAGTAGGACAATTAAGAAATAATACATTCACAAGTTTGCTAATCTCAGAGGATAATCTCATTCTGGTTGTGGTTAGAAAAACAAAGGAGGTTCACATCCCTAACAGATTTTTGATGGGTACTCTTGAGCATCTTGTGCTCCACAGGCTACCTCAGAGGTTAAAAAAATAAATACCAGAAAAGTGATTAAAAGTAACTGTTTTGATCATTAACAGAATATTGTCTTCAGTTACATAGGTGTTTAAATCTGAAAAAGGGATATGAAAGAAAAGCACTTGAGCACAGCCCTCACTCACAACCTGAGGAGGAACACCAGGCACCAATTTCAGTGAGGAAACTGGTCACAAGGGCTGGGATCAGGACTGGTAAAACTTGGGATCCAGAACAGGAGCACTGCCAGTTCCCTGGGGCTGACAGCACGTCACATCAGCTCTGCTCAAGGCAGTGTGTGAGCAGTTTATTTCTCACAGTTTGCCCTTGTAGCTCCTCTCTTTCCTCATCCAGCATTATTGGGAACATCTTCCTGTTCTTGACAATGGGAATGTCAACATTTTATTAACATGTGTAAATTTTATACAGGCTTAAATATTCACACATGCATAACCTTAAGTAGGCTGCATTTCTATTTACAACTACTTATTTAAATTGCTTCCTTTAGATAGAGAATTCTCTCTTCCAGACCCACTGAGTTCTCATATGGATGAGAGCTCCTTTGATCCTTTACAACTGCAAAATTTTGGTGCAGCTTGCTTGCCTGAGGTGCCACTTTGCTCACTGAAGATCATTCTAAGAAAACACTGTGGGCAAGAGTGTCTGCTCGTCTAGTTATCCATCCTCACGCAACTTCAGGTGTCACTGGGCAATTTCAGCTGGATTTGAGAGAGAAGTGCTTGTCTAAACACACCCCAGATCTCAGCAGCACACAGGGAGCTGAGCAGGTCCTGCGTGCTCCTCTGAGCAGCTGAGCTTCTGGGCTGCTGTGGGCTGTTTCAGTGGAGCTCGGAGCTCTCACATCAGTCCATGGTCTCCCACACAGTACCCTGCAGCCCCTGCTCCCAAAAGCCTCAATGCAAGCCCAGGGGACCAGGCACAAAGCTGTGACCATGTCCTTGGAGGAATCCAAAGGAACACACCTGGAGCTTTGGCAAACTGCCCTCAGCAGCTTCCCAGGAGTGCAGGGCTCTGTGGGCACGCAGTCCTGCCCAGGGCAGCCACCGGCAAACATCAGAAACACAGTGGGAGGAGATGAACAGGAGATAGACCAGGAATAACAACATCATGTGATGGAACACAGGTACAGGAAAACAGGGGGGAAAGACTGGTAGAAGGGCAAGCAAGGGAAATGTGCAGAGACAACCTCTGCAAGTGCTTCACATGTACTGTGCACGAGCTTGGTCTGACCCAAAAGACACAATATGTCAGTGCTGTGCTGACCTCAGACTATTAAATCTAGGTTTATTAGGTCTGAATTGAAAACTTATTACTGAGTCAGAGCTGGCTCATCTTTGAGTGTTAAGAGTCTTAGACAGTTGCTCACATACATTTTGAAGAAATACTGTAGCATCCTACAGCTCTTCAGTTCACCACAAACATGAATAGCTATATTTAAAATTTAGGTTATTGTAACTTCCTTGTATTTTTTATGTCCAAAAAATGAATGGGTCAACTCAGTGGTGAATAGACAACACTTCTGAAAAAGAAAATCATTCTTTTAAATAGCTTACTATTCAAATATTCTTTTAAAAAGTTTCCTTCAAAATGACTGGTTTGTAGTCAAAGCACTGGATCTGATACCTCTGGATTTTTTTTAACATTCAGTTGTAATACTTCAATGTCAATCTCATCTGATGGTCACAGCATTTAAACCAGTGACTTGACTACATGCTGAATAGGGAAATTTTTTTTCCTAAGTTTACTGTCACATCCTTTCTTACAATACAGGAAAGAAGAAGGAAAGCCATCTGCAAGATGTTTCATACAATTTGCAATACCCCTGTTGATGCCATCTAATGTTTTTCTTTTTGAAATTATTTTATCTTAGTTTCTGCCAGGATATGAAATACAAGAGCTGCTCTCCCAAACTTCACAATGTGTTACAAGAGATTTTAGCATTGGAGTGGGGACTAATCCTGGAGCACAAAACGAGGGAAGAAGAGATTTAAAGGCAAGCAGGCACACAGCTTTGTGCTGAGGAAGAAAAAGCCCCCCTAAGCAGCACACACACAGGGGATCCAACTGCCCTAAGGTCTGCTGCTGTAGGTCTTCCCTCTAGTCTTCTTTTCTATGAAGACAGAAAGTACCAGATTACAAATATTTTAAGATAGATTCAGTACAAAAATAATGTTTCGAATGCATGCAGACACCTCAACTGAATTTGTGGTGTAATACAGCAAGTTCTTCAAGCCCCAGCTGTGAGGCAGCACCTCCTAATCCTCTGGAAAGATCACTCCTCACTTCATGCCTTACCTGCCTTGCAACATGGAAAAATTTGCTTCTCTGTGTTGTTTAGGAAAAGGAATTTCACAGCGATCAAATTTGTTTTACACAGTGTCTGCTCCAGAACCCTGAGGGGATCAGATTCCCACAGCTCAAAGCACACCAGATCTGAGTGACTCTTGATCACTCAAAGTGTGACCCCTCAGGGTTTGTTTTGTTTGTTTTCCCATGAAAAACATAAAGAAATGTACCAGGCCCATTTACTCTTTAACAATATACTGTGTAACCTCCCCAGCATTGTCCGTTTCACATTTTATTTCATTCAGATGGCTACCATATGGTCCTCGAGATTTATTTCACCTGAGCTTCTTCAGTTGTTCCAAACTTCCTCCTTAGGGACTATGATTTCTGCTAAGGACACACATTGATCTTCTGTGAGATGGAACATGGAAGAAAAATTTGAAAAGTCCTGTCCCCAAGTAAAAACTGCTATAAATATTAATTTAACGTCTCTGCTTCTTTATTTTTTAATTATCCCTCCCTGTCAGTCACAAGGCCTAGAGTCTCACCAATGGTACAGGTGCATTTAAAACAGTTTTAAATCATGTATTCTTTAGTCGGCCTGCTGCCCCTTTGGTTTGCTGTTGCCAGGGGAGGGGACCATATAAAAGCTGGGTGGTATTGTGTGGTTATTGCAGTAACTAAACCAGTGCACAGCCTGTCAGATCTTACATCTCTTTCCGTGGGTGTGCCATCACTTCCTTTCAGAGATGGGGTCAGCAGAAAAGCTGTGGCTCTCTGCAAGCTGCTGCTGCACTGGAGGAGATCTCTGTCCCTCTCAGTCACATACAGCCTCCTCACGAGCACACCCAGGGTTTGCTTACAGGTAAATCATGCACTGCCCCTCGGGGAGGGGAAACAAGGAAGACTTCCTGATGGGAAACTTCCTGAAGCACAAAATGCCAATTAGTGTTTGAAAAGAAAAGGTGGAAGAACAGCCCTAATCCCTGATTTCCATTTCCACACTCCTTCCCCCAGATAGACTCACTTTTTACCCATCTTATGGATGTCTCTCAGGAAGGGTTTTACCTGTGTGAATTGGTGCTGGATGGAGTTCCCTTTTACCTGCCAGCAGCTGCTTTCCACGTCCAGCACTCTGTAGTTGTAAAGTTCAGAAGTGTAGAAAGACAAGACTGTAAAATGAACTATAACTGGGCAAACTATGAGTTTTCAAATACATATGCCCATCAAACCAAAACAGACCCCATGGATACACTGAGAATCACTTCTCTGAAAATGAGTGAGCTCTGTGCCCAAGCTCAGCTTCCGCCCTGCAGCCCTTTCAGTTGTGGAGCTGATCAAAACAAGGTCACAATGATACCTTCCTTTAATGAAAGAAATGTTCCTTTTTCATTCCTCTTTTCTGGGAAACAGGTGAATTGGTTTTGTTCAAACGTTCAACATTTTAACGAGGATCCCTTTGAAATCACCCTTGAAAAGCGTAGGCCTAATAGGTTTAAGTTTCAAACAGCTCCTGGAAACAGGAGGTCAGAATCCAGAAATCTTTCAGACAATGTCAGTGCATCTGTGAGAATCTTACGTGGAGATAACAAAGTACTCCAAAACCAGCTTGTTACTTCTTGTGCAGAAGAAAAGTAAAAGAAACAAAGGGGAAAAAAAGTGGCTCAAATTCACAGTTCTGGAATAATTGGTCCTTTCATCTCTGGTTGTGCAGGTAAGAGACATATAGCATTCCAGAAAGGAAGGCCTAGGTTAAAAATCACCAAACTTGCCCTCAGCTCCAGAGAACCACTCCTTCCTGCCCCTGGCTCAAGGCAAGGCTGACACAGGAGTCAGAGCAGGGTACTCCCCACTTAGTCATGCCCAGACAGTTTCTAACCCTAAAGTGTTTAGATTCAAACCTTCCTACGCCAGACAGCTCCAGAACACAAGACAGAAGGGCTTTTGTGTTATTGCTAACTAAAAACTAGTACCAATATCAAAATCCTGCCTCACAGAACAGGTTTTACCATGCTTTCCTTCTCGTAGGAAACCTGAATCAAGTGTTTAGTATTTCACTGAAAAGTGAGGGCACAGCAGAGAGAATATTGGTAAAGTGAGAATAACACATCATGCATGCTCTCAGATGTTCATTTCTGTGCAAGTCAAAAATCACAGAGAGCAGTTTAAACAAATCTTAACATGCCTCATGCCCAGAAATGGGATTCCTCCTACAAACACCTTAGGCATAAATATCACAACATCTTCCTCTTGTGTCCAGCCTCCTCCCACTTTACTCTATTCACTTACCAAAACCACACAGGTATTTTTATCTTTTTTCACCTCTTACCGCAGTAAACCAAAATATTGTGAACCTTCTATAACAAGGTTAAACAAGTTATGGGATCCATTGTTTCAGGTCTTAAAAACCATTCTTAAAAAAACCCAGAAGGACAGACAGATATCCACTATTTACCTGAAAACAGATTTGTGCTAATGTAAAAAACTTCATTTTGAATGCATCTGTTAGATTTGGTGAGGGATTTATAACCGAACGTACCTTTGCTTTCAGATCAGCACAGATCTCCAGTTGCTTTTGCCTGGAATCAGCCAGCACCATCTCTGCCTCGTGAGCAGCAGCAGCTTCAGCAGCAGCAGCCACTGCCCTAAGGACAAAGGCCTTCCTAAGCTGAGCCCAGGTTGACAGTAAGACTCTGCGCTGGTTCCTGATGGAATGGTAATGATCCCGAGCCTTCTCATGAGTAACCTGAAAGAGGAGGCCATTTCAGAGAGGCTTAAAAAGTATTTGCTAATAAAATAATAATTCTAGACATTTTTGCAAACCTGGCTGTAACTGATTTAGGCCTTGTATCCCCAGTATTCCCACAGAATCTGCAGCACAGGCCCAGGGCACTGTGCCAGGTGCCAGGGATGTCACCATGTCCTGGTGGGCAGTGACACCCTCCAGCACCACAGCATCCCCCCGGCCCACTGCTCTCTGTTCAGCTGTGCCTTTGCAATGGGAATAAATGAAATGCAACAGTCCCTCCCTGCCCTGAAGGACATAACATATAAGCAGGTCCTTCGATATTTCTCCAGAGATATTGAGCACTTCCAGCAAGATGAGGCTTTTCCTAGCAAATTCTGATCTGCAGAGAAACAGGACACCAATAACAGCAATTGTAAAAAACCAGTACAGGCAGGAATCAGCTTCACTTCTTTCCTAGCAGGAAATTTAGAAATAAAATCTTAGTTGGCCAAGCAGCACAGTGCCACCACCAGTGTCATCACCTAGCAAAAACAGGGAGTGTTTAATCCAAAATCCACTTGCTCTGGCCTAATTCAGTGAGGTTCATGAGGATAGTCAAGGTTCAAGGCCTTGATGGAAGCAGTATCAAGTAAGGCCACATAGAATGAGGCAGCAGAGTCTTGAAACTGTCTTATATCCCCAAAATATATAGGGATGAATGAGATTCTAGAGATGGCTGGCTGCTCTCAGGTGCCAAGGGGACCATTCCAGATGCTAATTCCAGGCCTCTGGCAGGGAGCAGGGGATGCTAACTCACTCACAGATGTTCCTATCAGCTCCTGGCTGGCTGAAGCTGCACCTCGAGCTTCCCCACGGCCAAACCACAGCACTCTGCCTCAGCAGCTCCCACTGCCAGGGCTGCTGCCCCAGACTCTCAGGCTCCTGAAGCCAAGACACTCCTGAGCAGGGCAGGGGCTGGAGTTTGCTCCTCCAAACACAGAGCTCTGCCAGGATCTGCTCTGGGATCAGGCTCTGAGTGCCTGAGCCCTGGACACACTGCAGGGGGGAAGGAGGTGAGGAAGGCTCCAGGCGGCTGTTCCAGTGTGACACAAACGCGTTCTAACAACAGTGGTTTAACATTTCCATAGTCACCACACTAATACACACACCAAGACATAGCCTGATGTGGAATTATGTTTTTAAATTTTAGATGAACCTTCCAAGGTGTAGGGAGACCCTTTAAAGGTGTCTGTGCTTACAATATACCCGCATTGTCCAAAGCACATGACTATTCAAGCCCTATTCAGTCCAGGGCAAAATTTCTGAAATCTACAAGAACTTTATTTTTAATGAAACTCTGGCTAATTAGCAGTATCACTTCACTGTCATTCCTTTGCACTAGACACTCCTCAAACACAGGGAAGTAGATGGTCTAAAAATACAGAGATAAGAAAAGCCTCCTCCTTTCCTTATGACATCCTGAAGTGTTCTGGCCTTGAAATGGGTTTCTCAATTAGCTGCTATGTGCTTATTCACTGTGGAGTGCAAGAGGAATCAGCAATCAATTTGAAAGCATTATGTATATAAAAATAGCCTCTCCCTTAGAGTGGGAGATAACTTTCTAGTCTTCTCCTATATATGTGCCACAGAACAATTAAAATAACTATTCCAAGACAGTGCAACAAGGCTGTACATCCTCATGAAAAATAAAAACACCAAGAGAAGCAGAGTGGTATAACACAGCTATAAAACTATATGGCAGAAACAATACTAACAAATTATTTTTGTGAGTTTGGCTGTAAGCCTATGTGGAACTAAAAAATCTGCCCAGGAGTTGTTTTGAAGAGATGATACATTTTAAAATTCCTGCATTTTAAAACCAGGGATGTTTCTTCTTTACTGTGCACAATAAAATTTATAATTAAGAAATTTTAAAATGAAAAAATGTAATAAACATACATTCTTTAATACAACCGTTCACTACATAATTTAAGAATTTGTATATTTGAATGAATAGGTAAACCAGCACTGACCAGCTCCTGCCTGGATTTGTGGGGAAGATACCTCTGCAGCATATCCAGGTACAAAGTCCTCCTCCTCTGAAGATCACTTGGGTACTGATTGATAACAGTCTGGAAAACCCACTGATCTTCTTCCTTCCAGTCACTGTTCCTGTGGGAATACAAAACAATCCATCCCAGTACAGCTTAACCACCGAAAAGGAGTTTGGTTCTGGACAGCCCAGCCTCGAGTGGGCTCACAGTCCTGATGCTGTCAACTGGAGCTGGGTTAGAGGTAATAAATCAGATTAATGAAATAAAGCAAACATACATTGCTTTGCTGATACGACACCGTGTCATCATTTGAGTGAATTGTTCTGTTTGTAATCTGGCTTTTTACTGGGGAATGTCACCGTGTTTCTCAAACATGCCACATAATTGGATAATCAGTGACCCCACAGGGAAAATACAGTGTAAAAAGAACAAGATGATCAGACTCCACCACTGAGAACTAAATAAATGATCAAAAGGGAATGAATGAAGTGAGAATCCTTGCACACAGCTAAGTGAGGAACTAGTTCACCAAACTCCTAACAGCCATAAATTCAACAGCAAGGCATAGGAGTCACCACTTTTCAGAGTAGGAGCTGTAGTAATCAGCTTGCATGCCTCGGTCTTGGAAAATGAGAGCAGCAAGAAGTAACATCCATCTGAAAGAATACCACAGGCTGGGATGTAGATTTTTAGCCTCAGTCTGAACTCTTGGCCCTGAAGGATTAATGTCAGGCTGTCATTGTCAGCATTAACATCCAAGCAGCAACACTGAGTCAGACCAAAAGGTCTTTCTAGCCCAGTGACCTGGTTTCAGAAGTGACTAAGAGTCCATGGATAATTAAAAGAAGGCAATCATGAGACTCTACCCACCCCCCAAATTCCTGCTGCCTGCAGCTGCTGCAGTTCCTGGACTCCCCAGGCCAGCAGCCCTGTCTCAGTATTCCACAGCACTGCATCCAGTGAGAGGTCAGAACAGCCTTATCCTTATGCAGGCAGAAAGAACAGGTGCTTCAAAAAGGGGATTTTTGTGAGAAACCTCACAGGTAATTAACATTAAGCTAGACTCCATGATCGATCATTGAAGAAACCAGTAATGCTCCCCTGTGAGTCCTGACACACCTCAGTATGAGGTGACACCTGAAGATGTCACTTCAGTGACAATAGCGAGACAGTTCTAAGAGCTGAGATTCTGCTTTGTAACGTTTTACTTTGGATATATCTGCCCATGCAGGCTGGTGAACAGACAGAGATGTGCCTGCAGAGAGGAGGAGTGAGGCAGGGGGGGTCACCCCCGGTCAGGGATCACTCCAGAGCCGGGAGCAGCCCCGGCCCCGGGCAGCTCCTCCCTGCCGCAGCTGCACCCGCAGCCTGTCAGCTCCCGCCGATCTATATTCCTCTGATGGCCAGCTAGCCACGAACCTCCGCACTGCTCAGAACAAGGAGAAGTTCTTGTGGGAGATCCTTCGGGGAGCAATCAGCTGGAGAGAGAGCTACAAGTAGTTTATTGTAAGTAGGGACAAACTGACTGCCAATGCCTTGGTTTGTCAGCTGTGCCAAAATTTGTCAGCTGTGCTGAGATTTTGTCAGCTGCTCATAGAAAAATAGTGAGGGAAAAAAACCACCCAACCAAAAAACCCAAAACAGCATGACCCAGCCCAGCATATTCATAGCCACCAAACACATGGAGAATTTCAACATATCCTGCTGAGTGAATCTGAGATGTCACCCCACTTACACTTCTGTAAAATTCCAGCAAGGAATATCTCATCTAAAACAAGTCTGAAAAGCGCCAACACATTTGACATGAATATTTAGGGTATTATCAAGTTTCTGCACCGTCAAGATATTGACAAACATTTGCCAGGCTGAATGCCTGACCCACGTTTTAAATGTAGAGCTTGGTTTTCTTGTATGCAGCATTGTAGCAGAGCACAGCACAATCTCTATTTTGTTTCAGAGCTGAAACACAGCAATTGTCTCACCCGCACAGCCCCGAGGCAGCTGCTTCCTTTGGAACAGATTTACCCAGCACTAATCCCTGGCCTTACACACCCCAAGGAACACAAACAGCTCCAGGGGAAGCTCTCTCTCCCCGCTGCAATCCCGCAGATCCCTCGCGCAGCACCGGGCACCGGCACTGCTGCCACGTCCGGCGGCAGGCACACACAGTGCCACCGTGACAAACACACACACAGTGCCAACTGTGACAGAGTGCCACAATGCCACACACAGTGCCAACTATGACAGAGTGCCCCAATGCTACCACACACACAGGGCCGCCGTGCCAGAGCGCCACCATGACACCACACAGTGCCACCGTGCCACCATACACATATTGCCACCACACCCACAGTGCCACCATGACAGAGTGCCCCAATGCCACACACAGTGCCACCATGCCACCACACACACAGGGCTGCCGTGCCAGAGCGCCACCATGACACCACACAGTGCCACCGTGCCACCATACACATAGTGCCACCACACCCACAGTGCCACCATGACAGAGTGCCCCAATGCCACCACACAGTGCCACCATGCCACCACACACACAGGGCTGCCGTGACAGAGTGCCACTGTGACAGAGTGCCCCAATGCCACCACACAGTGCCAACTGTGCCACCATGACACATAGACACAGTGCCACCGTGACAGAGTGCCACAATGACACCACACAGTGTCACCTTGACACCACACCCACAGTGCCACTATGACAGAGTGCCGCCATGACAGAGTGCCACACACACACACAGTTCCACCACACACACACAGTGCCACCGTGCCACCAGGTGAGAAGCCCAGCCCCAGTTGTCACTGGAGGCGCTGCCCATTGCAGCACAAAGAGCCCGGCAGGGGCCTGGAAGAGGAATCCACCCCGACCACTCCACTCTGTCCTGCTCTCCCATTCCTCTGAAAGGATGCTGCACAGGATCCAGTGCTGAGTCTGCAATGCTCCATTCATCCTTCAGTCATTTAAATAATTTAGACTCCCTTGGAAATTGTGGAAAAAAATAAATAGTGCTTAGAGAATCATTCTAACACACATCAGTCCAAGCCCACAATTTGTGGGATAGCTCACGACCTGGGTATTTCCCAAGCACAAAAATAGTGTTTCAGCAACATTAAAAAAATTAAATTAGATTACAAAATATTGTAATCCTGTATAAGGCTTGAAAACAACCCCAAGCTCTTCTTCCATTTCTAAAAGCAATGACTACTGCAATGTGCATTCTAGTGTGAATGAAAATCCCACAGGATAGACCAGACCAGAACATTATCTTATTCTAAAGTTTCTGTTTTGAACATTTTATATACATTTTCTAAATTCTCTGTTCCAGACAGTCTGAAGTGCTAAAAAAATGGGATGTGCAATGCCAGAGTAGTATTAACTGAAGGTTTCATTACTGTACAATCAACATATGATGACAGAGGAAGTGAAGTGACCAAGCTATTGTGTTATCACACAATCACGTGCTACTGAGCAACTTTTCAAATCACAAACATAAGCAAAGAATGTATTGCAGGAGGATGTGTGGTCTCTGGGCACAGAGCAGTGACAGGAACTGCAAAGGCTTTGTTAAGGCTGCATTAACCAGGAGAGCACAGGGGATACACACCAAGGTCAAGGACCTGTCACTCCATTTCTGACAGCATTATCTGTGCCAGTTGGATCACAGTCAGCATGCTGAATTATGGAATATTTCAATCACAAGGCTGCATCTCTGCAAACTCATAGGATATCTCCACGCAAATTAGCCAATATAAATGTAAGAAGTGAGTTGAGTTTTACAAACCCATACTTTGGAAGCAAGCAATGCTATAAGAACAGAGACTTTTTTTAAAATTGAAAACCCGTTTTTAATCCTGTTGTGGATAAAATCATTGGAACATAAATCAGCGACACATTAAAAATTTGGAGACCAGGAGGCAAACAAAAGTTACCAAGGTCTAGTTTTAAATCAAATGCCTGAGATGATTGCTGGTGGCTCATTTATGATTCCCTCCATTTCCAGTTCTCAGGGCTGGCCCAAACTGGGTCTGTGTCCCTGCAGCCTGTCAGAGCCCCAGCAGATTCCTGCCCCACCAGCAGCATGTCCCCCAGCCCCATCCACTGCATTTTCCCATCTAGAGGTCACACCCTCCTTCCTTCCAAGTGCCACTGCACATGTGTTCAGGCTACCACTGATTTTCTTTCCATTGCAAATATGGCATTTTATCTCTAAGTCCCAATATTATTTAATTATTGGTGCAAAATTAGGTAGCTCCAGACCTAAACTCACACCTGGCCTATGATCAGTGAAAATACTACGGCAGATTTTTCAAGCATTTTCTGAAAGTAAACTGTCTATATCCACATCTGTCTATTGTTCAGTAGCACACATGCTGTGTGTGTCAAGGATTTTAATTTATGAATTTTCACCAAAATGGTGTTCATTATGAACTTTGACACAGCTTTGATTAAAACCACTAGGAAGAATTTGTACATATTTACTGATTTAGCATTTGTCACAGATTTTTCTCATTGAGGTTGTTAAAACTTCTTCTGTAAGTAAAACCATAACAAAATATCAGAGAGAGAGCAAAAGTGCTTAAATTTGCCATTTGTGGCTCCACAAATCAAAACAATTTTCAATAAGTATCATGTTCTAACTGCTAGGATGCTCCAGTACTAACATATATGTTTCAGGTACCACAAGAAGAACATACAGAGTATTTGTACGATCTGTACAAAAGATAAGTAGATCATAACATCCCTTTCTATGGCAGTCAGCATCTTCAGCCTGTTTCAGCACACCAGACTCATTCAGCAGCAGGGACAGAACAAACACTGCAGTGTATGTGTACCCCAAAAACCAATTTGGAAGCAACATGTGATTGTTTTACCAAAGAAATTCAGGGACCTTCCTGTTCTCCCCAGTTCCTCCTGCCCAGGCTTCACACCACTCCACTGGCTGACTCCTTCTTAGTCTTTTGACAACCTGAAGCCATCCAAAGGAATATTAGGGATGGCAAAAACAAAGGCCGTGCAATGTCTGCAACTCAGGACCTCCTGGACTCTAGACAGCCTCAGCAGAAAGGCTAAGCTTTGTATTATTAATATACAGGTTTATTACACTTCTAGATCATTATGAATACTGCTCTTTCAATAAACACTTTCATTTACAGAAAAATCTCTCCTCCTTTTGGTTATCTGAATCAGAGCTATATACATTTTTTACATTTCTTTGTGATTACAATTAAAGCAGTGATCCAAAATTTGAAAAGATTGGACCTTTTTATCTGCTTGATTGATAAAAGCACTGGAGATGTGTCCTGGAAAAGACTGTACTTCTCTGTCATAATCTTGCTAGTGTAATTACCATACAGAAGGAGCAATTTCCATTCCTGCAAGAGCATATGCAAAGGACATTTGATGCACACCAGATTGTTGGTTCCTTAATCCACCAAACACATTGCTTGTTATTTCAGCTGATATCTCTTGCAAGGCCTGCTTCACTGCAGCTGTGAGAGCACGGCCTGTCCAAGCCCAGGGCTGGGCAGTGCCTCCCCTGCTTGCACAGAGCAGAGCCACACCGAGTGGCACAGCCACCCACAGCCCACCCCAGGCACACAGCTCATCCCATCCCTGCACAGGTGTGGTACTGCTGCACAGAGCCTCCCCACAGCACCCACAGCTCATCCCATCCCTGCACAGGTGTGGTAGTGCCTGCACAGAGCCTCCCCACAGCACCCCCCAGGCACACAGCTCATCCCTGCACAGAGCCTCCCCACAGCACCCACAGCTCATCCCATCCCTGCACAGGTGTGGTAG